>OY720106.1:7777035-8114035 GCA_963082835.1 Leptogaster cylindrica
GTCTATGAACTGTCAATGTGATAAAACCAACTGATCGCAATTTGCGCTCCCAATTCAGGAGTTTGTGCGCTTAACTTCGATTCGATATTTACGGCACTGATCGATATCACATTTGCATGAGAGGTCAGAGATTTATCGTTAAACAGAAACTTAAGGAACTTGCGGTTTATCGGGACCTCGTTGTTCGTGGTTTTCGATTAAATTCCACTATGTGAAAATGGAGATAACTTAACAATAGCATGACGAAGAGGTTAGGTTCGGTTGAAAAATCGTTAATTTCCTGTTGGGATCTGGGATGTCATAACGGTTCTCTAATTTTTCAGACCGACAGGAGTTGTGAAGCTCCGTCATGTTTAAAAACACTGTTGTCAATTTTACAATATTCCCATTGTTGATTGTTTATTTAAAAACAGTTATCTTCAGAAATCAGTGATCCACAAGGATGAGTTAAGAGTTGGTCATGGATCATGACGTACTATATAATAAATTTAAATGTAAATAAAGAAATCTTCAAAATTTCAAACTTTCCTTGAACGCGATCATTGTGACTCGAATCTATTGTTCTAAGCCATCAATTTCAGGAGAAATTCCTCATATGCGCTTTTCGAGTGGTTTCAGGTGAGCAAAGAAGTACAAAAAAAAAAAAGGGTTAATGTGAAATTTCGGGAACCACACGCAATGGTGTAGATTCTTGTGTTTGGTATGTAATTTGGATGATTACGGGCTCTTGACACCCGGCCAACATGCCAAATTTTAACGGGTTTTTTGATATTATTGTGCCAAGATGAAATCCCTCAGGCATGAGATATGTTGGATTAAGATCTTTCTCTAAGATACTTAGTCACGGTAGAAAATAGGTCAAAGTTATTTGGATAGTAATTTTCAGATGGCTGACATATCTGTGTAAAGCTGCCAAGGTAGATATCTGACTTTATGCACATTATACACAGATTAAACTGGAGAAAAACACTAAAATTTATTTCTTAAAACTTGCTGCTTAGAACGGTAAGCGACTAGAGAAAACTTTGAACCCATGGATGGCATATATTCGTACCATATGCTTGATAATAATTACATGAAAAACGTTTCGCATTATAGTAATACACCATACAACGGTCTCAAAAGCAAGTAAACTTTCGCAATTTCGACACACATAACATTGTCTATGTTCCTCGAACATTCACGCTCGCCCAAATGCAGCCATAGTGTTCACCGAGACCCATCACACAGTAACGTCACTCTATAACAAGAAACAAGAGCACCTTCCCGGATTCTCCTGATTTCATCATAACCAGCAGCAATATCGTCAGCCGCATTGTACTAGTTTATTGCAGTAATTTCTTAATTTTATGCAATTTCAGTGTTCGCCAGGACGGGTATCAATTACGCTAATGCAGCATTCATTTACGTGAATTCGTACACTGTGCGCGATTCTCTTGTATGAGACGATCAGTCTAGATTTGCTGTAAGGAAGCGATGGAGAGGATCAGAAAATAAATGACGTACATTTTGGTATAGCATTGGAGGAGATTCTCTTACTTCTATCGTTTTCATTTTGTCCAACAAAGTGTACTTTGGTGGTGAAGTCACGATCAAGTATTGCTTTACGTAATTCGAACGTATTAATAACAGTAGCTGTTGTATTATTAACAGCTTGGATAGTTGTCATTAGTCGATTTTGTAATTTATCACAGTTTCCACTGATTACAGTTTGTGACCAGACAAATGAAGTTATAAATTGAAAAGTAGCATAAAAGAAATTATAGCAATCAAACGAAAACTTATCATACATTTTGTATAAATTCATGTTCATTATATTTCCAATGAAATACTTAAAAACGTTTGCGGAACTTTAGTTTTAATATCCTTGAACCAGAGATCAAAGTAAGTCCTTAATACGTAGTCTTGAAATGGTTTGTTCATATACTATATTATATATTATAAACTCCAACAAAACGTGTGATCTGGCAAATGTCTACAATTAAAGAGAATTGTTTTTGTTTCTTCCTTATAAAATGAGCACTGATGAAGAAACTTGATGTATTTAACAGACATTTTCCCATCGTCTACTTTCGTAGTCATTACCTTGCAAATTTCATTACGTTTTTTATTATAAGTAGCTGCATTTGCAGTAGTTTACCCATATAACTAAGTTCTGAAGCTAATCGCTATAAAACGTTACGATACCGGCAGAATACCATAGACTACTTGTTACTTCTATGGCTCATCACAATGTCCATACAGCAATTACATTCGCAGCCATTAGGCAGTAAATTCGCAAAGGCTTTATTGATCACCTCAAGGTTAGACCATAAATTCGCATTTTAACTGCGGACATCGTACTTGAGAACGATCACTGTACAGCATGATTCAATTGCAACTTTGTTGTCTTGGGAGTGCAATCTGCACTGCAAAACAAATATCATGGGCTGGCATGTTTGCCCTTTAGTGATCCTTTGTTAATGTATCTATCGGATGTAAGCCGAGAAACTATTAACCCAGCAATGGATCACTTATCACGTATACTCATCATCATGAGCATCGCTGTGGAAAGGGTGGCGGCTAGATTGTTGTCGTCGCTGATGCGGGGGCCACCACAGAATTGCGTTTACTTACGCGATGGGCTTTTATTATTTCCATAATTTTGCTCTTGTTGCTTGGTCGTCCAAGGAAGAGAAAATATTTGCACTCACTTGATGATTTGTTGATACAACTGTTGGCGATGGAATTTTCTTTCATGGCTTCTAAACCCAGATGGCAAGTTAATTAAGAGGTTTTGTGGTGTTCACGTTGAGGTAAAGATTGTGCAAACAGTGATGAGCGGCATTTACTGATTGCAAAGCGGGATTTTTTCGTAAATGCCCAGGAAACTCTTTTATTATGGAAAATCGTCCTCTTTACAAGAATCAACAAATGACAGTAACTCAAATACCAATCGATTTTTGTTTCATACTGGCACAGTTAATCACTATTTCAAATGTAATATTGGATATTTCTTTAATACATTCGATACTTCTGTTAATTACAATAAAGAACAGCCATTTTGCATCTGGGATGTGATATATAAATTAATGCGTATTTTAGTAAGTAGAATCCAAATCTACCTTTACAAATCTTCTAGGACGGAAGAATTTTGAATTTTTAACTGTTTTTCTACCCTAGACATACGCTTTATTAGTTTTGAGCGAACAGACAATAACTCGAGAACGCTTGCAGATAGATGATTGACAATAATACTTCGTTGAAATTGTAAAGTGAAGTTCGAAGATGAGCAAAATCGGACAACACCTTCTTAGTGTTGCCATATTAGCGCAAATAATTTTTATACAAAATATTTGATTTTGTTTTATGATTAAAGATAGCGCTTCCATAATCACTAAAACATTTTTATATACCCTTGAAAGACCAATCAACATATTTAAAAAATTACGCAAAGATATTTTGTTTCTTTCTACGAAAAACAAATCCCTTTGAAAATCTGAATGTAGAAAATAATGACGATTTTCGTCCAACTTTGATGCTCCATAACTTATAAACTAGTTGAGTTTCAGAGATGAAACCTATGCAGCATATTTATGTTATTTAGATTAAATACCTATTTATCGTAAAATTTTCAATATTTTTTTCTTTCTCCTTTGTGTTATAAAGTCTTGAAAATGGCTGAAATTGACAAATCCGTCATCTTCGAACACCTGTAGGAATAAAAGTACACAAGCTCTTTGGTTCAAACTAGAGTTTCGGATATTCTTATATATGACGGCGTTGGAAAAAAAACTTAATGAAGTTGAGTGAGTATCTTTTTTATTTAAAAAAAAAATGCTCTTGCAATCTACCTTAATTACTAATAAGTATGAGAAAATAGTTTATATACAAAGTTGAAGTCCACGACCACTTCATTCTGAAGATTTTTGCTTTTGATTTATTTTAATGTCATTACATCACAACTGCAAAATACATTTTTTGTGAAAAACGAGCAATTTACACAACAAAAATGGCCGCCAAAAAAAGGGATGAGAACAAAAATTGTTTTTTTTAAAGTTTAATAAGTACCTACCTATCTACATTTAGTATGATGTAAGAAATGCATAGCAAAAATTTCAGAAAAATTTTATTGCTCAGCATTGAGCAAGCATGCATGCATGCTTCATGCTTGCATGATTTGATATGGATTAAGATTGACCCAGTACTATTGTTAATTATAGTATGTCTATGTACCTATAGGGAATGTGACGTGATAGAGAAAAACTGATTTTACCAGTGAATTAACCACCCCAAAGTTTGTTAATTAGAAACCAGATACAGAAAAAAAAAAAAAGGAAATTTGTTCCGTAGTGTTATTTTACAATGAAAATCATTCTCGATATCATCAAAACTGCAGTTGTTGAAGTTTTATTAAGACGTCAATGAACTTGGAAAATCCAAAATTCGTCTCATCGCAACACTGATGTGAGACGATTGCGGTTGGTGACTAAAATCCCTGTCAACTCGCCATGCCGAGCTATTTAAGTGTTGATAAATACCAATTACCCATTTGCACAGTCGGTCATGCCTTCCCTAATATATTGCACAAAATCAAACCACGAGAAGTTTTAATTGTTGCTTCCTATAAGAGGTGACGACGTGCAATACATGGTCCTGATTACTGTTACTAATATAAAAACAACAGCTCCAATGCCAAATAAAGTAAAATTAGCAAAAAAAAAAAGAAAAAGAACTTAAATTTGAAGTAAATCTTGATGTGTTTCTTTCTCACATCTTTCACCGTGAAATCCATGCGGATCGATTTGATGGCCATTGAGGCACCCTCGAGGGATAAGTGCGCAGCTGACACCTTATACGCTTTCTCATCCAATTAAATTCAAATTAAGTACGAAATTAAGACGGTTTTAATTGCAGTGTGCAGTGGCAGTGACTTAATTGCCGGGTTGCATCCATACCTGCAGCAGGTAATTGCCAGTTATGTCGCACTGCAGCAATTACTTTACCATTCGCTAGTAAGCTTCGGGCGAAACTTGTCGCATGCCGATTTTATGATTGTAATGTTGGTTGGTGCTTTTCTGCGTAATTATAAGAGTTGATTTTTCAATGCTTCCTGCAAGGAGTACAGCACATGAATGGAAAAAGTATTTTTTAAGTCACAACAATATTGTAAATAGTACTTAAAAATTTCGGATAAAAATTAACAAACAAACACAATTAATATACTATAGTTTTTTAATAATATAGTATGAATTTTTCAAACGAAAGTGATCAGTTGGTCTCCATAATGAATAGCAACAAAAAGAACCTATTCCAAATGTTTGTCAAGGATATGGAAGGAAAGGAAAAACCATAAATTGCAAAATAAATAAAATTGCATTGATTTTGCACGCGAGATGCTATTAAACGTTACAATTCAACTGGTCCGCAGTCAGCCACCAATTGAACTGAAACACAGTCATACACTGAACTGCAATTAATCAACTGTGGAAGAACAATCTCGATTGCGTAAATGCACCTTCTGCTGACAATGGAAACGTTGCCGGGTATGTTCCTGGCCAGGTATGCAAATCTAGGATCAAGCTACAAGCTGGCGTGTAAAACGTGTCGAGAATGTTATAATTATTTGGTGTGGTTTACTTTCGCGTATTGCGAATGCGCATAATTAGCCGGCTCTGAGTTGCTCCGGAGTTGCGCTCGTATTTGGATAAGTAGTAGTCGAAATTAGCGAACAAAATCAGTAAGTGCCGAAAGGAGGGGAGTGCACGGAGGGGGGCCTAGGATTCGTGTGCCTTCGATCTGTCTGTGTGGTGTGCACAACGAATAGCAAATAATGGACTGATGCACTTCGTATAGCCTGTTTAACATACAATTGAATACCTCACACTGGGCTGGGTCGAGTCACAGGGTTTATCTGTGGAGCATTCATTCACCATGGCTTCCTTCATCAACTAGATCCACCTCAAGATTTGTGTTTGAATTATTTCCAAATTATCCCCAATTACTGTGAAATTTCATTTTCCTTTTGTGCCCCAAAGATGTCGTTCGTAAATGTTCGTGTATATGTCCCCAATGAGGCGATATAACGATTACAGGTAAATATGTGCAGGTGGTCTGGCAGTTAATTTGCTCCAACATCCGAATGCAAGCGACATTTTGCTGGTAGGTGACCAGTTATCGCCTATAGTTGCGGGGAGCCTCGATATCCGAGCTCCTTTTTATCGAGCCGCTGGAACTTAGATGACAGATAACGTCAAGACAAATTGACTTGTGGGAGGTGACGTCGCTTAGCCGCCAGCAGCGAAAGGAGCGTGTTCCACGAATACTTATAGGATTTCATCAGACCACTGAATTCGAATGTTCTGGGGCACTGATCGCAATCGTGTTGGCTCTTGGCAATGTCTGCAGTGCAGTTTGCACCGCGATCAGCTTAATTAGGCATTAAGAAACCGAAAGAACAGAAATCGTTTAATTGTGATGGATTAGGAAAACTATGAAAGTAGTCCCCTTGTGTGAAACAATAGCCTTCAACACGGGCTTTAGTGCTTTCCATTGTATTTTAAATGAATTTTTGTGTGATGACAAAAGAAAAAAACACTTGCGAATAAAGAAAGGTTTAATTACGGGCAATTCCCGTGCATAAAACGGAGATGAGATTCTTGTCGTGTTATACATACCCTGGACAGACGATAGCACTTAATCGAGTTCCTGACGTTACGTAATCTAGTCACCGAACTGAATTAATTGTTGATATATTGTTATCTGTTGACGTTTGGCGTACAGTAAACGTAAATAGAAAGCCAGGAAAGAAAAAGAAAATATATTTATTAAATTCACTGTCCGAACCGTGGGATTTATATGAAACATTTTGATTATACAAATTAAAAGGTTTTTTATACTTATTCCATATTCATATAGGAAATATAAAACATTGTTGAAACAAGTATAAAAAGTCTTTTAATTTGTATAAATATACTTATATGACATTTCACAGGTGATTACTCTTTAGTACAACTATTCACTACTACGTAACCACTACCCAATACGGCGCGGCGCTGGCAGGGTAAGTCGAATATAATCGAGTTGTAGCAAGTAGATTTATAAGTCGAGTTGAGTATATGAAAGTTACATGCGATACGTTATTTTGACGACATTAACTCGATTAAGTGCTCTGATCTGTTCAGGGTATAAAATTATATTGGGAATGTCATTGTTATACTTTTTAATAATATCATCTAAAAGTTGGTCTAAAAATGAATTTCTTACATAGAGAACATAAATATATCAATGGAAGTTTCAAATGTTATTAAACTCTATACAATCAATGAAGTCGTTTGAGATGTTGGAGAATTACTAGGATGCAGAAATAGCTTCCAACAGCTCAAAAAATATAACATAATATTTTATTCCGGAATAATTGACATTTCGTCTAATGTCGGTGTCAAAAGTTACAAGAAAAAAGAAAAATAGTAACAAATGCGGATGAAGACATTTAGAAAGTCGTCAACTCATCACCCCAATCGATCATTGTGATCTGCAGATTTTCTTCTGTTTGTTCAATGGTAATTACAGGAAAGTGATTGATACACGAATTTTCTTGTTGTTGTGGTTAAAATGTAGACGAAAAACGTTCAATTTCCGTTTGTCAATTCAGTCTCGGTCGGATATAACAGCTTTTGCTGCATGTGATTTATGCGGGTGCTTAGAGCTCTGTCAGGGTCTAGGGAGTGTCTCGTCTCTTGTCAAGTTGAAGACTCATGACAAGGAGAGAAATTACTAAATTAGAAAATAAATGAATATGTTAATGGAAAAATCTAGTTGAATTGATGAAGACAATTTTCGAAAAAACATGAAAGTATCTTCATGTAAATTATATGTCTATTAGTGTTCTTGTTTCAAGGAAACTGTGCTATTTTATTGCAACCTTTAAAATTGTAGCTTTAAAGATGCTGACCTAAAAATGTTGTAACAACAATCTATCTTCTGCATTGTTTTTATACCAGAAGCAAAGAAAAAATTGCCACTATAAATTCAACTTCCAAAAGTGATAAATGATTTGTTAGTCATTATTTTCTACCATCAGTTGACAACACTTATCAAGTTGTTCTTTTACTGACCGACATCCGGCGGGGAAACAAAATTTTTAAACACCGTTAAATTATACAAAATAAATTGTTAACACTTTCGTTGAAATCTTTCGTTTACCTTTTGTGACAATAAATTTTGTTTCCTTGCGTTTTCGCATTCAATTCCTCATTTGTCAGAATTTTCACGCATTCATAATTTTTTGTTATTCTTCAACTTAGAAAGAAAAATTATAAAATTAGCATAATCATGCACAGGTGCTTTTTAACTTGAAAAAAAAACAACATACCTACTATATGAAACCATCAAGAAAAAATATGAAAATTAAGAAGAGAAATTTCTGTTGACATGGAAACACGATTGGTTTTTAGAACGAAAACGATTGATATTAGTGTAAAATGTTTCCGAACGTCTTACCAATAAAATAATTCACCATTTTGCTAACTAATTTCACGCATTTTTTAGTGATAAGATTTTATTATTGTGAAACAGTCGAGGATTTTTTTTTTTAATCCAGTCGATTTCTAAATGAATTTTTCCAAAAAGAGTATATCGAAAATTTTTTTCTTATTTATAACTTTTCTAGTACCTATAAAAACATTGAATTACAAAAGAACTACATAATTTAAAAATGCAGATACATTTTTAATATTATGAAAATAACTATGTATAAGCATTAAGAAATTATACACAAATCCCCACAGGTAATATGAATAGGTATATTGAAAAGTGGTTATATGAAATACAACAACAATAGCTGGTTTAATCATATTTCTTCTAATTTTTTTGTGATATAATTATTACGTTAAGTATGAAACAGTCAATTTTGTTGACATATCAAGGTTTCAGCACTCTTTTGTAACTATTCAATCAAGGATCAAGGATATCAAAGTGTTTCTTATTAACTAATAAATACGTGTACAACTGATGAACTTTCTTATGTGTATAAGATCTAACCCATTATAGGCATACCCGATTCACCCTTCTTCCCCCGTTTTATGTCTGTATACATTTTTCTTACAAACTTAATATGATATATTATTTGTTTTAAGATTTTAATTAATCTTATATTGATACCCAAAAGGCCTACTTAAACTAACTTCACTATTTTTGTCTTTGTCAGCCTCTATTTTGACAATTTTATTTGGACCAATTTACGAACGATCCCATTTTTCCAAAAATACAGAACAAAGCCTAAAAGTTTGACATTTTTATGGAAATTTCTTCAAATGTAAAATTTTCTACAGCCATTTTAAAACCGAAAAAAGCAGCCTATATGTGAAGCTGAAATACTTATTACCGATGGACAAAAAATCAAAAATATAAAACCAAGGGTTTTTACTTGTTAGGCGTAACAAACATTCAAACCATCGCTTTTATAATATTAAGTATGAAGTATCAGTAATCATAGTATACAATTATACATACATACATATGTATTTTTCATTTTTTTATTGAACAATTTTTTTGCACGCTTTTTTCTATACGACGTTTTAAGTAGGTAAAGTTTTTTCTGTATAAAAACCAAAGTTGAATTTTGAATGGATTATATGCTTCAAAAAAATCTGCCCTACTATATCTGCACCAAATACATATATTTCCTTTTCTAGTTTAGGGGTTTATTTTGAACGTGCATTTTGAATAATATTCAGGAATTCTGAAAATATTTTTAGTACAACAGGAAAAACAAACTTCATTTTAAGTTACTCAAAAACTGCATTTCATAATATTTCTCATCACAACTTTCAGCAATTTATTGAAACTTCAAACAGTACTCCAGAACGAATTAACCGCGAACAAGAAGACACTATTCTACTCTGATCATCTTCACCCATTGCCCTCGAGCAAGGTCGCTACATTATTCAATTTTAACCAATATTCCTCCTC
Source organism: Leptogaster cylindrica (assembly GCA_963082835.1). NCBI lineage: Eukaryota > Metazoa > Arthropoda > Insecta > Diptera > Asilidae > Leptogaster > Leptogaster cylindrica. Next base: position 7,786,987 of record OY720106.1, read on the forward strand.
GTATATAGAAAGAACCGACGATCTTGACCATTCCTTCTTGTTCGCATTACAATGAAGAACCACAAGAAAGAACTTCATTACTGCTCTTTTGTGCCTCCTACCGTATGTGAAGAGAAGCAAGGGGCTTTAATGAGGAGCCCATCAACAACTAAGTGGCAATTGAATTGGTTCTGGGGCCAATCACGTCTGTGGATCAGTGCTTAGATTTCCACACTTTCATTACCATGTGTAAATTCTAGTCACGACGACTGCTGGTTTTTTTTTTTAATTTTAACAATACTATAAAGAAGGATGGAAGGAACAATTTTTTGCACTTTCGCATGATCGTTATTGCTCGCAGTTCATCTTCAACGACCATTAAAACTTTCCTATTGGAGCTTAGAGAATTTTCTCTTCAGTTTAATTTATAAGGTATTCTAGTTTTTTTGTAAATTTCAATAAATACTGAGAAGTAGTATACAAATAAATCTTGCTCCCGAATTCCATTTCCAAATCATTCCAAATTCACAATAGATTTTAATAATGTAGAAAAAAAAACGATTTTCCACTTCTGTTAAACTGTTATGTCTACTTACTGTTAGTAAAACTTCAACTGTTCAAGTTAGACGAAAAAAATAAAAAATTCATCTATGTACCAAAAATAGATTTACACTGAATTCTTCTCTCCAACAAACCGTCAGTCATTTTTTTCTGTGTTAGAAAAATGTTGGACAGATCATTAAAAGAGCATTCATCTTGACGGATCTGTCGGAATGAATGGAAGAAAGTAGCTTACCCAAATGTGTAAAATGGATCAGTAAAAGATCCAAATCTTCATAGAACAAGATCATATTGGACAGTGCGCTGCCTGTAACATATTGCTTGTGAAATTTTACAAGACATTCTAAGCAAATCGGTGAATAGCCTCCAAGAAAGTTTCCATTGCGGCCTTTGTATGCTAATTGTGTAATAAAGCAGTGATCGCAGAAAACCGCCAACGTTACACCAGGTCAAATGTTGGTAAGTACCTCCGGGCACAAGATACTTTAAGCGATAAGAGGAACTTGATTGAACCACAAGACCACTAGGTTGAAAATTGTGATCGAAAAAAGGAGCCAACTGAAATCTTGTGTTCAGAGGTCATGGAGTGTCGAAGAGACACGAGACTAATTTTTTTGTTTTTTTTTCGTTAGCATACAGCAATTGGAAGGAGATTGGTTAGTAGAATTACGGAAGGGATATAACCACGTTTGACATGCAAATTCTCTAATTAAATAAAATGGCAAAAGAGCCACAACGAGCAATTCAAAAGTAAAAGTGTTCACGGCGAAGAAGATTTGGCAGACGATCTGCAATAATCGTCGTGATCATGCCATTTCGGGTTTATGGAGGAGTTGATCGTGGATGTATAATATAAATGCAAAAATTTCCTTTTCGCTAAACAACAGAGAAATGTATACTGAACTGTTTTTCCAAGTTGTGACATTTCCTTACCGTGACAAAGACCTCCACCTTTGATTTGGTTTTTCAAACGATGGAATGCATACTAGATTAGAACAGGAAGGTTGGAGAGTGCATTCAGAGGTGTGTACTTATCAAGGAATAGGAAATTAAATAAATTGTTGTCGGTCGTATACATTGTAAACCTAATGAAGAAAGAAGGAAATCGAAATGCTTAAAGGTATACATAAATCTGTATGAATTAACGTGATATGGAAGAAAGTTAGCAATATGAGAAAATCATGGCGTCTAAAAGGTGCAACGCAATGCGCTTGGGGGCGTTTCGCTACGTGAGTGACTTATAAATTTCCAATAAGTGTTGAAGTTCATTAGATCAGAACGTTCGTCAAAGATTTAAAATCAACAAACGAGTTGAAACCTTGGCCGGCTTTGCAGTGAGATCTTGTCAAAGTGTTGCATAGATCAATGACGGTTTAGAGACAACGATAAAAAATCTTGATCAAGCTTGAATTCCGGTATGGAGTGGGTTTCGCTATAGGCTATAGGAAGAAAAGTGATATTTAATAGCGTCTAAGGTATGCTAACCTACCGGCAAGTTAACGGAATAAATATGAGCGGTGAAGGTGTGGAATATGCTCTGCTGAACTAATGAAGTGTTGGAAGAGAAATTGAAAACATTATTTTTGTAGAATTGTGATTGTGGAATGAATTAATGGGACAGGTTGAATGAACTTAATTCAATCAATTTGTACAATAAGGTGAGCCTTATTTTAGAACGCAGTGGTGTACGCGAATTTTCGTCGTGGCACTTCTTACAAAAAAAAAATTCCAATGCATCCATAACTTGTTTTTCATACTTCTGTGAAATTATGGGTTAATATCAAATTAAAATTCATAAATTAATCAGCAAAATATGTACACAACATTAGCCGTAAATCCATAAGTCTCCAGACAGTAGTATTTATACGTTCAAGTGTACTTGAAGAGGAACCCACCGTGCGACGTGCGTCGCTGACACCAAAGTTTAAAAACCTTGAGACTATCAATAAATCATCGGAATATTATTGAAAAATTGAAAGTTAATCAACAAATAATTAAATTCGGAAAGAGTTGCAATTGGTTTGCATCATAGGTAAAAGCGTATGAAACGTTGAGGTAGACAACGGTCAAGGGTGCATACTTATAAATGCAATTCAAGTGGCTACCAAAAGGTGAATTGTTAAATAAAAGAGTTAAAGACTCTCGTGGAGGATAACGAATGAATGGATGAGAGTATACATGCGAATGAAATTTAAATCAGTTAAGCATCATTGGTTTACGAAGGAAAAATTACCGGCGAGTTTGGCACGACATGATCATGCTGCTGATGGCTACTTTACAGAATGTGTGTTCGAAAGGTGAGAATCGTTACAAAAACCGGTCGTTGTCTGACAATTCACGGTATATACTATATGTACTCGAGACGACACCGATCGCCCTCTTGATCATGACGATAGTGACAGTGACGGGTGTATATTAGCGTACGATGTGGTTGCCATGAAATTCAGCCACTGTCAAATGAAACATGAAGATTCCTCCCGCTCTGCTGGCTGCAACTAAAACGCATTTTAAAGAAAGTAGCATTTCGAGAGGTGTCGTGATCATGCTGCGATCGCTACATGCACTTATTGCAATGTTTAACTGGTTGATAATACAATGGACGTTTTTCCTCTTGATTTCCGGAGTCGTACAACTAAGCTAGCTTCATGTCACAAACAGCGACGATATTGTGACAGCGACATGAATATCAATAACCGATAGTCATGCAACTTGATTTAATTAAAAGACAAAAAAGGAACTACAAGAATTATGTAAAGAAAAGAAAGAAATTATAAAAGAAAACTGCGATCGAACAAGCAATATATTAGAGGAAATTTCGAATCTTCGAATACGTTCCTTTTTATACATAATTCCAAATTAGATAATAAAGGAGATGTTTCAAAACGGGCCAGGTCAATGTACTTTATACAGTACTTCAAAAAATGGAAGAAAATTCGTGGAATTCGGAAAAAATACTATAATATATACTATAGTGGTACTTAAATCATATTTATCAACTATTTTCTTCGACTTTCTTCGAAACAATGACAGTCGTAGATAATTCGACAGATGATGTAACGTCATTAACTCTAATTGTAAAGTTCTTTTTAGATTATATGAATCAACCTGAATTGAATTGAGAAATGGGTATGCTGGGCACTGCGTTCTACCTTTTCTATAGGGGTAAGATTCCGTTCAGCGCACACAATACCCACTTCTTGATTTAACCAAAATAATTCAAATATAATTTAAGAAAAACCAACCCGTAAAAACAATGTTTTTCACTATAATTCATCTATGTAGTTTTCAAAATGATGACAATTACACTTAGTTAAAAGAAAGAAAAGATGACTTGATTTAACGGTTATTTTTTTTATGCACAATGCAGAACGCTGTCATTTTTGCATTATTATTAAAGATATTATCCGTTCCTTCTGTGGTAATGGTATTAAAATTTGATAGAATATATTGTCATCGACAACGGGCCTATCTGTAAAGTTTTAGTTCTATTTTATGACGGGAAGTGTGTTAATTAGTCGTCGCAAAATTTGCGCGGCGCAAATAATATAGATGAAGTTAATATAGATGAATTAAGAAATTTCACATTTACAGGTCATGACGTCACATCAGCTGTCAAATTTATCTACGTACTATACCTTGTCCTATGTACCGTGATCACAATGTCAAAATGGCACGTTTCGCAATGACTGTTTTTTGTTGTGCTGCAATTTTTTAGTGTACATTCTTGTTTTGTACCACCAAACAGGGCCATCTATAAGGAAATGGAAAATTGAAATATGTTTCCCTATTTTTGAATATTGTGTCCAATGGACATTGTACTTAGACTTAATCGGGGCTCCATACATTTTGAAACATCTTTTTTGGGATCACTCTTGCGTATGCCCGAAGGTCGTATGTCATCGCATTTCCATCTACCCACTACACTGTTATACAGTGTAAAAACGTAAGATGTTTTTTTTTAAATATTGTTTATTTTTTTGACCGATCTAAGCAGTCATAATGAACGGATTAAAAACACCACCATCTGTCCATAAGCCCTGAAGGAGAAAACCCGATGATTTCAATTATTTATTATCAAAATTTCAGTTGTCTCAAGTCCAATCCAAACAGAATGATGTAACAACGATGAGAAAGGGAGTTTCGCAAACAGGATCAGAAGAAGGTGGCTGTCCAGTGATAAAGTTGTCATTACATTGGATTTGGACAGGGGGAACTTAATTGACAGCATGCACAAAAACTAAGTCGAGGACGCAGGCACAGTTGAGAGTGCAGCACTGCAGCAGCATAAAATATACCGGCGGCGCCTGTCATCTGCTGGGATAATTGCCTTCTCTCCAGAAACAAGAAATTGACCGCCAGGTGATTTATCAGGCCTCGCACGGGAATATTAACCACACCGATGGACGCTATTAATCAGCACGGGCAACAAACGAAGATGTTGCATGGCCGCGAACCACAGGACATGAACGACATCGTCTGTCTGTCAGTCCTTTTCACTGCAGCGCAAATTTCCGTGATGGTTTGCTGTTTATTTTCTCATGTTTCAATTTATGTATTTTCTTTATTATATTCTTTTGGGGACGGGGATATCTGCATCGTGCACATGATCGCTTTATTGAAATCTCACGGTAAATGAGCGCCATTAATTCGTTCATCATAATTAAGCTTGCCTTAGGCATTGCGACAAACAGTGCAGTGATCGCTGCTGCACAATTTTGCTGCAATTTCTTAATCGATGGAAAATTTCAAAGAAATTTTATGAGGAGTCGTCGTTGCGCGGGAATTTCTACTTTTTGCCCACTGAAATTACATGAACGTTGTGGAAAGTGACAGTCGTTTGTTGAGGTTATTGAAAGCAGCAAAACTACTTGCTGAATGTGGAGCAATAGAGGTTAATGGGTGAAGCCTCCACCCATTTTTTTTGGATGATGATTTTACTTTTTTTTTATTATGCACGCACAAAGTTTATTTATGGATTTTGCATGTTATTAGAAGACTACAAGATAAGTTTTAAGGATAAATTACACAATAAGAAAAAAAATCGTGTAGTTAAAATAATTTGAACGAATTTCGCCCGGGAAATAACAAATTCCATCATCGATCAGAAATAAACATAGACTGAGGCTAAAATTGAACATTTTCAGACAAAACATTTAATTTTAGATGTTGTCACGTACAATGCATTAGTATTGGTAAACATTGAATTAAAATTACCTATCTACAAATAACATGAAGTTATAAATATAAATTTAAAAACAAAAAAAAGTATTCTCCTGTACGGAATCTCCACAGAAATCATCATCAACTGATGTAGAATTTATGAAAATGCATAAATGTATTTTTATGAAGTTTCACTGATGTTTCCATTCGTGTATGAAATTATGTTTCAACAATTTTTGTGGGCTGCAAAAAAAAACATGTCGTCATGTAACTCAGTATTAAACATTCGCACAGCAAGTGAGCAGGTGCGTTGTCGAAAGTGAAATTGTAATTTCATTTGCATGTGATTTCGACAAATAGAGAATGTGGATTTGAGATTCCCAATCGGATTATTACTGCTGTGATTATATATTGGACAACTGTTGAAAATAAGATCGTGGATCATGGGGGCCCAATGTAAGAATTATCCACGCCTATTTGTCGAATGATGTGGATTAGGTTTCCAGTCAAGAAGTACAATAATTATTGTCATCATTTTAATGTACAGCATACAAAATGTTCGATAGTTGTACCCTGAAGCACAAAGGTGGCAATGACCCTACAGCTATTCGATGTGCTTGAAGTCGCAACAACGTTAATCCGATTAAGGCTAATTCAGTTGGGTGCAATATACAACGGATGCTGTCGGATGGATATTCTTTCGGTGGACGTGAGTATGGATGGGTATCCATCTGGGCACCCGGCCCGGGGTATTGGTGGAACTGGTGCTTGCAGCATAGAGCTCGTTTGACATGCTGTTATCTGCGGAATGTCAATAAGACCAAAAAACGAGGAAAATTGCAGCGGCTACATCAGCAACCACTACGGCCAAAAACACTTTCGCCTTTCACATGGAGGAGAACTCACATCAGCCTTGGGGCACAGAAGTAGCCTTTTTGCGAGTCCGACCATAGGCGAAGGCATTGCCACTATATACCATACCATTCCAGGTTCATTTCCCGAGCAGACAACCTTGCAATGGCGGCGACAGTAATACAATCTGTGCGACTTCTATCCGATGGCGGTTGCACTTTCGCAAAAATTGCAATAAATGGCCTCATCAAGTGTACCAAGCTTTGGGAAAAATCTCTCACCTGCCGCCAGCATAGTTTCGCGAATTATATGAAACTCAGTTTTTGATCAATGCGTGCAGTTTTTTTCCAATTTGATTTTTGTTTATTTTTGTTTTTGGTCGTGATATGGAAATTCGCCTACGAACTTGTTTTTGCCCACCAGCAATGGTCCACGATGAATGGTCTAATTATTGCGAGGTTCGCGAATGCTTTTTAAGGTCAAGGAGGACTTGTTGTATGGAAAACTAGAGGTGCTCTCTCACTCTCTGTCCACAACTATTTGTAGGCAATTTACTTTTTATGGTCTTGGATGGTTTCCATTTTTTTGTTCCTTTCGTATATTAATTAATGTTGAAAAACTTGCTTGATATACTAATAACTAATAATTTAAACTGTGAAATTTTTTTTCATTAACGCAAAACTTATGATCAAGGTTCATAGGCAAAAATTATGAGGGAAAAGTGAAACTAAGTTTATGTGAGGAAGTTATGAAGTTTTTAGTTAATCGATCGTTCGTATTTAATGAAAATTGATCGTGCAAAATACAAACAAAATTTCTTGTAGAAATTTTATCTTTTACTTCAATCAGGAAAACAACGAAAACTGAAACATTTTTTTGTTTATTACTATTGTTATTTAGGTACGTGTTTATTTGTTTACTTCTTAAAATCAGCAGTTATAAAAATTTCTAAAAGTTTTCCACAAATTCAGCCATGCTTCACATCCGACATCATTCTTTATCGTTTTTTAAAAAAACCTATAAATCAAATTTTCTCACCCATATCCAGTAAAAGCACCTGGTGACCTAATTTGTTTGTTTTTATTTCTTTTCAAATTTCTAACTTCTGCCGCATTTCACGTATTTCTGTTCATCATCATCAATTAATGCCCAGTTCTAAGACACGATTAAATGTTTTTCGTAGATGAATGAGCACAAAACTTGGTGATCGTTTTTTAAAGGGAAATAATGTCTAGTTGTGGCCGCAGTGTAATGGTGCATGTAAAAACCTATTTTCATCTGTTTGCTTAATTCAATCAGTTGTGCAATCGTCGACGCTGAGGACAGCATCCAAAGGAAGGCTCTAAATTAAATTAGTGCTGGACCCGGTTGTGGAACGCCGCAGGGTTCGCATCATTGCACACTAGAAGACTTCATTCAATTGAAAAACACTTTCCACCAGTTTAAATGCAATTTGCAAGTGCAGTCTGTGGGGTCGACCCGCGACGTTGCTTGTTGTTGTTCAATGATATTATATGAAGTTGTTCGGAGTCATCCAGCTGGACATGCGCATTGATCGCATTATTACAAAAACACAACCAATCACTCATCTGCGCCAATGCAAACAACAGAATTATATTTACACTGGAGGATTTGTTTCTCTTGGTGGCCCAGGATTGGACCAACTACGACGACCTCCTGATTACTAGACTGAGTCTGTGCACAAGAATCACATTTCACTCGAGATTTATTGAGTCAAAGCCGTAGGAAGTGATTACAAATAACAACTGCGTCGATTGAGTCGTGGAATGCCTCAACTCAACCGAACAACCTAATTTAGATAGCGATTTATCTATTCCCTTGGCTTTTGTCTTTTCCAATGAGAAAAGCGTAAGTAGAATGAAGCGGACGGGATCGATCTGAAATAGGTTCATGGCCGTGATAGATCTATCACTCGCGCTTGTTCGCTTGCTACGCTAATTGATTTAGTGGAATTTCATGATAAGCGCACTGATTCGACAGTTGAAGTTGTTGGGACAGCAACAAGGAGGGGGTTTGTATGGTGATCGCACTCCTGAGTTTAGGTTGCTATTGGTGTTGGCGGCGGGTAATTGATCTAAATTCATGTGACCTGATTTGCTCATGTACAGAAAGAAAGATTTTTTTCCCATTAGCACAACGAGAATATTTAACTTTTCTGTATGATTTTTCCGTTCAGGTTCAATGCAGTTCTGAAACATTATCATGAAAAGATTTAATTGATTTCGACTTAAAAATTTGGAATCTAGTTTTTCGCTATTGGGAGTCTAATGATGTTGAACAGATGAACCTAACTCTAATCAGAACTTGTTCACCATTCTCAAAAACAAAATTTTTGGCTCACTACCTTTCAAATAAGCATACGTATTACGTATGTCTGTTTAGTGTATATATCCAGTTTTTATTATAAAAGATAGAATTTTTTGAAAATTTTGCATTCAGAATTTTATTTAACCAAAGTTATCTGTACAAGTAATTGATAGTGAATATTTATCCAAATAATAGGTGTTGGTTTCCAAATTACAAGAACTTTTTTTGAGCGGGCTTTCCCGGTTTTCGGTACGGGATAATTACGGGATTTTGTAACCCGATTTTGTAGTTGAATGTTATTGTTGCCAGCGTTCAGCTATATTTTATAGCAGAAACCTAAAATGTCTTCAAAAAGGACATTTGATTTTTCATATAGTTGTAGTAGTGATAGGAACTTATAGCGGCAGGCCTATCCTGAAGAGGGGGTGGTTTCGTATTCAGGCAGGTATGAAACAAAAACTACGAAAGAATTTTTCGACGAAGTCATGAGTCATGACGTGGTACCGATCTCAATAGGTAAATTTTTCTTCGAAATCTACATCACAATTGAGTAGAGAAAATTTTTCGCAATAAAATGATCTACAAAAAACATCTTATGTGTTCTTTCAATAAAGTATCTAGACCAATATACTGAATTTAATTCTCTACACAAAAAATTTCGAAAATCGTGAGTTACGGTTCTCAAGATATCGCTTAAAAAATGTTACAACCGTTTTTCAAGATGGCGGCGAAATGGCGGAGGTAGATCAACCCCGAAAACCGAGTTTCATACCTCCTCAGATTGACCCCCTACACATAAAAAATCATGTCCTACCCAAAAAGCAAGGTCAATGTGACATTTAACTGGACTAAAACGTAAAAAAAACCGCTAGTTTTTTTTTTAACTTTAAACTAACATAAAAAAGAAGAGCCATTTAGAACCAACATCGTTTTCAGTGTGTCATCAAACAAAGAGTTGTAGATTTAACTGCTTCATCGTTTATTTATTACTCTTGGCTACCGCTGACAATCATCAAATTGAAGAAAATTAAGAAAAAAATATGTTACAAACATAAAAAAAACTGTACCAATATTCCATATCAAGCAATCAGTCTACAAAAAAATGCAAATGAGATATCTGAAAATTTTACAAAAATTAACTGTGGGATGAAATGCAAACAAAGATAAATCATCTACAAACCGAATTCTGACCACTTTTTAAGCAGTAAATCACCAAACGAAGCCACATGAATCAAAAACATAAAGTAAAATAGGTTTAGTGGCAATAAACTAACAAAATTCCGGTTCCTTGTTATGCTTTTAGTCAACATTAATTTATTGTCAGTTGTGTTTGATGATTGGTTAAAAGTGTGTCTATCGAAATACTATAAATTAAGCGTTTGATTTTTTGCTTTGTTGCTTTGCAGACAGTCGCAGACAGACAGACCTTGGATCTTCAATTGCACGTCTTCGGAATGTGGAGGTATTCCTTATACGCCCATCTTCAGAGCTTTGCAGAAAAGTATATAAATCCTCGGTTAAGAATTATTACTACTTATATTTTTTTAAATATAATATTTCTTTCATCACGCTCACTTTATGCTTGGATGCGGCGACATGGGCATTCTTTATGACAGATGCCAGACTCGACAAGACAAAAGGTGACTGCATTTGCGCGAGACATTTTTCACGCCCAATGGGCAAAATAATGCAATACTACGAGGCAGCACTGAATGCAGAAAGGTAAATTTTAAATTTTAAATTAAACATTAACAAGGGGGAAACAATTGCACGAAAATAATGAGATTTTCGTTACGGTACGTCTGCTAAGGTCATTCATTGAACTGTACAGAGTGTACACGATGTGGGGGTGTGTGTCACGGCTAACGATCGAAATTGTGTCGCCTGGAAATTCGCGGTTATTGATTGTGTTTTTTATTTGATCTTGCACTCAAGTATTGCAACAAAACAAACAAAAAATATTCTCGAGTCACTCGCATGGAACATTCGTTCTTGAATATGAGATAATGTACTACTTGGAGAATTGTATCTTATTCTTTGTAATAATTGATAATATTTGGGGCGTGAACAGATTGAACGCATCTTCTTTTAGCAATTGTCCTTGCACTGAGAATACAATCAATGGACTTTGGGTTACTCCAATTCATTTTATACTACTAATACAACTTATCAAATATATATCAATGACTTATAGAAATAATATAGGGTTTCAAAATGGCGGACCAGCAAATAAAAACTTCAACGGATTCTCATGAAAATTTTCGTAAAATTTCGAAATTTCGTAAATTTTGAAATGCAAAATGGCGGGTTCAATATGGCAACAGACATTTTTCAAAATTGAAAGAATTTAAGTAAATTTAAGTACTGTACCTATTTGGAGATCATCGATTTCGAATCTATCGATATTTTTTTAACTTATATACTGATCATATCAATATAGGTACACATGTGGACATTGTACAGTGTACACTATAATATTATTATGATTTTCATCGCCCCGGGAGAGACCGGGTAACCGAGCTAGTAATTTTATAAAGGTCATAAAATTCAAGTAACATGATGAGATAAGGAAAAATGCTATGACTATGAAATAATCAAGCGATCACCACAATGATGATTTAAAACTGAAAATGTACAAAAAGTACGATAAATGTAACCTCTTCACAGCGATTATCATATTGCGCTTTATTATTATAATTAATTTCCGTGACTTTTGTTCCATGTGACTTGTGAGCCCGCATTAAATACTTTGCGCATGTGTAATGCAAATTCATCTGGCACTGTCAAAGTGCTTTTCTATTTAATTTGATACATGGTAATTACTAATTAACAAACCTTGTTAACTGAATAGTTTTATTTAAATCATCTATAAAATAAAATCATTTTGCATCGCAATATATTATAGACTTTACCGTCTTTGGATTCGAATTCATATTCCGAAAATCAAGGTTAACGACAAACTGACAAATATTCCTTAATTACATAGATCCAGGAAGTAATCATTTGTATAATTACTCACTGAAATCTTAAAATAAAATTCCCGTCAGAGTTTATTGTTTGTGTCGGAATTGGTAAATAAAATGAAAATAAAATTGTTTTGCATAATAATTCTGAGAAAATATGGAGCCAAATTCTCTACATTCTGAATTGAAATCAAAAAGTATTCACGTCTTGTGCTAAAAACAAAAGCTGAAAGACCTTGAAAGAAAAAAAAAAGTAGTCTACTGTTTTAGCGATTGCATAACATTGACATGAACTTAAATTGAAATGGTTTGCATAACTGTGATACAAATCTAATTTTAAGAAAAACATCATAAATGCACAAAAACAATTTTCAATTTTGTTCAAGTTCAAATTTTAAACAAAAAAGAATTTACTTAGTTATATATAATAAAAAAAAAAAGAAAAGCAACAATAACTGAAGAGAAGAGATCTAATGGTGTGAAGAAATTCATATTATAAGAAAATTTCAAAACCAATGAATTGATTGGGGATCGTGATGATGGTGTCGAAAAAATGTGAATAATCATTTGCAGTTGCCGAAAATCAGATCAAACGTGTCTCGGTGAGGTCGATAATGATCACGTTTGCTGGGTAAATTGCACACCTACTGTTTTCTTAAAAAAATAAAACATTGAACCAATCTCTATGCTGATGATCTGAAATATATATTGCGTACTTTCCCGTATCCTATCACACTGATATAATTGTTTTTCGATTTAACAACAGGTAATTTGCGTGAACATTAAAATTGCGTGGGTGATCAATGGAAATGCCATGGTGAGCTTGGACCGGTTAATTAAAACTGCAACCGTTCCTCGATCACCTACGAATCGGCATTGAAACTTTGTTAATGGCCGAAAATGTTTTAATTTTTCACATCATATGTTTTTGTGGGCAGAATGGATGCAGAGTACAAACTTGTCCATCCTTGCAATATGGACCTACCCAAGAATTAACTACAACAACAGACATTTGATGTTTCTTTTCCTAATTTAAGAAAACCTAAATTGACTTCTGGGCAATAATGATAATTCTAGTAAGAAACAAGTACAACAAATTACAACAGTGAAAATTTCTGCGCATGCGCAAATTGCTTATCACCGTAAAACGACGATGTCAGCACTTTTGGAACTAATGGTAGAGGTATGTTCTGTCTCTTCATTTGTCATGGGTCGATTCATTTGACCTTGTGGAGCATTGACATCATCACAAGCAGCAACACAAATAATTATGTTTTTTTTTTTTTTTTGTATATAGGGTAATTACGAATTCCAGGCATCACTCCTGCAAAATCCCATTGTCATTGTCTTGCTGCTTGTGAATTCAACATTCTCTCATCATCCAATAAAATAAAATATATTTAAACTTAAAAGTTAACTGTAACTCATTTGCGAGTCATTTAATTCGTATTCTTCTTTTATAGGATCACCATTAAAACCAAATGACAACACGAGTGAAGTAATCTAAACGGAATCGTGCAGGTGTCGTATTGAATTTTAAATTTAAGTTTTACCAACGAGAAAATATTCTAAGTCTCAGAAGAACTGTTCTGATTGGAGGGGAAAGTCCTGAATATGAATATTTTACAGAGTTCCAAGATCTTTCACACATTTTTGTGTCTTTATTTGATTTGTGACCGTTTGATATATTGAATCGGTTCTTCCACATCACGAAGCCTGGTTTCTAATTACGCCCATTCAGCCGTGGCGCGACTGTTAAATAATACGACCTGCCGTGATTTATGAGGATTTATTCAAACCACACCTCTATAAGCGACAAATTTTTGATCTCAATTAATAGAATCGTTTTAGCATTAAATTGCGAAAAATAGCGGGAAGATTTTTGAAATTAGCGAAGGTGTGTCTGAAAATAACTTTTATTTATATTGAATTTCCTACTTTTTATTATTGTTATATATTAATATTATTTTGAATATACCAAACAAAAAAAACGCTAATTTTTCAATTAATTTGATTTATACCTAAATATTTAATATACAAAAGAATTAAAAATCCTTGAATAAACATATAAAAAAAACGACAAACTCGTAGTCTTAACCTCGATGATGAAATGTGAGAACCACTAAAGAATTTTTATGTGGCGTAATTGAAGAAACGCAAAAGTGTTAATTAAAAGAGAAAAAAATATAGTTCAGAGCAAAATACTTGCATCTATAATTGGCGGTTTAGTGAATCAAGAAAAGAAGATTTTAGTCAGGTAAGTGCTAAAATGAATTCAGATGAAGTCTTAATTACTTGCTTTTCGAGCGGCGTAAATTTATGGTGCGAATAATTCGCTAATTGGCGAAGAATTTAGATAAACTAGATAGAAATGAGTTGCTTTTAAGTTGATTTGTAACAGTGAGTGCTACCAGCAATGTCCATTTATTTTACATACATTAAAATCCACCTGTCAAAGTGGAACGGTTACAAGTTTTTTGTATGCATATTTCTTTTAGTTTTTTTTTAAAAAAAAACTTGTATATGTATTATGTACGTATCCTATTGTATGTATTAAACATTTCGCAACGATTATTTTGTCCAGCTTAATACGGACAAAATGTCTCGACGAAAGTGCGTACATTGCACACCAAGTCTGTCGCGAACGACCGGATTTCCGCCCAAACTTCCTTTCATACTGTTTTTTGAAAAGGCAAATAATAAATCACAAACGAATATTTATAATAACAAAAAACAAATGATGAAAATGAATAACAAATCACATCGAAGAACTCATCAAAATTCATTCGATAGAGGAAGAGTAGTATCGGGTAGTATCGGACGCTTAAGTTCTTTCGAATTTAATTTTTTCTTCTGGTTAAATTTGAATATGAAATAATGAAAACTTTAATATGTTATTTCAATACCTTAAAAATCTAATTTCGCTTTAAATAGTTTTTATTGTGGTTTTTTGCACTATTCGTAAACCTTCTATTTCGACCTCTCTGATTTGTGGAGGGTTCTATTGGACGTAGTGTTGTGTTGTAGCAAATTATATACTACTCCATTTATTTAATGTTATAAAATACAATAAAACAAATACATATAATTTAGCATAAAAACTTTAAGTCTATCACCTATGGTACTTTTTGGTACATAAAAATTTACACTAGCTTCCCTTATTGTCATTTCATGAAGTCTGACTTTTTGTACAGCTTCCTTCATTCGACTTTCATCCCACTTATGACGTATTTTACCCATTCTAGAATAAAACAAGGAAAACCATTAGGATTTGACTTTTTAGCCCAGTAAAAACCTGCAACCGTTTTTCCAATAGAACCCTACCTATCACATGCGTATTAGACCAGTTTTAGACATATCTACAGCGTACAGTATAAAACATAGTAAATAATCTATCTAACAAAATAATAAAGAAATTGTTGCACTTACATTTTCCAAAAGCTACTTAGCTCCAAAGTTAACTTCGTACAACAAAAATACTTCCTATAACTTGCAAATGCACAAACCGATCGGCCCAACATGGTGACTTAATAAACATGACAGCTGTGTGACAATCACTGGTACCAACTAATAAAAATCGGTGTAGTGAAAGGATTATAAAAATAAAGATACGTTGTTTTTTCTTGTAAAGAAAAGTAGCATTATGTTTAACAAGAATATTTTCTTGTAGACTTGCATCATTATTGCTTCGAATTCGGTCATCGCGAATGTATTTCTGAGTCATTCACAGATATTTGTAGAATATTTTGAATCATAAAGTCACCCGCACCTCCGTTATCATAAATTTGACCTACTAAGGACAAATTAAAGCATACCTACTTTATTTTTCAAGGTTGTTAAATATACGGTTTCCATTGTTCGAATTACGGTATTCTGTTAAGTGTATAATCCGGACTTCCTTTAATACAGAAATTCCACCCAAAATTGCAACTAACAAAATATTTTCGGCTACGGTAAAGCACTTTACATTGAGGAAAAAACATAAAAAAAACAAATGAAGCTCATTTCAATGAATTATTCATAAATCACCAATTTGAACCTTATCTGCTCAACAACTTTCTCAGATTGGAAGATAATCCTGGCATTCGACCAGGAACCGTGATTTCCTGCAGATGGAGAACCAAAGTCAGCATGACACTCCGACGCAAAACTATGGTCAACTCTTGTTATGATAATTAATTTTTGAAAAATTTCCCGAAACAATGGCGAGATGAAGATGATTCCGACGGTAAAATATTCGCCGCTAATTATCTGAGATGGAGGAAAGGAAATATATGATAAAATAATAACTTAAACATTTTCGACTATTTTATAACGGTAACATGAATTTAAAGTCGGTTTTTTTGAGGGGGCGTTAATACCAACTAAAAATTATTGTTAGTGATAATATTTCGATTGCTAAAAAATTATTATCCAATATTTTGATTTCCGTCTACGTATTTGAACACGCGCCGAAATTTTGTGAAATTATCCGGAAATACAATAATAAAATTCACTGATATAAACTTTCCTAGTAAATATTTTCAGGTATTCGCAAATGAATTTTAAACAGTATTGGCTTGGAATTCATTACGTTCGACGAGTTGATGACCGTTGTACAATTTTTTTTAAATCGATACCCTGAAGCAGAATATCGCGCATGCGTTAGCAATTACACCTGATTATGAGCTATAACTGAAACAACGGTTTATTTAATTCGTAACATTGATCTTGTATATATAAAATAACAGAATAATTTTCGTCTCAATCAATAAGTTTGCTGTAAATCGATTAAAGTACTCTCTTAAAAAAATGTAACAAGCAATTCACAAGCCAATGATCAACAATTACGCGATCATGAAAAGTAAGAGTTGCCAGTCTCAATCCGTTGTTATGCAATAAAATTATTAATCGAGAAAATTTTGCATCCTTGAAATCAAACTGGGAGCAACTGTTTTTCATTACTGGGCATCCCCCAGTAATATCGGTTGTATGTAAGAAATCGGCAATTATTGGAAAATATCGTGGATGATCTGCTTGAGAAGCTGTGCGGCCTTTGATCTCAATCTATCTAATGAACCTGAGGGAGACTGTACGTGTAATTATGAAACATCGGTAAAGAGCCTAAATACTCCGCATGACCGCTCATCAAGCTGTGTGCGCATGCCCACTGAGCCGATAATTATTGTCAGTGGAGTTTCACGGGGGGAATGTTCAGGGAGTCGCAAATAACTTTGCCGGTATTGATTAGCTCCGATCAAGCGGGGCAAAAATGGGAATTAAAGTGTATCACGATGGAAATTGTTTAAGCCGGCCAGCAATACAATGGTACAGCGGTCGGCCAAAGTGCCCCTCGCTCACAGCTCACTAATAGCTTGATCACCGGCGGTATTTAATGGGAGCAGTTTTTCGCTCTATGTCCGTACAAAAGATCACTGTCCGGCCAATATGGCAATCATAATTGAGTCCCGGCTCAATGCCAATCGTCTGGGTACATTTCAATGGTCACATTGTGGCGGGGCTTCTGGGCTTCCTTTGAAATCGCCTCTATACCATTCCCGACATTATTATTCTTGCCCGTGATTTGTCTTGGGCGCTAATAGGCACTTGCCCACGGAAACATTCCGCAGAAAACAAAGAGGATTACCATGCAAAGTGTTTTGGCATTCATATGGGGTGTGCAAGATGATCCAGCCGTACTGGAAGTCGATTAATGTGCCCCAGCGTCTTCAATTACATTCCGGCAAATTGAGGTGCCCCTCAGAATTTATGGTATACACTTAAATTGAGGAGCAAAGGGATGACGATATTTACAGTACGCGAAGGCATTATACGATATCGTAATACAAAACAAATTTTTCTTTGTTTTTTTTTTTTTTTAATTATTATTAGAGTTGAAAAGGTCACCTCTCGCAATTAAAAAGCAATAGATACTTTTATAACAATAACTTCCTCCTAAGATTCGTTCATGTTAAACTCACCACAGTCCTGAGATTGTTTGATAATTTTAACACGTACCTGAAATTGAAAAAAAAAACAAAATTAATCAATGTTTTGATTGCAAATCATAGTCATTAAATTACTCTTCTCAAGAAATAGTCATGAAGTTTATTATCCATAAGAAACTAAAATCAAAAAATAAATTACACTTTGAAGAATTGGCTGATGCGATCACAACAAAAATTAATTTGTTTTTGACTGTGATTTGATTTTATGGTTAATTAAAAAATAATATGGTGTACTTATCACGTATCAATCTTTAGTTCAGTATATTTTATCGCAATAAAACTTTAACGGTAGATTTCAAATGCACAAATAATTATCAGAAATTTAATATCAACATCTGGAAGATAATTTCTTGTTTGTTAATTAGCATAAATTAGTTTTGTATTTTCCCTGAACTTTCGCTAAAAATTACGATTAGTTTTCTGCAAATTGTGATAGGAGGAACCAACCCTTGTTGGTGTTCTACATGGGCATGACTCACAAGGAACCAAATCACAATTCTTTGAAATTGTTTGTACACAGATAAGTCCAATGATTATACTACATTAATCATAGAGTAAACGTTTATTTAAAAATATTCTTCGATAACTCTTGATAAACGTTTCGAATTGATTGCTTTCATCATTGTTTAAAAACATCGTGATGCCAAATTTTATAATGTCATTAAATTTGGAAAAAATCGTGTTTCCAGAAACAGCTTATTAAAGAAATTCTATAAAGGTAGTAACCAGAACAACAACAAACAACTTTATTTTTCGTGGGGAGAAAATGCAAAAAAAATAATACTTGTTTGCATGCACGATAGATGGCGATAAAAAGGTTGTCCTTCTATACTTTCAACTTTAGCTCAGCGGAAATGAATTCCCCGAATACATTTTAAATGTAAATCACCTGTCGGCATGACATCCCCTACCCGCAGCTGTCTTCCGGTTTTCCTTTCTAAAACCATTTTATTAAGCGAACCAGACTATGGGACTCCCCACAATTTGTTTTTATTTTAGGGTGTGTCGATATCTAGATTCTAGATGCAATGTCACAGAAAAATAATAGATTCACTTTATTTCAGATAGAACAGAAATTGAGACACGCAAGCCAAATCGTATATTTACGGAATCTTTAATTGGCGAATATTATGCCGATGACGTAATTTTTTATAACCCATAAAATGCTGAACTACATTCAGGTACAGTTGATCCTTTTTATACCCTAGATGTAGAGGCATATTATGTTTGAATTTTTGTAACGTTTTTTGATAGAGAAGTAATCATGAAAACACTACATTTAGTGGAAGATGAAAAGAATTGTTTTATGGATGTAATTTTGTCTGCCAGACAACAACTCGTGGATTGAAATTTAGTATATGCATTTAGTTCAATTTCGAAGATGAGCAAAATCGGCCAACACTCTTCAGATTTACCACATTAGACTAAACCATTTTATATAGTGGTTTTTCTCACTGATTATATACATTTTATTGTAATTGTTTTCGTTAAACATTACATTATAGATATTGTACAATTGTACATACTTATTACAATTTATTAAAACATTCTTTTACAATAAATTACTCAAATGCAAAAATACAATACATATTCCTTTTTAATAACGGCAGAAATTTATCATTAAATTTATTGTAACAAATGGAAAACTTTTTTTTGAAATTTTATGATGTGATATTTTGCGGAACGTATCTTCTATGTAGAAACAAAAAAGAATATTCTATTACATGCTATATATACTGTAAATAAACAATAGGTACAATTGTTTCCTTTCTTTTGTATTTAGTTTATGTGGAAGTTATGCGTAGTTTTTCGTAAGGATTAGAAAAAATAAAAGGGGTAATTAATTATAATATGTGGATATAAATAGACTGAATGTAGGCATGATTATTCAACAATTTTAAAAAGTAATAACTAAGCAACCACTGACACAAGACAATAAGATTCTTTGCACTAGGTTGGTTCCCAGTTCCCACCCCAAATACAAAACATGAATTTGATTAGAAAAATAAATAAAATTTTAAGGTTAGTTTTGAAAAAACCAAAAATAATTCAAAAGATTCTCACACTAAATGACGTTAGAGAATTTTATTACAAAGAACAATAAATGTTCTCAGTTCTGCCATTTGAATTGCAAAAAACGACCGCAAGGACTAAATTTACGTCCACAAAGTTTGGCTTTCATCCAATACACGAATTTATTTTGGCAAAAATTTCAATCCAGGAGATAGAAACAATAAAATTATGCTTGGTAAAAATTGGAACAAATTTTCTTTTCAATTAAACCGCTGAAGTAATACAACAACAAAATTAACAAATTTCCCGTACTTCCCTCAGCGACTTCATAATTCTCATTTTCTGTAGCAAAATATTTCATAATTAATTTCCTATTTTTGTGTAAAGAACAAAGAATTATGTTATTTTTGTTTACTGTTAACTGTCCTCAAAACTACTAAGAGAAAAGTGATTATCTTGTATGACTAATTAATATTTTACGCTGTGCTCTAGTTGACTTTCTAATAAGGAAAACATTGTTAAGTGCTACAATGTCAAACTGCAAAATCGATTTCCATCAACTTTATAAAAAAAAAAAGTTTTCAATCAACATTTTTTAATGGTGTAATAAACACAAAGCATCTTCATATAATTTGCATATTAATTACTTGCTTTGAATCGGTTAATTTTGTTGTAAAAATGTTTCCTTTAAAAAAAAAAAAAAAAAAAAACTCTTTGATTTTGTTGAAATATTGTTTTTCCGTTGAATGATTTCTTTCAGATCACTTTGACTTTGTCAACTATATAAATGTTAAAAAAATTTCTTAAATTTGCATACGAATTGTAGCAATTGTTTAAATGCATAAAACCTTCAGATTCAGAGATTTCTCTTTTCATTTCAAGCAAAATAATGCAATACTTTTTATCAATTCGAAATTATTGTAAAACAAAATCATTGCTATATGCAATAATTCTACTTTATTGTGATTGTGTCTGAGTAACCAAAACAATCATTAAAATTTCCTTAATGCATACATTTCCTGTACCAGAGCCAGCCACACAATTATCCCACGGCACTAGTCAGCGCTCGTAATAAAAGAGTTTTAATGCTATACGCATGACTGTATGCATCTGGAAAAAAGTGATTTCTTGCGTTTAACGATTTCATAATTCTATATACGTATTTTGTTTTTCGAAAACCTCGAACATCGTCCAGTGCCGTTGCCGATAAATTTCCCTAAAAATAGCCCCAACGGAATCCAGACTCAAAAATGCAAAAGTTCATCTGGCGTCCGAGTGTATTCGACGTATTTAACATGTCACGACATTAATTTTTCAGTACTAGATGCCAGACATGATCCTAATGCCGGAACGCTTTCTGTGCAGTGCTGCAAATTACTCGATGTGCATTAGTCGCTGCTGCACTAGTGCACTGTGGCAAATGACAATAACGTAGGCGAAATCAAAAATAGTATTCGCACTTAATTTATGGATGTGCAAAATTTTGGGTCTAGACATGTTCCAAATCTCCCTGTAAAGATGGTAGGTATTATTTATAGCATTTAGAATGCGTCGGACTCCTGGGGTCCAGGAATGTTCGTTTATTCTCAATTCCACAAATATTTCGAGTGCTCGATACTCTTGAAGAAAGATATATGGTAATTTCTAGAATGAATCTGCATTCTGCATGCTCCATTGCCACAAGTCGCCGCCATCGCGGTCGGGATATGTTCCGTGCACTATTCGACGCATTCAGAAATGCAGCCATTTTTTTTTTACCATCGAGAATAGAAAAATTGGAAAAATTTATGCTCAGAATAATTCTGCGTCAAGTGCCTCTGAATTGGAATTTTTAATTTGGGATAGATCTCTCTTTGGCTGGCGGAACGATCGATCATATCCATTGGACCGACACTCGATCGCGACGATCATAATGGCAGCAAAAGAGCCCTGTCGCGTCTTTTTGCCGCTTATATTCTGGGTTGATTGTATTTAGCCGTAACTGGGTATCGATCCCGAACAGCTTACCATTCGTTGCACAAATAGAAACAGTGGTGTATAACGAGCAGAATGCCCGTGATCAATGGAATTTTAAATCGATCCTGTCTTCTGTCCATATTTGAAGTGATGCCCATATCCAAATATGGCAGCTTCTGATCAACCTCTGGGCTTCATTTTCTTTACCTTGAACTCAATCTCTTATGATCGATCCGCACCAAACAATTGAACTGAATTTTGTGTTTGCTCATATTCGGGGCGGTGGTGCCGGGCGATGACGGTTGTTTTCCTTCTTTGGGATTGTAAACACATCTTGTGTTCGCCACTTTAATTGCTACAAAACTAGTGGGATTCCCCCCGCTTACCACAATATCGGTAACTGAGGCGTGCTGTCTTTTTTTCCCGTAAGGCCAATGCAATTAAATTCAGTAGCCTCTGTTGAAAATACAGTTGTTCCCCTCGCCGTTCTTATGGCATCTCGTTGACTCTTCCTTCGGATCCGGACTATTCGAAGAATTCTGTTTTGTTGAACCAAAAGGTAAGTGGACTTTGTTTAAATGCAATTACAATGTCCACTAAATGTTGTCTCAAGTGGAAAATACATATTTATCTTATTTACAAATTGCTCAAAAATGACATTGTCTCCTTTCTGTACCGTAAAAATTCAATAATTACAAAAAAAAAAAAAAAAAAAATACTAAAGTGTTCTGTCAACAATGAATTTATTTGCAATTGTTTTAAGTGCAATTTCTGGTTTACATTTTACATTATTCAGCAATCAGCATCATTTAATTTTATACACCAATATAAATTGGTTTTTAATTCAAGGCAGCCTCTTCAATTAATTAAAAAAATTTGTTTTTTGTATAAAATAAAATACAAAATGTAAATTACGACAATGTTTCATAACATTTATTTCGCAATGGATTATGTTGGAACCTCTTTATTGAACCCCAAAGATTGGTTTATGATTATGTGAGCACTTCTTTATTCGCACACAACATATCTTAAAACGATTGGAATGTGATTTTTAAAAAAAAAAAACAATATTTGCAAATCAAACGCTTCGATGTAAAGTCTTCCGCAAAATCTTCGCGCATTTCTCCCCGCCATTTTACAAAAGTGAAATTCGAAATGACCTTTATATCACAAACAACTGCGAATTGTTACTATTTTTGAAAACCAGGTGAAAATATTGATGTTGTTTAGAAACTTTTTTGTTAAAGCTGGATTATATCAGCGATGTTTTTAAACTGACAAAAATGTCCTCCTAACCATCATCAAAAATCAAAATTAATAGTTATTGATGACGCCATTCAGACATGTGGGATAATATTACAGTACAGCAACAGAAAGTTTTATGTAACCCCGTTCAATGATGACAAAACTGCAACACTGCAAATACGTATTTTCAAAAACTGTTAGCTTTGCACAAAAAAAAAATAATAAATTGTTTTTTCATAATTTTATTTTTTTAGCTGCTGAAAGCAATATTGAAGGTCTTGGTCAAAGACAGTCACCGAAGTGCGTTCAAATATAAATGAATCTTTAATTTTGGTAATTATTATTTAAAGTTAATACTAAAAAGGGTTAAGTTTATGATCCATGACCGAACAAGTTTTCGTGATTTCCGTGTTAAACAACTTCCGTGAAAACTTATCTCAGAACATCTTGTAAAATTCTCAATGACAATGATGCAGCAGGGCATGACAGTGAATTTTGTCATTTAAAAAATATCCTCCCCCAATTCCCCCTTCCAAATAGAATGTCACGACGGAATCGTTCTGCGGGTGAAGTTTACTATTGTTGTCAGTCGACAATTGCAAAACGAACAATAACTGCAGTGTGGTTGCACCTCAGCATGCATCTCACGATGTAATTCCAGAACCACGCTGTCAAATACCAGTGGCGTAGAGGTAGAGGAGTGAGCGCCACTATAGTCAATATCCATGGCGTCAATATGTTTCCCTTCGTCAACTACTGATAACAAATTAGTATTCCGTGCTGGACGAACTATTTAAGACACTTTAGACAATAGCGACGCGACGAATTAGAATGCGAAATAAAACGAAAATAAAATTACCAACTTCACCTTCCTAATTAAGTGATAACAGCTATGCTGGCGCCTTATCACTGGGAAATTATTGCAAACAATAATGCGTAAAACTGGGACCGCGATCAACAATTCATTTGCGCATTGTGCCCGAAGGCAGCTGAGGGTAGATTCGAGGTTTATTATCGCTATGGAAATTGGGTTATTTTCATCGCTTTAAATGTTAAAACAAAAAAAAAAAGAATGTTCAGTCAATTACGAAGTTTTAATGGCGATCGGAAATGCACCTGTCGTCCCGGTCCCATGGTGAGAGACCAGTAGAAGAGTTCACTTGTGGATGAGCTCAGTGGGTCATGCTTGGCTTATTTTGGTGAAGCAAATAGAATTGTGAAAGAAATGATTTACGACTGGGGCGAATTGACGCAGCGGTAACCAACTCTTTGACCCCCCTCCCCATATGGGGTCTATTATCACCTGTAGATAGTCGTTGGTTTTCATTTTTAACCGTTGGAAAAGAGTAATTAATTCTACACCTACATGTAACGTGTCCAATGATTTTGAGTATTGTTTTAAGAACAAACATAAAATAAGGTAAAGGAAATAGTCGGTAAATTAATTAACTTATGCTACTTGAAAGTCTTAAAATTGTTTTATGTGAAAGTAATGTATGGTGGAAATTAACAGTACTTTAAAATGCTAATCGAGCCATTTTAATTGTAATTCACTTCTTGACGACTATAACAAATTGCAGTCAAAATTATGGTAATGAAACAAATTTAATTAATTAGTTTTTAAATTGTAAAGTTTTCACTATAGGGAATATTAAATTTATTATGAAAAAATTTTGCAATGAAATCTTCAGTGTTGTCGAAAATTATAAAAAAAAAAAAAAAAAAAAAAAAAAAAAAAAAAAACAATAATTTACATGAGTGATAACGGCGTGGGATCAAGTGTGTTAGTCTAACCAATCCCAAATTGGAAAATGAAATATTGATCATTCAGTAAACAAATTGTTGGAGCGGTTCCAGTAGAAGGCAATAATGCTTGTTCGTTGGGGAAAGGGTTGGATATTTTGTACAAAAGGAAACTGACTGAATCTAATACCACCGGATCAAATTTTAGAAATTACTGAATTATCATTGAACTGAAACAATTAGTTAGAGTAGCTGCGACAAAGGCTTGATCCGCCTTCCTGTAGTATTGTGAGGTCAGTGAGATCTGTGTGACCTCAGCCTTGTTTGACTTATGTAATATGTTTGAAACTGTCAAAATTAGAATTAGAATTGATAAAGTCAAATATTGTTATAAACAACGTTTCTATTGCTCTGATACAATGCGTTTTGCATACTTATTCCCATGACACTGTAACCCTTTTCGTGGTACCAGAAAGGGGTATATGTGATAAAGATAAGACAGCAAAAGGACCAAGAATAGAAAAATATATAACATTGATATGACTCAGAAAAATTTTGGAGATGACTCCTCAGCGGGTAGCCAAGGATAAACAAATTTTTCTTATACTATTTTCGTAAATGCCATATATAACCATAAATATTTTTTTTGAGTGTAATTAATGTCAGGTCGAATTTATGTTATATAAAAACATAATCAAGTACAATACCTTCTCAGTCGAAATTTCCCCCCGAAAACCATCTTCGTTGTTTCTTCTGGCTTCCACAATTCAAAAATGATTTTGAAATTTTTTGACCGTTCGCTGATAGAAGTTTTAACGATTAAACATTTTCTGCACTGAATTTCACCATCACATGAAACACTTTTTGCAAGATTTTCTTATTAATTGAAATTTTCACACGTGGACTCGTCAGTGGTTTCTTTTGTCGAAAAAAATTTCACTCGGTTTGGGCACACAAGACTACCAAACTCGTGTTACCCCTCGGAAGTAATCATATCTGGAGTGTTGACGAGCCGCTCAGATCTCGGCTACTGGGTGCTGTTGGACGATCGTGGTGACTCTACAGTAAAAGTCGTCGGCGTCCTATTGTCAACGCCGGCGCACGACACGATCGCGATTCAGGTTAAGATGGAACAAGGCAAACTTGAGGCACCGGCGCATGCGCACTTTTCCAGCAGTGAGCAAATTTTCAAATGCAGACAAAGAGGAAAATTGAACGATCAGTGAAAACGTGTGTAATTTTCGAGTGTAAAAAGTACAGGATAGTTGAAGGAAATTTCTCGATTCAGAATATAATTTCCTTTTTAATTTTATTTTCTGTTTGGGTTCTTTCAGACAAATCGCGATCACGATCACCAGAACTGTTACAAAACAAACGGATCGAAAGGAAGATCACAACAAAAGCGGTCCAGCCAGTATTTGTTGTGGCGCACTGTTCACTGACCTGAACTCTCCGCCGTTTTTCTGATTCACTTTTTTTTGCTCACACTTTTTGGAACTTGAAAATCAAACAAAATACGCGAGCCAAAATTCACAAAAACTGATATCGTCAGTTTTTTTTTAAGACGGCATATCCGAACCTTTCACATAAACTGCCTCCACACGTTTGAGTCACCGTCCAAACACTGCGTACGCCATTGAACAACTAACAGCAGCTTTGTAGTAGAAGACCGTGACAAGCCCCTTCTTTGCCGCCAACAGCTGAAAGGGGAAATTTTGTTCTAGTCTACCAATTCATTTCACCGTTATTGTGTACGTTTCGATTTTTGATGGGTGAGACGTGTTTAAATAGCTGAATTACCCCAGTCAAACACAAACCAAAGAAAATACAATATGAATAGATCTCAATAATGTAGAATAGAAACCGTCTACCGATCACAAAGAAACTGGTTTCGGTTACGAAATGCTTTTAAAAAAGCTTTTTGGAGAATTTTTGTAATAATTGATCACTGTGCGCCAATGCTAAGAAATGTGTAGAGTTTTGGGATTGTTGTTTGTTGATCTCACATTGGATAGTGGATACTCAATTGTTGTAGAAAAACACTCGAACACAACTACGAGTTAACTACTGAATAACTTCTATCGAGAAAACTAACTAATTTGCTGAACTATCTCTTTTAAATAAATTCAATGTAGACTTGTGGAGAAATGA
This sequence comes from Leptogaster cylindrica, assembly GCA_963082835.1. Taxonomy (NCBI): domain Eukaryota; kingdom Metazoa; phylum Arthropoda; class Insecta; order Diptera; family Asilidae; genus Leptogaster; species Leptogaster cylindrica. The sequence goes on from OY720106.1 coordinate 7,813,925, forward strand.
TCCATGAAAGAAAAGAGAATTTTGGAATAAGTCTGGTTCTGACTTAGGATACTCAATGGTTTGCGGATCGACTAAAATGTAGTGTAGAACTTTCTAGCCAGACTGTACAGTGTACAAAGAAAAGCTCAACTTCTCCAATTGTATTTCAAGCTAATTTTCTGACCTTTCCCAATTTTATTATTGTTTACATTTGGAATTTTTTCGCTGTTCATCTTCAGATTTGTGCCGTTATGTAGTTATAGGAACTCATTCGCGGAACGCGAATTTATCAGTCTTAACCGTTCCCTTACTCCACCCCTACCCTTACCAAAAGCTGTTTATAAAACGTTTGAAGATGAGTGGGCAGCAGCAGGTAAGCAAAATCAGTGCGAATCTTTGCGCGAAGTATTTTTTTTTCTTTGAGAAATTAACGAGGTGTAACACGAATCGGAAATTACTTTGAGTGAGTTCTTTGAACTTGAAAGACTTCTTCATTTATTTCATTTCCTGTCGTTTGTCAATTAGAGACTTCAATAAAATAGCAGTTGGACATTCGTAAATACCACTATCTGGTACATATAATTTTTTATTATTAAATTGCTTTTACATTTTTATTTTTTTATAAATTCAAAATATGCAATTAGAAGTGACTTCATGGATTAAAGAAAATTATTCAATCTTTTTTTGCAAGAAATTAATTTTGGTTATTTCGTCTTAATTAAACAAAAAAAGATTTCAATGTATAAAGAATGACTTATAAGAGTATTTATAACAAATAAAATTCTAACGGAAAATTGCAAATTTTAGAATGCAGTCAAATCTAGTACATTTTAAAGAAGTATTGCCATAAAAGATGACAAGGTGTCATTGGTCTAATTTTTTATAGCTTAACGGAACTGTACGGGAATGTGTCGTCTGCAAAATGTTCACTGCATTTTTAATATCGAAAAGCTACATTCGAAAGAATAAAAAGTGCCATTGATGATGACAGCAAGACTCTCGATTGATTTGTAAATAAAATCGACAAATAGTTTCTCAATACTAAAACTGCATCTTACTTTTGGTATTTATTAAGTTCGTCCTGTCCACAACCTATTTTTGGCCGACAATGGACCTACAGGTTTTTCGTAACTAAGAAACACAAGAAAATTCCCTGAGCTCCTCACAAAAAATCAACAAAAATATTTTCCAATAGAATTGTCTCACCAAAAAACATTCCATTGCATTTGGTCTCACAATGTGGGGCAGACCATAAATCTACTCTTAGCCTCGCAATTATTCGATATCGAGACAGAATCAGCTTTTCGCCCATAAATTACAACATTTTATCAATGCATTTCAAACAAAATACACGTCTGCGCACGCGTAGGTAAATTAGATCCAATAAAAAGACGCACAACACAAATCGATATCTCGCGATCAAAACATCGAGGATATTACTCTCGAGTTTCGATTCGCGATGACTTGCCATTCGATACAGGAGGGGGTTCATTGTGTTTCGGTGAACCAACGGCACTCAATCAGAATCCTGTAATTGTGTGACGATCGATTTTAGCAGCATTCGAAGTGAAACCGAAACTCTGTCTCCATTGTTTGTCGGGGAAATTAATGAGTGGAAGCCAATTGCAGACTCGTTAGTGGACCGCAATCTGCAAAAGGCTTTAGTTCACATTATTCGCGGTTTTACAATGACTGGAAGGAAGTTGTTGATCGAATGAAGTCATATTTCGAGATCAAAAGGGTGCGGCGGCGACAAATTGGATGCAAAGCTTGAAATTCAGGGAGGACGTTAATCGTCTTCCTTGGGTGTGAAATGGTGCCACGGAATTGATCATTCGACACGGATGCATTAAGGCAGTCGGGTTACTTCGCTTCTTGAGGCAGTCATTGTGAATTTTTTCGTGATCTCGACTTTGTTCTCATTAAAATCACTTCTGGGGAAGTTCTATAACAAATGGTAGACCCTCCAAGTCGTTTAATTGCCGAAAAGTGATACTTCGTTTCGTGTGCACGAGCGAGGTTAAGGGATCACCACAAATACGGCATCCACAGGGATAAATTATTACCGTCGCAAATTGTCACCTTTTTACCCATTCGCGATCGTCAGTTTATTGGGACAATTTTACAGCGAGAGAGTAAAATCGTGATTGTCGTGCTGCAAACTTGGATGGCTATTTTTGATCCCCACAGAAAGGGAATCGTGAGAAATTGTATCATCCATCAGGTAGCCAGTTATTTCAAAAAGATGTGATGATGATGATGACCTGCAGTCACACGAAATTCATATAGTTAGTATATAGTGTATACTGTATAGTGTCCCTGATCCTTGCTACCTTTCGTTAGTACGCACCGTGCAAAAATGCCATAAAGAGTTCTCTTCTGTAGTCACGACAAACTAATTTGCATGATAGGTGTGATGATGGCCGCGTAGGATTAACTACTGGCTGGCGAAATTCCTTCTTTTTTTTTGTTGTTTTTTTAGAGAATAACTTCTTTGAATTCTAGTTGCAGCTAATTGTGGGAATACTGCAGGCCACTGCAAAGTTATTAAGTTACCACCTCCCATGTGAAAGCATCTGCGCGGATGAAGGCGCGACAGCAGAAAGTTCTTGTGGGGCAGAGAAGGTGTGGGGAATGATTTATAATTTTCAGATAATCTTGCCGCACATGATCATAACCTCCAAGAGTTTATTGAGTTCTCTGAGCTTGAGTTTTTCGCAGTTCAATCTTTAGTATTGCGCGGCTTCACCGCTGTGAAGTTTCACGGCCATCTTGAAAATCCTTTCTTCATAGTTTTACTTCAATTCCCTTTCACCTTCACTACCTGAAGATTATTAAATTTTAATGAACTGAATTATTCAAACGTTTGAAATTCTTTTTGTGTACTTCCATTTATTACTATAAATTCTCATCTCTCTGTTTTTAAACTTTACACTTTTTTCTTGTTTTTATTGCAATTAAAAACTTTTTATTTTCTAAAGTTTTTTTTTTTTGAATTTTTTGTATTAAAAAAGTACACTTAAAATTTTATCTACAGCATATAGTTGAATGATGTTTATGAAATCAGAATTTTGAGATGAAGTGAACAGTAATAATGTTGAAAAAATAAATGAAAGAAGAACGAAAAGTAATCAATCAACAACAAACAAAACTGCTCTAATAATAATTAAATAATTGCAGTTTGTTTCAATACAGTAACTTCTGTGGACAGCAAAAACTCCGCGTATTTAAATTTACCAACTACTGATAAGTGGAAATACAGCAACCTTCATAATATTTTTTAATGTCAATTTAAATTGATATGAATAAGAAACTTATTCTCTGTTCTCCTTATTCCTTTTTAAGATTCGTAGCTTGTATTAAGCGAATTAAATAAATAAATCGCACAAAAGAAATCTTGTTTTCCTATTTTTCGTTATATATATAATTTTTGTGCATAAATCTGTTTGTGTTCGGAAATTAAAATCGTTGGGACGCGTGTGCCCCACGCTCTTTCATGATCTCACAGACCTTGCCACTTTGTTGGCAATCACAAGATGGCTGCTGATCATTGATGATCATTTTGCTTTGTGGACTTTCAACTTCTTTGACCGGTCATAAATAGTTGAAATCAAATGCGATCACAATGATCTTATTTCTTGTTCATTGCTCAGAGATCAATAACAAGAAACTGCTAGACGGGAAAATCTGTGGAAACCGCAAAAAAGAAATAAGGGACCACAAAACTTTACAGCAAAATACAATGATGTGCAATGTGCGTACTTTGAGGCGTTTTTAAAGTGATCTTGAAATCAAAATCTATATTGTTCCAAAAAATCATTAATAAAGTTATTTAGCCTCTATAAAGTATTGTTAATGTTCACCACATGTACCTACATTTTTAGAGGAACCAACAATCTTGACCAATATGAATTTTCAAGGAATTCTGTATTGTATAGACCGGAGACGATCAACAACCAGAATTGATCTTTCAATGCAAAATAATTAATTTTAGTCACTTAAACTCAGGACCAGTTTTTCTGCAATTTCAAGGATCGTTAACATTGGCCACAATCTCTCACATTGATTGATTGATGGAACTAGAACAGCATTTGTCGGATCTTATTTAGATCACCTTGAGTCTCGTCTTCACATTAGCTTCTTTACAAATCCGGCATTGCTTCTGTCTCCACTTAACAAACGTAATCCTTAGTGGGTCAATGAATTTACTCGTCCTTCGCAGCATTTTAAAATATATCTATACTTATCTATATTTTGTGATTCTTTTTTCGACGAAAATGACATCGGCACACCTTAAAAAAACAACGTTCAGCAAATGATTTGTCAGAAATGACAGACGGAAATACGAAAATTCAACCTTCTTGTAATCAATTTCCAATACGTTTTGCCTTCCATTGAATTCGATAATTACTTTTGTTCATTCTTAATCACTGTGTCACTTAATTTTCGTCAGCTTCTTGCTTGTCATTATTCATTATACAAACAAGCCGAGTAATTTACAGTAATCGAAATTAATTAATTTTAGTGACAAACATTAATATTGCCATTTGTAGCGGCATCAAATTTAAAATTTAATTTGAAATTAGGTTTTTATTTGTAATTTTTATATATTTTGATTTTAAACCCTATATGTAGAGGATATTAGTTTTGAGCAAGCATTTGCAAGCCCAAGAAATAATGGTGATAGAACAAAAGAATATACAATATACATTCATGATTCGGAAGTGAAGTTCTGAACTTGTATCAAGCAATTATATTATTTGTGCATTGCATATAATACGTAAAAAGTTAAACACCCTTTTTAAAGCAAGGTTGTTTTTTATAGAGATCAAAATGGTCATAAAGCGAATGCAATTACTTGAGTCAAATGAACTTTCTACACCGCAACTGCTGGAACTGCTCGTGGAGTGCACTCCTGTTTTTCAGTCAAAGGAGTCGAAATAAGCACAGTTGAACTGGATCGAATGCTGTGGTGTGGACGCAAATGCCGAACCCTTTCTTATAAGGCGTGACCACAAACTGAAAAAGAACTGATTTTCTGACAGTGTTTTCAAAATAAAAAGATTTTCAATTAAAAGCCCAAAGATATATTTTAATTGAGTTTCACCTATCCCCGCTTCGTATTTCGCGACTTCATCTTTTGCAACAATACGTTACACTTAAATATTTGAGGTTACAAAAAACAGGGTGAATCCATTTCAAGTGGTTGAAAAAGAGTAAATAAATGGTCGCTCGATCATCTATACTTATACTTATCATATATCATATATGTTGATATATATATATATTATATATATAAAATATAATAAAGCTGAAGAGTTTGCTTGTTTATTTTTGTTTGAACGTGCTAATCTATGGAACTACCAGTCGGATTTGAAAAATTCTTTTTCCATTTGATAGTCCAAATCTTGAGGAAGTTTATAGACTATTTAACATCACTCTATGACTCTTAGAAGCTGAGCAAAAAGAAAAAACTATCTATATACAATACATATATCTATAATATTTATATACATCAATCTAGATACAGTAAAAAACTGACGGGTAGACAACGCAGAGAACAAACTGGTGGACCTGGAAAGTGGGAATTTTATACCATTGACAGACATGAGGTATTGATACTATCTCATCTCAATACTACGTAAATACCACATGTCTGTCACCGAATACTAGCTCCATACCAGCTCACCTAGGTAGCGTAGTATTGAAACTAGCTCAATCGACGTAGTATTGCGAAAAGGTCGTAAGAATTTACTTGCGTCAGCGCCAACTGGAAGTAGCGGAGAATAGAGTATTATGATTTGACATATTTTGGCAAAACATTTTCTTAAATCAAAGTGTGAAGGTTAAACATAGCTCGGGGTTGTTTGTGTTCTTTGTAAGTATTTGTTTTTATACACTTAAGAGATATGACAGATGTCAAAATCCGAAATTGTTTACTTCGCATACCACGAGCTCAAGTCTGTCAAGGGTTCTCATACTACGTAGTATTGAGATGAGATAGTTTCAATACCATGGTATTTATACTACATGTCTGTCAATGGTATTACACAGAAGTTCCCTTTATAATTTGTACAACCACTAAGACCGGATTTTTTGAAATTCGACCCCTAAGGGGGTAAAATAGGGGATGAAAGTTCGTGTGAAAATCCACCATTTTTGAGGTTGAAAATTCATAAAAATATTTGTGTTTGTCCTTTTGTTAGAAATGAAGAAACAAGTGAATCAGGATTTTTGAACTTCCAATTCTAAGGGAGTAAAATTGGGGGATGAAAATTTGTATGGAAATCCGCTATTTTTGAAGTTAAAAATTCATTAAAATTCTAGCCGTAAGGGGATGAAAGTTTCTATGGAAATTCATCATTCTTGAATTACAAAAATTTATAAAAATTCCTAATTGACCTTTTGGCTAGAAAAAAAGCTGAATAAGAACTACCAACCTCTATCCTAATACAACTCCCCGAAACCACACTTTACTGAAAAAAACTAACCAACTATTATTGTAACCCGACCTACGGGAAACGGTTCTATGTAATATTCGTCGCGTTTGGGGTAGTTTTAATTATTCAAAATGTAATATGATGTAGCTACATTATATTATATTTTCACTGCTCGTCGCCTCGGATGAAACCGGGTGGACTTGCTAGTTTTTGAGAACACTTATTTGAAAAAATTATATCTTAAACCGTTTAAGTTTGATCCCTTCTTTAAATTAGGTTATGTCCTTGTCCATATTTTAGTTATTCCTCCCCGTCCCCACAAGAAAAGTTCAACTGAAGTCGTATATGAATATTTAGCAAAATCCACTTTTCAGACAGTAAACGCTCAGCAACAAAATTTCTCAAAACGGGGGTAGTAAGAAATTAAAAAAAATTATTAACATCAAGTTCTTTTCCTACATTTAAACCAAACAAAATACTATAATCATTTCTAAAGTCGACAGGTCGCAGGGGCACTGGTGGTGCAGCAGCAATTGCAAGCACAGGGAAGGAGGCCAAAAACTGTACCCACCGGCCACCTCGGATTAAAAGTGGTTTGCGATTGCGCACAAAATTTCGCAATAAATCGTGCAACAAGAGTCCCTGAGAGGCCTGAACGGTCGCAACTCCTTTTCAATTCGGAAAATTTCTAGGGAATTATATATTAAGTTGGCTTTCCCGATGACAGGAAAACCCTGTCACACAGTCCACCTGTGCCAGGTCGAGTAAATTTCATACTGAGTTTGACATGGAACAAAAATAAATGAAAAATAAATAAATAAATTAAGCCCACTGCCGCTGCGGTCACACCTCCAGCTACTGCAGTGCATGAACCGTCGATTGTTGTCCTCCGTCGCCGTCCGGCTCCGTAGTCGGGTTCTGATCACTTCGAGGTCCCAAAGATAATCACACAGTTCTGCGTGAGCGGAGTATATTTATGTGACCTCGGGTGATTTAGCGATTAACTGTGTGACGTTAAGCTGTTGCCCGATAGGGTTTGACTTTTCCGATCGCGGACCGCTTCCTGCTGGGACCAGCAAATTCATAAATTTCATTTGAACCTGGTGTCTTGTCACCAGTAATTAGATTGTTCAGCTCTTAGTTCCGTTAACTAGGGCTCTTCGAGATCAAAGGGGCGCTTACAAATACACTTCACAAAAAGAAGAGTTGAACAAAAAATATTTGAGAGGACAACACGGAAAAGAAGGAAGATATAACGGTACTCACCTGAGTTTACTGTTGATGGCAACAGATGTAGCTCGCATCTCCTGACCAGCAATCGGCATTCGAGGCTTCAATGGTGGAGGTGATTTTACGTTTTGCAAACAATTTTTGTTGGATGTAGATCTGTTGGGATCTGGTGATGGTGTCATTAGTGCGTGGGAATTGTGTGCCCTTTTCCGCACTGACATTCGAGAATCGCATCCACGCGGAATGATCAATTGATCTTGAATTGAACCATTTATATGGCCATTAACACTACTACAATTGGGCCCTTCCAATTTCCCATTCAGAATTACTTTATGCGCCTTATTTGATTGTGCTAAGCTGGATGCTGGTCGGCAATGTAGAATTTCTATGGCAGGCGGTTTTTTTGGAATTGATGGCGGAGACAAATTCTCAAATGTTGTAGCCCGATAAAATGATTTTCGACTTGGCGATCCTGCGAAACTATTTCTTCGGTTTGGTGATGATGATTTGTTATCTGTTTCTGTAACAGTTCTCACATACCGTAGTATTTCTGGAGGAGGTGGAGGAAGGGGTTCGTCCTGATCTGTAAGATTCACGTCAGTATCTGTGGCTTGAAGTGGAGGTGGTGGTAGATCTGGACTTGGAATTCGTAAATGGGGATTTTTCGGTGGTCTTTCCGGCACCCAATCATCTACAGAAATAATTGGACCCATTATGATAGGCCCAAGTAAATCACTTGATAGACTTTGCTTAGCTTTTATGTTTTTCTCTCTTATACCAGCGTAATCAGATGCCGAAGATGTTCTCCGTACTGGCATTGATGTTCGACCCCTCGGTGGTGGGGGTGGCGGTGGCATACCACAATTATTAAATGAAGACTTTTCCGGATTTGTAATGGATTGCACGGGGAGTTCCCTCTTTATATTCTGACGTTCCTTGGCACGAGCAAAATTTTCTCGAAAATCAGCATAATCTGATGCAGATGAGGATCTTCGAATTGGCATTAAGGAACGCGACCGCGGAGGAGGTGGAGGTGGAGGAACACCAAACTCCGAAAAGGATCCATCTGAATTTACTAACGGAGATTGAAGCATATTATTCAGCGACATCTGTTGTGATTTGGAACATCTCTGACTACTGAGCGACATTACATAATTGTTGGGCAGTGACGTTCGTATTTGAGGGGTTGGAACCTCTTTTGGGGCACCTTGAGGTTGCAAGGATTGCGGTCGAACTATATTACCATTATTAGATGAGTAATTTCTACTGTTTTCCTTTGCGTTTTGTTGTTGTCTTTCAAAATACGATTGTACAGCATTTTTCTGGAAGGCTTTCAGTGTAGGATTAGGAACACGATGGGTTTTACTGGGATCAATGTAAGTATACTTTTGGGTGGAATTGTTTTGCTGGTTTTGTAGGGCGTGATAATGATATAAATGTTGCTGTTGACGTTCAAAGTCGTTTATTCGATCCGCCACGGACTGCCAGTTATTAGACTGAGGTGAAGAGAGTCTGTGAATTAGACAAAGTAAAACAATTAATTAATCATTAATAACATTTTGAGGAACTTAATGCGTTTCATTCTCTTTTTATGAGGAATTATTTTTGAACGCCATTCTCTACTTAAGCCCAGTACGCAGATCGTTCTATAAATCTTCCCCCAATTTAAAACTATGCAGATAAATTTGACGTTTTACTATTCATGGGTAGATGGCAGTATGATCCGTGTAGAGATTTCTTTTACGTTCATCCACCGACGAAATTTCTATTTTTCAGAGGATAAAAATTGAAAGTTCCCGTTTTGCATTTTTTTTAAAACGTCAAAGTCATCATTGTTCGTGCTTGATCGTTTCGCCAGAAATTTTTATTGAATTGTTAGCAGTTTTTTGATAAATATTTTTTAAAAAGTTATAAGACATGTTTATTTCACAGATGGATAATGAAAATTTCATTCAATGATGAATATTTTTTACGAAGACTGATTCAAACTGTTCAGATTGACATGCCAAAAAATAAACAAACTTTGTAGGTAGTTGTAGATACACTGCCATATTATATTTACGCAGAGCAGCTGAATTTATCCACAAGAATAGGAAATTGTAAATGGATAAATTTATCCCGATCTGCGTACTAAGCTTTAGATTACAAATTTAGCTGACCCATAAATACTGCTTATTAAGTAAATCATAATCAGAACAATTTTTAATAGCTCTTTGGAAATAAACTCCATTTAATCATGCTTAATGGCGGCAATTCCATCTTGGATAGCAGAAAACGAAAATAAGATCGGCGATGCGGTTCGTGTCAGGTAAATGGAAAATCAGAGCAAAACCAAAGTGAATTGCTTCAGGCGATTTTCTTAAAAGCTTTCAGGGCAACCTGCAGATCGTATAAACAATTTTCCGATTTGAATTAAATCCGGATTACAAATGCTATTATTTCAGAGAGAGACACACGGAACTGGAGTCCCAACGGTTTTTCTAATGGCAACAAATATCAAGTCATGCAATTAGCATAAAATCTGCAAAATCCACAAATCAATTAGAGGCAATTAATTATGGTGCAGCGAAAGCGGCAGAGAATGCTTTGATAACCGAATTCATTTGATCTGGACTTACTTGATTCCCGGCAATTGTTGGTTAGCCACAGATGATGATGATGATGAGACGACCGAAGACGATGGCGATGATGCTGAATGCTGCTGTTGTTGTGTCTGTGGCTGAGCGGATTGCTGTTGCTGGTACTGGTGATGATGGTGATGAAGCTGAGGAGACTGGTGGTACCCTGTACCTCCGTTAACTGGTTCAGTGTACGTGCTAACAGGGAATAGCCTATGATTGTTGCGATAAGACGAACTGGAAGTAGCGGATGAAGTCGTCGTCGTCGTCATCATTGTGGCGGGACTTCCAGTAGGCGATCCAGAACGAGAGGTAGATGTTACGGTTGAGTTGCTGTGATGATGATCCAGGAGTCCCTTCATAGTGGATGGTGACTGATGATAGTGTGGATGCTGTGGGTAGATTTGTTGGATTTTGCCACCGCTACCAGAATTGTTAACTGCTGTTATATCGTTCGCCACACTTATTTGATCATCGTTCATGTATAAAACACTTTCGCTGTTGTGACGCTTCGGTGTTCGCACTTTTGAGCTGTGCACTATGAGTTGCGATGACGAAACTGGAAGAGAAGACAACATAATGTAGCACCAGTCAGTGATTTGATCTGATTGACAATTGTTGGTGTGCATTCCAATCTGTTAGAAATCTCAAGGCCTTCGTCTGCATACCTGACTGCATATGACGACGGCTTTTACATAAATTAATCGACTCAAAATGGAAAAAGCAAACGAAAAAAAAACAACAACGTAACGCCTACAAATTCCCGGAATAAATTTCTTTTGGCAAAAATATTGTAAATGAAGTGTTAAGTAGGTTTTCGGAATTAAAAACAATGATTCTCACACATATTAATCTTTTATGGTTCGTGGGAATTTCAGAACGATTCTGGTGCAGATTGCAAGTGTTGCAGAATGATTTTGACATAGCTGAATTTAATTTGCTCATGATCATATCTCTTTAATCATTTTAATTTGAATGGAATAAGCTATACAATATACATATGGAAATGGAATGCAAGCCAAAAATGTTCATTAAATTTGTATGACCCTCGTGATGACATACTCGTGAATTAGATCATGAAATTGGGGCAAGAATACTATTGAGATTCTGGTTTCACATAAAACAAAAATGTTAAAAAGAGTGTTATACCCTGGACGGACAAGAGCGCATATTATTCGAGTTAATGACGTAGCGCATGTAAACGCCAAAGGGCAAGAATGTTTGGAAGATAGTATAGGAATCAATAAGGACGAGATATATGTCATTAGATAGCTATCATAATGCGTACTTCAATAACCAATATTATTAACAAAGTGAATTTCCGCAGTTATCGGTATCGTGCCTATAATAGCCAATGATAGAGGAAATTCAGTACTTAGAATCGCCATAATATTTTTCACACAACGAATTGCAATGAGCCGCCATATTGGTTTTATCAGTAGATTACAAAATCTATCTAATGACATATGTCACGTCCTTATTGGTCATGTATACCATTTTGTTCATTGTCCTTCCCTATACCGAACTGGACTTACAAATCTACTTTCTACAACTCGATTAGAGTCGATATCCTGCTGTCAGTGTCATACTGGGTACGGAGTAGTGAACACATGTATACTAAAAAATAATCAGCTGTGAAATGTCATATTGTTGTTATTCGTGTTTTTGGACGAAATACTTAGTTACAGGCAATTTAATGCAAAATAACGTAAGTATAAACACATTTTCTTTTCTTTTTTTTTTCTTACAAGAAAATAAACTGACCGCTATCGCGAATCCATTTTATGCTTACTTTACGCCAAATGTCAAGAGATATATCAACAACTAATTCCGTTCGGTGGCAGACCACAAACCCGACTAGATTCCCTGACGTCATTAACTCAATTTTAAGTCTTCCCGTCCGTCCGGCGTATTAGTATTTTCGGAAAATTTCATTATATCAGACTTATACGATATTAACGTTTTTAATTGTATTTAAAATGCTTTTATATAGGATTAATTAATTTAATTTCATCCATTACGTTCAGTTACAAATTGCTTAATTCGTTGAACAAGTTTCGGGTAACAAAAAAATGAATTTTCAAACATTGGAAAAAGAAACAACCCACTTAAATCGGTGTATGCTGCTGTTCACTAGGAAGCAGATTACAAAAATACAATGGACAATTATCGAATCGATTCTTAATAAACAAAAAAGCCCATTAAGCCGATAGGCAAATTTCGTAAGTCAGCTGACGGTAACCTTCGAATGTTGAAAATCTGTGTACAGAACATTAAAAACTGTTGAGTTAAAAGACAAAAATGAAGTCAGAGTCAGTTCGACCTCTCCATTGAAGCCCATTGAAGCCCACAATCACCAACAGCGCGATTTGGACATTGTGAATGCGCGACGACGGCGCCACCATCATCCACAATTCAAATCGATTGCGAAATGAAACGATTGCAATGGATCCTCAGTGAGCATTTCATTCCATCAGGAATAACAATTAATGCATAAATCTTTTGTGATTTGGAAATGAATCGTTATTGTTTGAATTTCTTTTTACTTTCATAAATTGATTGTAAATTTCCTGTTGGCTTACCTGAACCAGAAATTGCTGAAGATGCATGACTCGCCACTGAAACATCACTCATCGATCCCAGCCATTTTAAGGTTTCAGTGGAGGATGTACTTTCGGAACTGTTGTTATTGTCTGCTGTTGAGGACACATTATTCAATGAGGATGAAAGATCATTTTGTGACCAATGATGTGATTGCCGAGATAACAATTCACTTTCTTGACGTAATCTAGAAATGAAAATTATTCTTGAGTCGTACCATAATGAAATAAAATTAATTTAAAAAATGGGAAAAAAATGGTGAACAATTTGTCAAATAAACTCCATTATTTTAATGTATGTGTGCCAATCAGGATATCAAATAAGGCGTAATTAATATTTATATTTAATATTTTTAAAATTAGCGCCAATTTAACGTAGTTTAACTTTTGACAGATAGGGAGATTAGGAAAGAACAAGATTGAAAGCAGACGCATTTGTCAGGGGATGTACAGATTAAATTAACGAAATATAGTTTAGGTGTTTTATTTATCCACCTATCTACAAACGCCTAAAAATAACATTGCATTTCTGCTACTGTACGAAATATTTCGTTTGAATAGTGCAACCCAGAAACGTTGGCGCATATCAACGATGTCTCCTCCCATAATTAAATGCGTCGATAAATCTGAAATTATTGCTCTCCTACTTGAGGCTGAAACCAAGACCAGACCGCATTCCATTCCTTTCTGGACATATACGACAGTAAACAGACCAGAGTTGAAATGCGTTGTCCGAGACTAGGATATTGGACAGCCTACAGAAAATCAGAATTAGTGTGCTGTCAGCGTTGATCTTCGTGGACCGTCGACAGAACAACCAAGTCGCGCTCCCCCCGCATTTTCAAACGGATGGAAGGACCAAGTGTCAGAATAGGCAAAATACAAACGTTTTCATTGCGAAATCTCCGCATGACGGTGGTATGCTTAGGCCGTTCAACATATTCGAGCTGGTCCCGGTGCTTGGTGATAAATGGCCGTGTAATTTGATAATAATAGTTAGTAATAAAAACAGACACGCATGTCTGCCATATAGCCGGGTACTGTCGCTCATTGCGACGCGATCATGGGTTACAGCAGGATTGCGGCGAAACACATTTAAGAAATTTGTTAAGCTTGTGGCTGTTCTTAATAACTTTTGCGCCGATAGACGAGCGATTATGGCATTAAAATGCAAGTCGCTTTTCTGAGGGCTTTACCTGTCAAGGAATGGAGTTGCTGAACTTGAATCCGAACTGGACACATAGCTGTGATAGCCTTCGGACTGGGCATAAGATGATTGCTTCTGGTGGTGGAACACTGGCTGATCATAGTACGATCGGCTGTTGTACTCCTCAAGGCCCGCTTGCGTCAAACTGCATTGGTCGTCGCTCATGTTGTCATCCTGTAAAGAAGATGTAAAAAAAGAAATAAATACCGATTAAGACAGGCAAACAAAAGACAACATTTATAAAATGTCAAGCACTGGAACAAGTTTAACACATTACTCAAAGAAATTAAATTTATTCCAATGCTTGCACGGAAATCTTAGATTTCTACACTGTGTCAAGTTGAATGACAGTTTTATATTTGATTCTTTGTTGCATTTATGTAATCCTTTCAGTTCGACACATTTTAATTTGTAAGAAATTTATAACAGCAGGCAATAAAGTAAGACCCAAACTCTATTATAGCTTAATAGTATTAGACGACGTGGTTTCAAAAAACTTAATTAAGTAAAACTGTACCAAAAAAACGCTTTTCATAACACTGAAAGAGTTGAAATTGTCCACTAACGTATTTCGTAATTACTTCACTTGATTCAAATTAACTGCAACAAATTTCATAAAATTTGAAGTGCTTCAACAAAAAATAAACATAAAAAAAAGAAGAACAGTTCAAATTCCATTTCATTAATTTTTGTTTACAATTTACGTAATTTCTATCGTATTTTTCTATCGTATTCAATTCATATCATTATTTAACTGGAACAACAAAAGTCAGAAATTATCTGTGTCTCATGTAAACACCATTTGATAAAGGGGTTAAAGATGAGTAAAACCCTGGGACCACCAATGATGAGAGCATTTTCAGAGGATCACTGCTAATAAAATGTGTCTTGTTAATGCCTTAAAACTTGATCAATTAAATCTAAATTCCCAGAGTTTCCCTCCACACAGTCTGCCGCAATCTAGCACTTGCCTGCTATTACCGTGAATTTGTCGGCAGTCTGGACCCCAGCTTCATTTCGTATCTCCTCACCTTGAGTATTGCATCTCTAGCGTGACGGAGGTCAAAGAGTGATAAATTTTACGACAGTTTGAGACCCAAGCGTGATTAATATTTTTTATTTTAATGCCTGTACGCTTACAGGACATAACCCTTGCTGGCTTCATCAGCAAGCCACATCGAAAAATTGTTCAAGTCTTCTGCGCATGTCAGTGAACATTTTTCAGAAGTGCTTGAACTTTGCTTTTTTATGTTTCTACAACTTTATAACTTTAATATCAAAAACAGTACTTTTCAATGTTTAAGGGACAGTTCCCGGGTATGAAACACATTATTTGTTTTCTTCCTATAACTTTTAGTAGAGTTATTATTTTTTGATGCTATAAGCACCAATCGAAAGCTGAGGACCATATGCAACTTTTTGTCGAAGACACCTATTTGATACTAAATAGGTACTAGAAAAATTTTCTGAATAAATTTCTAAAAGGGAATTTTGGGAAAGGCGATTTGAGGAATCAAATATTTAAAAAATCATATTTCCAAAACTCTTCAAGATTTACTCATAAAATTCGGAATTTGCAATGCACCAATATTACTCAATAGAACATTTTTTACTGCACGACTTGCTCAATTAGTTTTTGAGTAATGGAATTTCAAATCTCCATAAAATATTCCATTTCTTGGTAGGTGAAAACGTGAAAAAAACCTGTACACATGGTCCCTATTGCCATCTACTCTTAAATTTTAAAATGTAAAATTTTATCTCCATCGTTCGCCGGTCTGCGTGAACAAAGGTCGAATATGTAGTGGAAACAAAAATTATTTTGATAATAATATACGTTAGTAAAAAATTTGCAGTTTTTTTATTTTGTAAGCCGTTAACAAAAAAACAAAGGAATTGCTGAAAATGACATTATTTTTAACATTTTGTGACTTTTCTCACTCTTCCTCTAATGGGAAGTCAGAATAACAGTATGCCAGTGGCGGTCAGTAATGCTTCCACTCACATCAACATAATTTGCTTGATGAGTAAAATATGTAGCCCAAAATCCTAGAAGGCTTGGTATTTGTTTTAATTGCCATGCGAATCAATGGGGTTTTCCCTGAATTAATTATCTTCGGGTATTTATAAATCACATCGGGAAGTGGCACCATTTTTTGAGAGTCACTAAGAAATTTATGTCAGCACGGGTAATAATTAAATCGAATAACACACATTAAAATACTTCAAAAATACTGAATTATGTGCATTTGATCAACCGTCTTAAGGTGATTCCCTAAAAAACCACAATTTCTTATTTTTGGTGATTTTTATATAATTTGTTCAGAACTCTTATACCCTTGATAGACGAGAGCACAAACGAGTTAATGACTTCACGTACCTACTCTATTCGGGTTTGTCGTCTGTCATCAAACGGAATTAGTTGTTGACATATCTGTTCACATTTGGCGTAAAGTAAAAATAAAATGGATTCGCGATCGCGGTCAGTTTATTTTTTTGTAAGAAAACAAAAAAAAAAAGAAAATGTGTTTATACTTACGTTATTTTGCATTAAATTGGCTATAACGAAGTATTTCGTCCAAAAACACGAAAAACAGCAAACTGGCATTTCACAGTTGATTACTTTTTAGTACAGCTATTCACTACTACGAAGCCGGTACGCGTGGCGCTGACAGCAATATATCGAGTCTAATCGATTTGTAGCAGGTAGATTTTTCAGTCGAGTTCATATAGGATATTTACATGGGCTACGTCATTATGGCGTCGTTCACTCGAATAAATGCTCTCTTTTGTCCGGGGTATTATATACACAGTGCGTCTGTACATTGTACAACGCAGTTTCAATTAAAAACTGCGACATCAAAAAATATTACTTTGACACTATTCGTCAAAACCATTATAGTGTTGTAACAAGAAAAAAGGCTGTGCCTCCAGCGGACGCTTCCTACTCCTACTCCTACTCCTCGAACTCTCCCCTACATTTCAAATATTAATTGTGACCACAATTCATCAATCACGACTTATAACATTTAAACTTGTTGCACGATTTCTTGTTAACTATATGTGAACACAAATCAATTATTTTATTCATTAACCTAGATTTACAATTACGATCTAACTGTTTATGAAGTTCAGTCATTCAGTGAGTTAATTTAACAAAGACAACATTACACAATCAATGTGCTTGATATCCATGGAAAACGTAAGAAACATAAAACCAATTTTCACTGACTTTTATTTTCCGATATAAATTAGAATCACTAATCATGGTTTCGTAGAACGGAATATTTTGCTACGTTTTTAATGTGTGTATTAAATTCCCGAGAAATCAAGAAATCGCATCAACTTTGTAATCGATTGGTGTATTTGTTTTTAATATGCATAAATAATCAAAAATGTTTAACGATACCAATTAATAATTGCATTTAACACTTTCTCGGAATCATCCGAGAAATTTCTTTCGGTTGAAAAATTTGTACTTCCAAAAAACCAAGATAATTTGAAAATTTTATAATTTCCACAGTACACAAAAATCAATAGGATGAGTTTCCAGTAATAAATGTTTGTTTCGATTTTCTCCAAACCAATTAAAATTGAACAAACTTCAACAATTTCCATATCGTTGCGGAGAATCAAGTACAGTTTAAATTCTTTGCGTTCATAAAACAAAAATGTACCACAGAATTTTATAGGTCACGGGGCCATTCGATATTGTAATGTTGTGAGCATGATGTGGTCCAGTTCCAGGGGAATAACGTGATAACTAGAAGCCCATCATTCATCCACTCTCGGCCACTTGCGCCTTCTGCACCCGTGCCCCCGGGGAGGATATATAAAATCGCGGCGCAATGGATACCCCGGCATAGTGAACCAGGTAATTACGCAAACCCAACCGAAATATACATCATTCTGGGCAATTATCCATTTCAATCTAGTTCTTCCCACAAGTGATGCTGTTGTCCGTTAGATTTAAGTGTGTAAGAAAATTTCTTGAGCTGCCTTAAATACATTTGAAGACTTTCTTCACGATGGATGGATGTTTTGTTACCGTCATCGAGAAACTCTTAAATCTTGATTTTATTCCATCACCTTGGCAGATGATGCTCCATTCTTCTTGGTATCTGAACTACAATGATTTGAAAGTGTCCGATTAGGAGAATGAGCAACAATTATTACAGCGATTTGATATAATGGAATCAGTAGTGAAATCACAGAACGGGAAATGGATCTTCTACAATTTTGTAGTAATTTTACCACGTACAATTATCGACAGACGGTAAACAATTAACACGAATCATTATTTTCGAAAGTAATTTTCATTTGAGGTGTTATAAAAAATCTTTGAAATCGATAAAGTTTTAGCTGGTACACCAATGTAGGAAGCTTATGGAGGTTCTGTCCGTCTGTCAGATCTTTCAACTCCGAAACTAAATATGTTACAGTCACAAGTAATATTATCTCATTCGAAAGGTCTCACTGAGACTACGTTACATTATCGATTTTAACCAGGTGAAATCACGGGGTCAAGCGTAAACCCGGGTTAAATTTTCCCAGGTATTGCCACTCAAGTATAACTCTAGAATCTAGAAATATGCGCATTGTGCATCCCAAACATCGCACCAACGCACAGTGGGTGGCTGGGCGTAGTCTCCTCACACGGCAGTAAATTAACAAGCCCAGAAAATCTTAGTATTCAGTTCAAGTGAAATTTCACCTTCGCTTAACTCTTTACCTCGCCCGCACATACACTAAGCCGTCGAGAATTGATTCCTCACATAGTTGATAGTGTAGAAGCGACCCTCTTACCATATTTAATATTACTTTCTTATAAGATACATAGATGGCTCTGTTGGGAATAGTAAAGTTTTCGAAAACAGTTTATTATGAAACTTTCGTCAAAATTTACCCATTGAGATCTATACCGAAAAATTCTTTCATAGTTTTTTCATAGTACGAAACCACCCTCCAGGTTCGAAGGTTTATATGAATATATATATTATATATATATTATATACAGGGTGTTTCAGACCACCCGTCCACCCCTAAAATCTCTCGAAATTGGCATCCGATTGGAAAACAAAAAAATACGTGTCAAATACTCTTTGAAAACCTATTCGATGATACCAAACTTGACCCCCCGCCCCTCCCCCGGTGGATGGGGCGGGGGTTAACTTTAAAAAGTTAAATGAGAACCCCTATTTTTCATTGCAGATTTGAATTCCTTACATCAAAATAAGAAACTTTTGTTTGAAACATTTTTTTATTTTCATTGATTATCGTAGAGAAATTTTGAAATAAAAAAAATTCAAGCAAAAATAAAATTCCAAATTCATTATGAAGAAAGTTTAATTGTTGCTTGTAATTACTTACATTTATTTTCAAAATAAACTATTTCAATAGGAGCAAAAATTCGACTATGTTTTTTATCGTTAGATTGAAACTAATAAACCTCTCTTTTATACGATTAATTGGAAACTAAATCGGAAAAGTCCATGCATTTCCATGTATTTTGTTCATGCCTACTGACAATTGACATTTCATTTTATTTTGGGTATGGCTGCTAACGGTGTGGTGTTAGAAGTCTACATATTTAAAATCGCTGCCAAAAACGTAAAATATTTCTAAAATATCAAATCTCTCGTCACAACAAAATAGACATCCTAAAGAATAAATAAGATGAACTTTCACTAAATTCGTTGGGTAGTTTTGGAATAATAGTGAACCGCGCTCAAGTCCGTCCTTGAGCCTCAAAAGTCGATTTTCGCTAACTCTCAAGATCTTCAATATGACCCAAATAACACATGGCAGGTACCAAATTATAGAGAAAAGTCTCCTTAATAAAATAAATGTAATATTGTTGAATTTGGACCATTAGAAAGTAGAACAATCGAGAAAAATGCTTTTTTGGCAGGGGGAATCCCCAATCGCCGAAATGAGCAACGAATCTTTATTTCAAAATTTTTCTACGATAATCAATGAAAATAAAAAAATGTTTCAAACAAAAGTTTCTTATTTTGATGCAAGGAATTCAAATTTGCAATAAAAAATAGCAGTTCTCATTTAACTTGTTAAAGTTCTCCCCCGCCCCACCCACTGGGGGAGTGGCGGGGGGTCAAGTTTGGTGTCATCGGATTGGTTTTCAAAGAATATTTGACACGTATTTTTTTGTTTTCCAATCGGATGCCAATTTCGAGAGATTTTAGGGGTGGACGGGTGGTCTGAAACACCCTGTATATATTATATATTTACACGCTAGCGGCCGTATTTTTGAAGATATTGGAACTATATTTTATTATGTTATTTCTGGGGTTACTAGCTCGGTTATACCATTGACAGACATGAGGTATTAATACTATCTCATCTCAATACTACGTAAATACCACATGTGTGTCACCGAATACTAGCTCCATACCAGCTCACCTAGGTGGTATTAGCGTAGTATTGAAACTAGCTCAATCGACGTAGTATTGCGAAAAGGTCGTAAAAATTTACTTGCGTCAGCGCCAACTGGAAGTAGCGGAGAATAGAGTATTGTGATTTGACATATTTTGGCAAAACATTTTCTTAAATCAAAGTGTGAAGGTTAAACATAGTTCGGGGTTGTTTGTGTTCTTTGTAAGTATTTGTTTTTATACACATTAGGAGATATGACAGATGTCAAAATCCGAAATTGTTTGTATTGAGATGAGATAGTTTCAATACCATGGTATTTATACTACATGTCTGTCAATGGTATTAAGTTCGTTAAAGAGCAAAATTGTCCCAAGTGTGGCCGGGAGAGGGTATTGAAATTTTTTAAAAATTATATCTCGGCCCATATAAAGTTTAGAGCGAAACTTTATTTGCATAAATTGGAGTACTCTCTATGAGGTTAACGGTGACACTACCGGTGGGGTACGGGGTGGGGTTGGAAATTCGAATTTTTCTAAACCATCTTGATGAGTAGTTTATAAATCCATAACTAGTTTCTCGATTTTGTTAAATAAATTACCCCAATAAACGCAATCAAAACACTTCGAAATCTACCAGTCAGCCCGTACGCCTGCCGAAAGGGATTTTTGTATGTACAAATTGACACCAGATTTATTCTCAAAAAATGAACCATTTAGTCTAAAGAACTTGAAAACAGAAATTAAGATAGCGACTCTTCTCTACGGATAACCAATGTTACTCCAAAAAGTTAATGAGTGAATCATCATGCCTGAGGATGGACCTATCCAACCATCCATTTACATTCAAAACAAGGTAATTGATGTAGATTGTAGAGTGTAGACATTTTTGTGATGCACAATTTCCGAACATTAGGAACTTGATTTATAAGATATGATCACATCAAACCGGTAAAAAACATAAGACCGACTACAACGAGTTATTAAAGAGTCATAAAGTTTTCAATGTTATATTCTAATCCCATAAATTTAATTCTTGAACAAAAATCTTCACTTACGAAATCAATTCAATATGTAGACAAATTTTCAAGCCATAACTTGTGAATTGTTGGCAAATTGATGCAATCAAGTTAAACAGAACAAGAACATGAACATGGCTACAAATCACATCGACCAACCATTCAGCAAGTCTGCAGTCGTTCACACCTACTGCAAACCTATATTTTTGTTGTATTCAAGAAATTCCACTAGAAAATCTCGTTGCATACATTTTGTAGAGTCTAGAAGAATTGAGACGTAAATAATTTCATCTCAAATTCCGTTGAACTGGATTCAAATGGCCAAAGGTGCAGTCATGACTGCCAGCGATGAAAGTAAAATACAATTTTGCACTCTTTAGGTATTGTTTATAATTTCAAACATTTTTCAAACACATTTTTGTAATTTTTTTTGTAAAAAAAAACAATTTAATTGCGAGTCTTCACAATATTTCAAGTATTTTAACACCCAATGGACTGGACTAACATGTCCACCATATTCTGCTTGTAATAAAAATGTGAAAGTTTTTTTTTTTCAGAAATAAAGAAAGCTACAGAAACCAAATAGAAACCCCGAGGTTTAATCTTCTTATGCAAATGTGTCGGCGGCGCCCTATAATAATTGGGTATTTGACGTCATCGCTCCCATCACCAGAAGCATTTCCCTTCAGTGCTCCAACCCATAGTAGAAAAAATAGATGGTTCATAGAAAGTATCGGTTATCAGACGAGTTTGCCTGCCCTTAAGGTGATCAACGTCATTAAGCCTATTTAGAGCAGAGTAAAAAACTAAAAAGTCAAAACAAATAAGGAAAGAAAAAACATCCCCATTCCATCAGGTGATAGTAAATCACAGACATAATCTACTGCGGCGGCGGCGGCGGCGAGTAAATGGATTTGAGAGAATTTGTAGTTGTGACCATTTGCAATTAATATCAATATTTATGGCGATTGTCCAGAATTGCTATCGATCTTAACGGGCCAAGGTGCATTAAGAGGATATGCAATAAACATTGTGGGTCATGTCTTCATTATTAGCAACCTTCATCTGGAAGCAAAATCTAGTAATAAATTTTTCTAGTTCCCAAAGGCTTGTATAATAGTTTAAAATTTTCTATAGATATCAGGACTTCAGAGCAGAACTTTTACTTGGATATAAGTATAAATCTTAAATGAATCTAAAAAGATCTTATACCCTGGACAGACGAGAGCACTAAATCGAATTAATATAAGTAGCTCATGCAAATTTCCTATATACCGAACTCGACTTACAAATCTAACTGCTACAACTCGATTATACTCGATATACTCCTGGCAAAAACTAATCGCTGCACTGTCGCAAATCCATTTTATGTGCACTTTACGCCAAATGTCAACAGATATGTCAACAACTAATTTAGTTCGGTGGCAGACGACAAACCCGATAAGTTGCGTGACGTCATCATTAACTCGATTATATGCTATCGTCTTTCCATGTATAAAAAAATACAGTTGTTTTTCTGTAATAATGAATTTTACCACATATTATTGTGAACAAGAATACTTTCAACTGGATGGAAGAACAAACACAAGCATAAGATTTGAAAATTTTACCCGGATAACAAACAACATGAGTTGAGAAATTTTGTGTTTATCCAAAAAAAAAAAAAAAAAAAAAAAAAAATACTAAAAAAGTTTTGAAAAAATTATTGTAGGCATTACGCATGAGTTGCATGCACGACAGGCACGCAACCAAAGGACCACCATGCGCCTTCGATTGGATTTTCATTTTTCTTAAGAGTCCTGTGACACATGATCAATCGATCACCCCTTTCAGCTGTCCTAAAAAAAAAAAATTCAAAAAAAAATAACGTTTCGTTCAGTAGTTTCAAATTACAGCAAAAGTATGCCTGATGGAAAAGTGGAGCAACCACAAGATCGGCATCGCATGGACGTAATTTAAATTGGTGCGATCATGATTACTGCTGAGAAAACTTTGGTGAACTGTGAAGGTTGTGTAGGTCGTAGCAGTATTTATATTAAGTAGTGATGGCCAACTAGATAGACCTCAAAAAATGGACCACAAGGTATGCAAAAAATTAATCCTAGCGATGTAAGCTGATCCAAAATAATGCTGCTGTTGAGGTGGCCTTGAGGGCGATCATGAAATCCTGAATATTTTGCTGGTGCTGCTGTAACAGCTGATGCCTGAGTGAATGCACAGCCACTGCAAGGGTTCATTCATGCAAAAAATTATTTAATAACGTTGAAACGCGCGAACGACTCCAGGTGTTCCTATGTGGCGGTTTTTTCCGCCATTCGTCAAGTTGAATCATGCCAGCCTTAAAGACAAGGAGTCCCCAAAAACCACCACTGCCCTTATTTATGTACCAAGGAACTTTTATGGTTTTAAGGTCACAGATTTCATCTTTTTTTTTTTTCAATTTACTGATTGGACTGGATCTCACCAATTTCCGTGGAGCTCAACAAACCAAAGATTAATTTTAAATTTATTTATTATTGTGTAACATACATCAGCAGATTACGTTGGTCAACGGACGATCGTATAGAACCTCACCACGATCACTGTGATTCATCACTTCTTATAGAGTTTCGCATATCTTAAACCGGGAATCATTAGCATTTAAACCGAAGCAATCTCGAACCAATTTATTCCTTCCTCCCATGCGTTGTGGGGTTTAATCCATGAGAGTGATCAACACTCACAACTAATGGCACAACATTTCGACTTGTTTGCAGACTGTAGCCACAAGCAATCAGGAGGTCTACATATAGGAAACAGGAAGTTAATATGATCGATTTTGTTTGTTGAAGAGTTGCCATTGGACGACAACAACGAACGACAACGCTTCAACTCCAGCAAGAATTATTGGACAGACATGTTTGACCGTTAATTGTCTTATGGTGATCGGAAAGCAAATTGGAATTGGAATAACAAATCCAATGAACATACCAGTAATTATTCAAGTGGAATCCAGTTTGCTGAATCAATGTTGAACTTTATGGCCGGAAGGAAGGTGGACATGCATCAATATGAATGTTAAATACATTACTATAAACAATTTGCGGAAAATATATTCCACCAGGTCATATATTTAGGGCAAGTGTTGTTCTCTGCCTTCTTTGTTCAAATTTTTGTTTTTAAATGAACAGGAGGATCAGTAAAAATTAATAAATTTTATATTCCGGACAGACGAGAACACTTAATCGAGTTAATGATACGTCATAATGAAGTAGCCCATGTAAATTTCGTATATGAACTCGACTTACAAATCTACCTGCTACAACTCGATTACCTGCTGTCTGCGCTAAAAAGTAATCAACTCTGAAATGTCATTTTGTTGTTTTTCGTGTTTTTGGACGAAATACTTCGTTACAGCCAATTTTATGCAAAATAACGTAAGTACACATTTTCTTTTTCGCTTTCTTGCAAGAAAATAAACTGACCGCAGCTCAGTGGCGAATCGCGAATCCATTTTATGTTTACTTTACGCCAAATGTCAACAGATATGTCAACAATTAATTCAGTTCGGTGACAGAAGACAAACCCCACTTAATTACGTAGCGACATTAACTCGATTAAGTGCTATCGTCTGTCCAGAGTATTACACTGAAACGTTTTCTACAGTTGTTTTAAACAATCCCAAAAAGTGATCACATTGCTAACTAAACTTATTAGCGTGTTCAGTGCATTGCCAACGAAGACATTTACTACGTAATTCCAGGATACTCTGAAATCGATGATCCCATAAAATTGATAAAATTTAAATGGCGGAGAAGGTGAAAAGTGAAAATAAATTTGTTTCCGTGAAAAGCGCAGTCAGTTTCGGGTCGATGAAATCTATAGGCAAGTTTAATTCCAGTGCATGTCGAAGAGAAAATGTATCAATCACAAACTACACGATTTCTGTGAGCAACAGTTAATGTTCCTGGACATGCTCACATGCAACATCGTATACAGCATTTCTTTTGGTCGACAATAGAAACAGAATAAAATAAAAATTAGATATTCGCTTGGGGAGCAAAAGTAAACAATTAAAGTAATTGTCGCCTGGAGTATCGTGTGTTGTTCATCTACATGATAAGGAAAGTCTGCAATTGGTATATTCCCCAAAAACTTAAAAACATCACCAGTTCTTCGGTCAGGGCAATCTTCATCAGGGACTGTTGAGAGTTCGGCCTAGAGAAACCAATTGTGGAACGGC
The DNA here is from genome assembly GCA_963082835.1 of Leptogaster cylindrica. Lineage (NCBI taxonomy): Eukaryota > Metazoa > Arthropoda > Insecta > Diptera > Asilidae > Leptogaster > Leptogaster cylindrica. Next base: position 7,839,629 of record OY720106.1, read on the forward strand.
AGCTGCCACTTTCTCCTCACACTATGTACTTAGTATAAACACTTGGATCCCAACAGGAATTCCTATCATTGGCACTTTTCATCTACTTAGAATAAAAGATGGTTTATCTTCCCCACATGAGCTTACCAGCTCGTGTCTGATGAACAATTCCAGCCACGACAGACAGCGCCAATTGTCAGTTAGCTGTGATTCAATTGTGGCAATTTGGAATCTTTTGTTTCCTTCTTTTTTGTAACCCTGCTCTAGTAACTGCAGACCAAGATAGAAGCAACAAAACATTGAATAGAAAATGGAAAAAAATCATTGGTTGTTGCAGGGCATTTGCAAAATTCTTTGATACCCAAAAAAAAAAAAAAAAGAAGAAGAAATTGAGTGAACTACGAGCACGACTTGAGAATTGGTACTTAGCGATTCCCGCACGATTCTCGTTCATCTTGAGCGTGCTGCTTGGTGCGCTCTGATGGAGTCTCAAATGGCTGTCAATTCGCAACCATCAGAGAAGTGCACTATGGCAAATCTGGCGTTAAGATGCCGTGCACTAGGTCACTTTGCATGGATTTCTCAATATGAGATTGCATGAAGGAATTTTATAATTGGATTTTGGATTACTGGGTCTTAAGGGCAACTTCCAGTTAAAAATATTGTGAATCATGTCATTTTCTGATCATTGTCGAAACTCGAAACACTTATGCCCAATTTCACAGTTGAAACTTAAGTTTTCGCTTAGTTAAGCGAGCATAGGCAGCTTAAACTAAAGTTTAATTCTGCCGGATTTCACAGTTGATATTCGAGTAAACCTGGTTTAAATTATAAGAATCAATTTTGTAGTCTACTGTATACGGTGAACTATTTGCCAAAAATGTTATTCCGCTGTTGTTAAGTGATTTTATTTGTTTATGGTATATATTTTAATTGATTTTTATAAAAATTAAGCCATTTAATTACCAAGCTCATTAAATACAATTCAAAATCAAGAATTAATTTCAATTGACATATGACGTTTGTTTGACAATACATTTTTATGAAACTTGAGTTAAGCGACGAATTTTCGCCGCTTAAATTAAAGCAAAGTTTAAGACTAAAATTGTCACTTTGAAATCAAAGCATACTTTAAGCAGAATTTTAAACCTATTTTTGAGCTTAAGCTAGCACTGTGAAATTGGGCATTAACAAAAACAAATTGAGAAAGAAAATGAAATAAAATCCATTAAAAAAAAAAAACAAGCAGTCATAAGAAAATTTCCAAAAGTATTAAATGAAATTTTAAATCACCTTTCAATCCCTTACGAAAACATTTTTACAAAAGTCATATATTTTGGAATTTCCTACCGCAAAATGTTGTCATAATTCGAATTTTATAGTGACAGAATATTGTGAATTTTACGATCGAATTCATCTTAGCAAGAAAACCTCAAGGAAAAACTGCCTCCGGAGGAGATATTGCCATGAGCGATGTGAGTTTGTCATCGACTCTCCCGTGCAAAAGCGAAAAAAAGGAGACTCCTTGACGAATGTCGACGTCAACTGACTGCTCATATATATCCCTGTTCCAGCATCCGCTGTTGTTGTTGTTGGCTCTGTACATAAAATAACACGGAACTAAAAATTTTAATTGCGCAAATTCATCATCCACCCGTACAATTTGCGAAGGCCCGTAAATTACACTGCAAGAGTTAGCGCGACAAGGCGACGCGGTCTGCGGACTTCCCAACGAAAGTAAACAGTCTAAAAGCGGTTTACGTAACGATGAAAGGATGGTTTCGAGGCGAACGCTATTATTTAAGTTGTTGTCAAACTGATGATTGTTTTTTTTTGTAATACCATCACTGATTGGTGCGAAATTAAAGATGTAAACGCATGTAATTTGTCAATTCGGCGTCATCTAACGAGATCCCAGGTTTATTTTTATAGATTATAGTAATTTTATTTTTAATGACGTAAATTGCATAATGGCGTGCGACGGTCGTGAGATGAAGTTGTGAGTAGGCAGTTTAGAAAAAATTGTCGATTAATAATGAAATTAACAGAAAATGAATCCAAAATTATTACTAGTTTTTTCCAAATATTAACGATAAAAACTGTTAATCGAACGGATCTTGCGGGACAACATGAGCAGAGTGTCGCGTCGCAAGCGCCAGATTTAAAATGGCCGATCTTCTAACTGTCATCCATAAGAACTGGGTCACCAAATATATTCTTGTCATGATCTATTTCTGCAATCTGCTAGAATCAAGAGTATAATATAAAAGTCTATTGATCTTAAGACACCAAGTCCAGTTTCCCAACGCTGTTCACGTAAAGCATTTTGGTCGAGTAAAATGATGGTTTCAGAGAAGAACAGAGAAACTGAGAAACATGATTCAACATTACATATTGATATTGTACAGCTTTAAGTACTTATTACACTTTTTCAATAGATGACCTGAAAATTTTTCAAAGAATTAGAACCAAGAAAATGTGAATCTATTTTTGCTAAAATGAATATTAATGGCAAACCAAACTTCCAAATAAATCCTTCGTTTCACTTCATTCTCCAGATCCCAGAACTGAACATCATTGATCTTGTTACCTGCAGTTCACGTAGAGTCTGTCGTCCTCGACTTTCCCTGCACCGCAATCACACAATCTTAATTCACTTGCATGAGCATGAACATTTATTTTTAACCTACAAGGAATGGCAATAAAAAGATGGACGAACAAGACATTTTCTCTGAACCATTAAACCCTTTGCGCACCTCAAGTGAATCAAATTTCTGTGCAAGAACCAGAGCAATGTTCTTATTGCAGCCACATATACGTTTTTTTCCATCCATACACATTACACAAGCCATTCCATTTCTGCCACAAAACTCGTCTTCGGACGACAGCTTTGTCAACTGGAATCTAATTCCATACGATTAACAAAAAAATTAAAGCAAAAAATATGAATTGAGATCACTCATCGAAGGTATGTCAAGCCTAGCGAGCTTGAAGGCTTAAACTAAATGCATCATGGCGGCCAGGAGGAACAGATCGCCTGACTCTAGGTGACTGAAATTTAGGACATGACCCGCAGCAGCAGCAGCAATTTACTGTGCAATAGCTGTTGACTGTTGGCTGCTGGGTGACTGACCAAGCTCCTCCAGGTCCAGCGATGGACATGGACAATGTAACTATTGCGCATACCAGCGATGGTTAACGCGTCGTGTAATGGGCTCGGAATGTCGAAGAACTGGCCTCTGCGGAGGAGCCGTGTGCGCTGTTGCACCAATGATGAAGATTATGATGATGCATTGACCCAGTACGGCATATTTGCACGAAATCTACTTCGTGTAGAACGGCCTTCACCATCATCTCGGGCACAATGTGGGCGCTACTGTGCTGCTTTAATTATAATAATATACTGGAAAGAATTCTCGTGTTTCGCCGCGGATTGAATTCATATGCGGCGGCATGGAGGTCGCCTTTATCTGCCATTGTCGCACGCCGTGCGCCATTTTATCGTTTTTTAGAGTGTGTGTGGGAAGATGACAGCTTCTCTTAAGGTGCAGCAGAGACCTCATTGGCCCCCTGATAAACCTTCTTGCAATTGGCGACATTTTTGGCAAATTGTCATGAATTATGTGAATATTATTGCGAAACTCTTTCACTTTTCCATCAAAGAGTACCAGATGCTTGTGCGGAAATCCGATCTAGAGTTACACGGTAATGAATAGGTGACGTTAGTTTCAATTAGTCTCGCTTTTGTCACACCATATCGAACATATTTTTCCTTTAACTTGGGATTCGATCAACTGTGTGTTTGGAAGTCGTAGAAAATTTGACTATGGAACCACAAGAAACATAAAAAAGAGAAAATTTTGAAGGTGTTATTTCATGTGGTTAGATTTCTGAATTAGAAATTTTTGGCAGTGAGATCAACAGATTGGAATGTGATTTTATTTATTTGTTGCATTTAACTTCTGTAGAGATAAATGGAAGAGTCTAAATCACTGACGAAATTGAAATTTAATTCTTGCACAATTGACTTTCAGTAATCAGTAAATAATAATACCATCGTCTGGATAAAATTCCTATTAAAGGAAATTCACGGATTCTTCAGCTTTATATGAAAACCAGCTTAAGAAATCTGAAAAGCATTTCATCATCGTGCCCTTAATTAGCATCAAAATACCAAACTTCTTTGCAAAAAATTGCAATTAATTGCCACTTGCTGCAACGCAGTGTTTACTTTAACATAAAGCTCAATTTGTCAAAGTTAATTAATGATTAGTCACACGCCGTAGGAAGAGCTATAGTATCATATGTGTATACATATATTACGATAAATGCATACAACTGTGATCTTTCACTTGCGCTCAAGATTTATATAAGCAACAAAAAAAAAAAAAAAAGGTACTTTTTATAATATCGAATCCCAGTCAAGATGAACACAGCATAATCAAACAAGCTTCATTGGAATTTATACAACAACAACAACTAATCAAAGCTCTATTGCTGTAATTCATTAATAAGTACGTTGCGCATGTATTCAAATCAAAATGCGTGAAAATTGCAATGATTTTTTCGAGAGCTCAAACAATTCAAGTTGATGTTGTAATTGTAATGTCCGTTAAGAATCAAGATGAGATAAGATAACTCTTATAAAGTTTATAAGTGGTATCAAGGCGCCATTCTTTAACTTATGATCTATTTTAAGCAAACATTACAGAATGGACTTGGAAGCGAACGCTTTCCATCATTTAGCGTGAATTGCTCAAGAAATGCGTAGCCAAAGTTGGTCCATTTAAACCAATAAGGATCCCCCGACAATGTTGTTGAACGCTTTCCACTTTAACCTCATTGACTTCAACTAAATGGCATAACAAGTGGTTGAAAACGAATTTATTCACTGGACGCTGAATGAGGCTTAGATTCGTTTGAAACGATGATGTGTGATGTAAGTCGACGGGCAATGGTTCTCGGCTTTTAATTTCTATTATGAATGAGGTAATTCGCGCTGAAATATTAACCACTAAATGATCTTTTGATTCCTCATTCAAGCAGCTCCATATGCGAATCGATGTGTTACGCAAACCAACTGAAAGAAGGTATGGACACTTTATAGGTACTTACACAATCACACGCCCACTCGTATTAATTATGGAATATGTATTATAGGGACTTGGTATAAAGAATTCTTTGCACGAATGATGTCGGCAAATAATCAGAACTAATCGTACACAACCAATATTTTTTAACTATGTTAAACATCCGTTGAGCAAATGTTTGCAACACCGAGAAAAAACAGTGAGAGAAAAAAAAGAACTATTGTATATTCATGATTAGGAAGGAAAAAGAAACCATTGTATGATGGTCGGTTGGTTTGTCTGTTGTCCAGACGATATAACTCCAGAACGCTTGTAACTAGACGTTTGCAATTTAGTACAATAATACTTCACTAAGATTGTAAGCTCAAGTTCGAAGATGAGCAAAATCAGGCAACTCCTTTTTATTGTTGCCATATAAGGCTGAATTACCTTTATACAAGAACGCTGATTTCGTTTATTAAATATTGCATATTAACTTTCTTTCGTTAATTATTATTATTTTTATTATAAATACGTATTACAACTACTAATTATAATAAAATAAAAATAATTATTTGAGCGGAACTGTTTTTATACGGTTTTTTTACACGGTCTTGAAATTTTACAGAAACAAAAAGCTTTCATGTTTTCCATGGCTTTTCAAAAATTTAGAACAAATTTCTCTTTGTATGATGGCAAAACTGTTTTTGCACGGTTTTTACACGATTTCTTAACAAACGTTTCTTCTGTGTTAAAGCTGTGCCGTGCTATATTTAGGGCAGAGGTTGCCAACCTTTTTGCAACTATTAGCATAATCAAATGGGCACCATTTTTTCAAGGTAAATTTATATTGTTGGACATTATTCAAAATACACATATAATGCACAACTTAAGTAAATACTTTTTTTGTGGTCACACAGCGACGGGTACACGCCCAACTGTTGGCAGGCGCCATCCATCGGGCATGGTGCCCGAGGGCATATGGTTGGGACAATGGAACTCCTTATCTAGAGTATTCCATAATATTGGTCTAAACCAAAAATATTTCTGTACTAGTTCTAGTTCAAAATAATATTTAAGTTTCATTTGTTTTTGTATGCCAAATGAATTTAATCCCAGTTCAGAAAACGTCTTACAACGTTTTATTAAAATCCATGTCGTGGTATAAAATTCGATCCAACATCATCGCCGCTACTGGGACATCTATAATGAATCAAGTACTTACAGTATTTGTAAATTATGGCCCAGACATGTTTACAGAACTCTTCGAACTGTGAATTTTAATTAGAAATTCGCAAATCAAACAATCAAGAATAACCGACCTGCAATTATTTATTATTTGCTTTGATATGAGAGCAAATCTTGGAGCCGGATGTAATTTCAAGAAGTTTTGCTTATTGAGCCGGTTTCCGTGGAATGACACAAGAGTCTATGTGAGATCAATTGGAGGATACCTGCCTGGATGGATCCAACCCATTCATACGCTTAAAATCGTCTTAGGATTAACTGTGATTGTCACCGCATGAAACCGAGCAATCATTGAACGGAAGTACTCAACTGAGTGTAATGTCCTTGCATTCCGGCGATATAGGGGGCTCAAAAACGACAAAACTTAATTATGCGCGAGAAGCTTAACCGGTTGGTTTAAGTTGCGCCAGTAGCTATCAACTCAACCCTGGCCAACGGTCAGCGGCGAGGAAGAAATATCATCGTGAGGACGGCAGCCGACAAACTGCTCCATTTACCATTCCTATGGCCGCTTGACTGCGCTTAGACCTTTTTTGGGGCATAGTACTTTGTTTCTAAGAAATTCAGAGAAACCCAGCAAAAGACCGGTCACACATTTGTACATATAATATCTGTTGAAAAAAATAAGAAAAAAGAAGAAGTGGGAATATTCGTGGTCACTTCTTTTGGCAAAGTCGCGCCGAAGCTCCAGGAAGTGGATATCAAAATTCAAGTCAAGTTAGCGAAACTCTGTCCTTTGAGGCTATTTTCGACCGTCCAAAACTGGCATTAGTGGTCGCAGCCCCAACAACAACCACAACTGACTTGGATGATCGTAGATTGCATTCACAAAAACCCTGTTCAAGTCACACAAACTCTAGCCAGAAATATATTCTTGGGTCGATGTTCGACATTTGTTTTTAATTGGTGAATCATTTGTCGGCTTCCTTTGTCCGTTGGGTTAAATGGAAATGCTTTAAATTCCTGCAAGAAATCCTGAGGGATCTCTTGGCTGCCTTCCTGAGATCATCGCAGGAGCCTTGAAGTATGTATTTGTGTTGAAAAAAAAAATATGGCGGCATGTTGCCTGTGTAGAAAGAGTTTTCTACCAGTTCATGTTAACTGCAAATCCAGGAATTTAGCGAGGAGGCATTTCTTATGAAATTTTGCAGTCAATTAACACCGCAGGAGGAGGATTACTGCCGGTGAGCGCATTGAAATGCACCGGCACTTCCCCCTTACCTTGTATGATAATCGCCTCTTCGGTTCGCCGCACAAAATGAGTTTAATTGTTGCTGAGCGATCCACCGGGATGGGATGTTCAAGGGCAAGCAACAATAGTCACTAACTACACTGGAGGGACAACAGTATTTCTACCCCTTTCGAATGTAATTAATACTATGTTCACAACACAATAATTTATTACAAACATTTTTCAAAAGAATTCTTCGTACACTCACGTGATTATTGCAAATATTAAATGAATATTGAATGAATAAAGAAGAGAAGAAAAATCAAAAAATATAATATTATGATGATGAGCAATAAATTAAAACACCTACACCGAAATAAAAACCACTAAACTCTCCACTTAACTTTCCACTCCACTCCACTCCTTTCTACACTTTCAAAATGTTCATCAAATATTCATATCAATGTTGAAAATTGCGAAATGAGTTCTTTTATTATAAGCGAAATCATTGATCAATAAATAAAACAAAACTGAAATTAAATTTTGAAATGTTTTTGCTAACACTCAAACAATAACAAATTCATATATTATGTTAACGACTAACGAGAGAAGGTTTTCAAGCGTCCATTTTTCTCCCCTTTTTATGCATCTAAAAATTAATCTCGCATTTTCAATTAACCTCAAGGCAATATTTCAATATAACGACCAAAACAAATACATAAAAAAATTCTTGTTACATATTGGCAAGGTTAAGAAAATTCTTTGCTTGGCTGGAAGAAAAATTAAACAGGGCACATTAATATTTTTATTTATTATAATTAACGTTCGTAAAAAACGGCCGTAACTACCTTCACGAAAAGCTCTGCGGATTAACCGCTTCGTTTACGCACCCGATGAAATCTTTCTTCCGTTCTCACCAATTTAACAATTTACCAAAGTTAAAAATTAAAACAGTAAAATGTCTATCCTCCGGCAATGTTGTTAAAAAACAAACAACAAATATATTGAAATGTTTACGGTTCTCGGTTACCGTCTTCAGGCGTCAGCAAAATTTTACGGAAGAATTTCTTTTGGGGCGGCATCAATCGGCAAATTGCAACAAAATTTAATACAGTTTAAAATGCACGATTTAAAGGCGTCTTTGCAGCGATGATGTCATTGCACTGCAATTGCCGCTGGTGTGCAAAGGAGACATTAAAGGGGGGAAATTGTGAACGCCCGGATTTGCATATGTCCATCAATTTCAGGAATCTTATTGCACGGCATCCAAATCCAAATTGATCTCGTTCATTAGGTTTGGACTCACGTTTTGCCGTTCCATGGCGCATTCTCCAAGCTCCAAGTCTGTTTTTATGCAATCGTGTTATTTTATAATTTGGCGCAGATGTTGGCGAGACTTGTGTATTTATCATTTCACTAAGTCCAGCATCCGTTCGCGGGTCGTTTTTCAAGTAATTCCATAACGTACCAAAAATGGTGATGATGTCTACAATTTCTGACCTCGTTTTTATTGTTCAATTTGATTTCTGAAATACGTGGGATTATAAAAGAGTTCCCCCAATCTTTTATACGCAGGAACCAAAACAAAAAAAAATACAAACCGCATTCAACCAAAAAGAATGACAAAATGTCGCTTTCAAATAAAAAACTATACGTAAGAAATTCCCACCGCAGAAGGCATTATTCCCAGGTGCAGGAGAATCTTGATAAGAATTCGGCGAAGTTCGAACGTGATCCAAGACAGTCTCTTTACAAATTAGAATTTCTTCGGAAATCACGTTTGCCCATTTTTAAAACCACACCATTTTTGTTTTATATAAACTAAACTTATGCCATAAAAAAAAATGGCGAAATTTCGCCCGCATCTTCGTTCGGTACACAGATTTCTAAAATGTCATCTAGCAGAGAAATTAATATTCGTTTCCTTTCAATTTTTAATACTTGGCAAAAAAAAATTGAAAACATGCAACAAAACAAAAACGAAACAAAAACAGACAGAGTTCACTAGGTTATTGCGAATGGTCCGAAGGGGTTCACCACCCACATTAATCAACATTTTGTGCCATTTGTGGATCCAGTTTGCTCTCATCTCACTCCCTCCATCACCTCTGGGAAATTTTGGAAGAATAATAAATTTTGGGATGAGTAAATAATATGCGGCTTGGAGCCTCTAATTTTCTTAAAATTACGGCTTCTATGAGAATTTCAAAGATTTAAGGGGAAATGCGATTTGTTTTTTTAATCCACCAAATTGTTTTTGTTGTCTAATTGGGATAATTATACTTTTGGTGGTAGCAATAAGAAGTATACCATTCAAAATGTAATCAGAAAGATTCATCTAATTGTCAAAGCTATTGTATGTGTAACGGTTAAAAGTGCATCACAATATTCACAATTGCTTCCAAAGATTTTCCCCATCAAAATTCTCATGCATTTTGAATTTGTATTCGCAACATCTGAAGATACATTTCATTTGATATTTTCCTGCTAAACATCAAAACTAATGAAAAACACTAATTTTCACCGTTACTGAATTTTATTTGCTCATCTAAGAATTTTCCACGGTTATTTGCGCCCTTTCACCCGCCAGAAAGCATGCATTCGGCACGTCTGAAGACTCCCACATGTTTGTTGCCCATTTCAAATGGATAATTTCTGCAACAATTGCCGGGTTTACTGATGTGTTATAGGCCCACGGCTGGTTACGGCAAATTTGCATTTTCCACAGATAAATGGAAATGGCGTTATAATGTTAAGATTCTACATATTGCAACGATCATAATAATATTGCAATTGATGCAGTTTGCCTTTTAGTGTGTTGCATTTTGATTGGCAGAGGAAATCGAAGAGGAAACTTAATTATCATTTTCAGTATCACAAATTAGCCTAAAGTGATGTTGTGTCTCTCGTTCGAGTGGTTGAAGACAAACGTTATTCGCCATTTGTGTGTCCAGCTAGGTTGGATCAGATGTGTGCTCGGAAGAAGTTCTTGGAATGCGAGAAGACCACACGCAGACATCCTTTTTTGGAGAGATCTTAGCGATTGCATTTAGCCTTTTTTGAAACAATTTAGATAGCATAAAAGCGGCTTATCCAAAACCAGACACTCAGATAACTTACAGATATGTTGGCTACCTGACTTTTAACGATAATTTGAATGTGTAGCGCAATTCTTTTGGTCTGGTTCAGTCGACCTGAAAGAAGGGCTTTATGCTGAATTCGGAAGGAGATCAGCTTTAATCCTTGGAAGTGTGGCGAATAGTCATTCAGAACCCTTAACGTTCGTAGCGACATATGCGGCAGCATCGGAAAACTGAGGATTAACTTTAGAGTTCAGAACGACGACCACCAGTCCCGCCAGGCCAGAGGCGGAGCAGAGACGACCTCGAACTTGTCACTTGTTTACCTCGCGGTTAGACTTCCTCGTGTTATATCGAAATTAGAATTTAATAAATAAATATAGATTATAGATCCTATATATGTTGTGTTCTGTTTTCTCAAACTCCCTGAAAAATCACTACAGCCGGATTCTTGATTTTTTCAACCCTTTCCCATGGGACCAGAGTTGAATTACACCGGAACCTTGAGAAAGTTCATATCGCAAGTTTTGCAAAAATTAATTGCATGGTGTAGACCCGATCTTATGTCACTTGACATTAGACTAATTAACCTTGATGGATCGTGGAGCGACTTCTGTTGGCCGGCTGTAGAATTCGTACACTCACAAAAACCTGTTCGATTATGACCAAGAGGAACGTTCAAGTTGCTCTGACTTGAATTACGATTCCGTACAAAATTGTTGAGAGAAAATAAAAAAAAACAGTATAAAAAGAGACAAATTTTGTCACTTTATGCTTCGACAGCAGCGAATAAAACCAGCTCCAGCGGAAATATGTTTCACATTTTTCGCCCCACGAAAAAAAAGGATCTTGCATGATCATACATGTTTGTTTGTTTTTGATCAACTGGTGCTTGGTGAACAGCCGAGAGTTTTTAATTACTCACATGCCAACTGTAGTGGCTGGTAACTATTTTTAGAAATTGTTTCTGACAGAATCGATCAGTAAAATACCGATCAGATGTTTGATTTGTGTATTCCTATGTGTCACACTCTTCCAGGTGACTACGCTTTTGAGGAGGCGGAAAACGGTGTAATATTAATGAAATGCGATCAAAGCAAAATCAAATTCCACATCGTGGCAATTTCCTTTCAATTGAAATGGCACACCGATCTAGCTGTATGGGCACGGGTTACGTGTCACGTCATCATGACCTTAACGCATATTGAAAAACACTGAAAATCGTAATGAAATTCAAACTGGGCAAATTATCTCGCGATTCAGTTTTACCCCTTGTGGCTTTAAGAATATTATAATGCTCAAGTCAGAGTTAATTTTGTAATAGCATTACACACAAACTGTCAACATGTCGAAGGACAAAAGATGCAGATCAATGCAACATTGGAATGTTTTGTGTTGTTTTGTTTTTTCAACTGAAACAATCTGAAAGTTCTGGTTTATGAGTCACATGGAATTGTGTATTCGCGAAATAGTATGTCTGGAAATTGCTGAAATTCCTCCAGGAAACAAAGAGGAGCTCATTGACGCTGCGGGAACGGTGTAGGTACGTCGGCGGTTTCGATCACCCATAATCTCCAATCGGTTCCCCATGCAGAGTGGCCAACACGAAAAAAAAAAAAAAAACAAATATAACTTTAGTATGGGTGAGAGGACTTCGATGACTAACAATTGCTTCGGAACCAGTTTATTAAAGTCGCGATTTGGGCTTGGAGTACACGCGTACACGTTTCGTTTCATTGTGGTTGTAACTTCTAGGCTGATCTTCACGATTCTCAGGTAGCCAAAGCATCTTACCTTTCTTCAATTTGTGGCATCGAATATAAAATTTCAGAATTTCATTCAGAAAACATTCAGAAATCTTTATGGTATTCATATAGTTTTTTTTTCGTGAATATTAATAACTGATCTTCCTGACATTCAACAAAATTATTTTTATAAAATTCGTTGTATCAATAAAAAACGGAAAATCTAGTAGGTACAATATTTTCACTAATATAATTTCCTAAGAAATAAAGCCACTGTAGATCTTCAGGAGTATTTGCAAAGTTCATCAGACCTTTGATCTTCGAATTATTTTTACCTTCATTTCTTCGTGTTCTTTTTTGAACAATTTTGAAATCTGATTATTTAGGTTTACAAATTTTGTAGGTATACCTACTTTAACAAGGTACATATTATATCTGTAGAACCAAGTCCGCATAACTACCATAGAATTCCCAATCATCTTCTTAAAATTACCTTTCTTGCGCTCGAAAGAACGCGATTGATGCGAACGCAAAAAAGGCCGACAACACCTCTTCATCAACACTTAACATACAAGTCCATAATAATTAGCAAGGTCGAACATTCCACAATCCATTTCTGGTTCGTTAGTTTGTTATATTGTATATTTATTTTTTGCAATTGATCAATCACTAAATACGCAATGGTGAATTTATGAAGAACAAAAGTAGAAGAAAATACAGAAATTTCTCGCCGTCACAGACTTAATCCAGCAACAGGTAATTATATCTCAAATTCTATAATGCGTACGAACAGCATCTGAAATGGTTTAAATAGAGAAATAATGAAATCGGAAAACTTGCGCTTATTTACTTACGCAATTGGATTTTCTTCCAGGGACATGGAGAGGTGGAACACTTGGAATAGTGGGATTTCTTAGCGCCGAGCGCATTCCCAGCCGCAGCTAAATGAAATCGCGAGTCGCAACTATCCATTAGATGATGTCAGAATTTATGATGTTCATTTGCAAATTACAATATTAAAAATAAAGTGATTGGATATGGTAATGGGCGTTGGCAACAAAGGCATAAATTTCGAAGGCTGAATACATTATTACTAAAACATTTTGGCTTTCAGTGTGTTATAAGAGAATTTATTTTCTAATATGTAAATGTAATACTAATAAAATTAAATTGATCTTATTCTTGTTTGGTACATTCACTTGTCTCCACCGTACAAAACACATGGACAAGAAATCAACGCTCGCAAAAACCCAAAAACACACAAAGAATTTCCGTTCAACGTTAACAAGAGACATAAATTATGTTAAAAACATGTCATACTCTCACTTAACCGCAATAAAAACAAACCCAACAAATGCACAATACAAAATTGAAAATATTTCTCGTGCAAAAAGCATTTGATACTTCTTCAACTTTCCTCAAATCTTTCGATTTTCTTTCTGAAACTGAATATTAATTATTATCGACAAAAGCCGCCAGTTGACAAACGCACTTTCTATGCGGTCCAGATGTTGCATCCTATTTCCATTCTTGCTGATGAGTTTTTTCGATTTAATAAGAAACATTCCCCAGTATGTGGTGAGATGCACTCCGAGATGCATGAGATTAGACGACAGCGAATTCAAGCGGAAGTTGGAATTGAAGGCAAAAGTAGAAGAGGTCGATTTCGCTTAATATCGATTTTAAAATATTGTCACGAGAAAATATCATCGATAAATAACATTTGATAAAGAATGCTATCAATTTTGCTTGTATGGCGACTGCAACTGATTATTTTAAGACTTTAATCTTAATAAATTTACGGCAGCACCTTTGTCTGGAAAATCTTGGTGAAATGCTTTTTACAGTTGCATTCTCACGACTTATGTATTTTTATATGCGTACATAAATCATTTCAAGTGCGACTTCCTTGTTTTAGTTTTTATTAAAAAACTAAAGAAAAAAATTGAAATAGTGTTTGAATTGAAGTAAAATATGCGGAAGGATTTAAAATATTTTTCATTTGCATTTTTACATCACAACGGCACGACAATATTGCTTGTAATAATTGAAACAATAATTTTATAATTTTTATAATGTAAAACAATTTCTTTCACAGTCTAACTTTTAAAGCTGTCTGTCTTTCTTTTGTTCGTGGGATCGGATCTGTGGAGCGAGCGCTTACTTGCTTCGTATCCTTTTGACTCCTCCACCCCTTTGTCGGTTTGACCCGTGGCGAACTGCACCCGTTGCCCCTCCATCGTAGTTAGCCACAGTTCTTTGCCTTATTGAATTTGTAGAATATAAGTTATTTGCTGCCATGAAATTGCACCAACAACCCCTTTAAGCACAATAAGTTTTTTTAAATGATTCCAATAGTTTTAATACATAGAAGTTTTTTTGTCCAGTTTATAAAAACAAAACAGATTTTTGCACAAAAGGGCACAGCAGGCGCTCCTCGGAACTCAAACCCTTAAGGGTTAAATCCAGAGGATGTCTAAATCGTTAAGTTCTGTAATAAATTATTAAAAGCATTTGGCGATTTCGTTTTTTGTTTTTTTGTTTTTTTTAATTAAAATGTTTTCTCAAAATTTATAAGAGATATAATTGATTTTTTTTATTGTCGATCATATCAAATTAAACTGTGCAGATTAAAAGTTCGGTCGAGTTGCGCCAGTTTGAACTCTATCGACAGGAAGAAGAGCAATTGTTATTAAATTTAATTATTTTTATTGTGCTCAACTTTTTCTCATGATTTGCTTTTATTAGAAAATTTCTTAATCCTTAAGGAGCGCCTACCATAATGTTTTCCCTGGAGTCATTTAATTGCATAGTATAAGCTGTGCAGTGCCTAAAAAAACCCGAACGAAATTTAATAAGATTTAAAGGGCGCACGCACTTTCTATTGGACAGTTCTATTAAAGGTATTTTGTCCACCATATTGCATTGTATTATAATTTTAATTAGTAGTAGGTAATTACTATTTATTAATTTTTTTTTTTCAGTTGTAGAGATAATTCTCTAAATGTCTGTGTACTTTTTTTTATTTTTAAATCTCTTGTCAGAACATTTCAAATTTTCATAGGTAATGTACATAAAATATTTTTTATGGAGATTTAAGTCAAATCAGTCACACTACGGATTTTATAATTCACTAAAGTTATTAAAGATGGAGAGTTATAATTAAATGTTTTAATTCTGATCAATCCTAAATTTAATTTAAAATTTCCTCAAGGGAAAACTATTCGTGTATTCTATAAAGAGTTACATTCAATGAAAAATTTCAAATGTAATTTAGGGCCTATATGTATTATGAAGAGTTCCAATTGCAAAGTTCTTGCTGCTGGATAATTGGATATAAACAATATTATGGAAAACCTTGTATGCCACCTAAAACCTAAATGTAAATACGTTAGTTTACAGCTGGAAGCACAAAAAAAAAACATAAATTCAGAACATTACATAGAAACATATTTTACATCTCAATACACCTTCTTTCCAGGTTTCAAAGACAAATGTTTCCATGTGCATACGAGAAATGGTTCAACAGATTTGTGACTCATCTAGCACAGATTTTATTCCGCATTAAACCAGGTTTTATTATACCCATTAACATTCATTTGCAACATAAAACCGTAGTGCAATAAAAATATATGAAACCTTCAATTCCACGCACTTCGAGAACATCATTGTTTGTGGACGACGAGAAAAGCACTCAAAAATTACCATAAAAACGCTGTTCCTGTGCGATGTAAATGGCTCCTGTATTACGCAAAGTAAATAATAATAATAATGCATATGTTGAGTGATCTCAGTAACAAAAAGTACCCGAACCCATTAAGAATACTGCTCCTGGCTTTCTTCATCAAACCCACACCGCCTCCGCATTTTCAACGCAATGCAAATACCAACAACAACAACACTCCCAGCCCTGAACATCAGTTGGACCAAAAAATCCTGAGCAGCTCGGTCAAAATGCAATCGAAAATTCAAATCATGAAAATGAGAAATTTTTGTGGTTTGCATAGTTTCCTCACCCTTTTCCGATTCAACCAGTTGAACAACATTTGTGTGGATCAGATTTTTGTTCAACAAACTAAAAAAAGAAATCATTTATTATCCGAATTAATTAAGTTGACTTTTAGTTGTTTTAGTTTTCCGCAATGAAATAACAAATGTGACCTGAAAATTTCCTGTTCTTGTTTTCTTTAGCATTTCAACATATTTACATTTCATCAATATATCTCCACGAATGACTAACCGATGATCGGCACTCAAGAAGAAGTCAGACTTGCCGAAGTGAACTGACCAGCTCGGTCTTCATTCCACGGATAGGTACGGGGACGAGTTCTATAGACGATAATTAATTATTGACCACTTCGGATTCAATAGATCGTCTGAAATCCGAATAGGCGCGGACCGATGGACGACACCAGGGCCTAGACACACATTCGAATAATTTCCTATAGATACCATCTCTCCGGATGGGAAGATTATTTTTCGTGGATCCGATGCAGATTTCTCCAGTGGCCTTTCTTCGTATGCATCCATAACTCATTCGACAGAAAATTGATAAACACTCTGGCAACCGAGCACCATTCGATGACACCAAGTCAACGGATTTAAGGTCGAAAAGTAAAAGTGATCAAATGATTCAATGATAACATTCCAATCAATCTCAGGTAATCGAGCTGCAGACTGTCTTCCAAATGTTTGTAGGAATTGAGGAACATTTTTCAGCAAAGCCAGACAACTCCAAGAAACACGACTTCCATTTTTAGTTTTATTCCTAACTATTATAATTTATTTTTGTAAGCGTTGTCATCTTTTTATCTGTCTTCAAAGTGGAAACAGTTGTTTTGTGAAGTTAGAACATAAGTTTTATTTTCGTTTCTTCAACCAAATCTAATTAGTTCAGGATTGAGTTCACAACATGGACCCCACAAAGAATAATACAGATATCGCAAAGAAGAAGCTTTATAAAGATTTTGGGAGTATGTACTTTCAAAAAACACTTATTGCATCAATAAACATATAAAAATATCTTCAACCAATTTGAACTTCAATATAATTTTCAATGTCTTCTTTTCTCAATTCCTCTCCGAAAAAATCTCTACAAATTATTTAATGTTTACAGACAACAACAAAAAACTGATTTTTTTATTAAAATGCTTTTAGTGATTTTATGTCTTTTGATGTTCAAATAAATCTTCGAAAAGTTTTATTAAATATTTCCATGTTTTTAATAGAATTGAACAATAAACGATAAAGTTTTACTCTATAATAAAATTGATAGAAGAATACGTTAATATCTACGACAAATTAATTTGAAATATTTATAAATTTTGGTTTTAAGCAGCGCCATTTCCAAAACAAGTGGGTCGTTACCAACGGTGATTCTTTTTTAATATCGGTGAATTAGCTCTTTTCCATTTTTGAAAATCACTGTTATCGATAAAGACATAAAACATTCCCACGGAAACACAAAAAGAAAAAGAACCTAAGGCAACGGAAACAACTAGTAAAGTATCTGAAAGTGGTGAAAAGTATCAACATCCACAGATGAATTAAAGTTGAGAAAAAAAAAATGGTTTTTTGTTTGGAAAATTACAGTGAAAAAACGTTAATTTCAAAAATGGCGTCGAAAGGTGCGGAATTATCCAAACCAAAAATAGATATTTGACAGTTTGAATGAATCTAATTTTTTGCACAACAGCAAAATATGGATTGTTTACATTTTCATAAATACATGTGGTATTATTATGTGTATATGTTTACGTAAGTTCCATTGATTGATCATGTCCATATTTTCAGGTATAAAACTTAGCGAGAACGTTGCCCCTGCTTTCAAGATGGCGCATCACATGCCTTAAAAGCGTTGCACGTTTTTACTGCACAATTGCCACTGTTAAATGGTTTATTAGTAAAAAAAAAAAAAAAAAACAACAAAACAAAATTAATTAATTGCTCCAGGTGGAGCGCAAAATGAAGTGTGTAATTAAGAGCAGATTAGGTCACTGTAATTAGCCAATCAAACGGACCGCGAAAGTGTTCGAACCTTGATGCAAAGAAACAATCGCAGAGGCACCAACTATGCCATTCACCTGTTATTGACCTTTTAACCACCAGCATTGCACTAGCCACTATTGACGGAAAACTAAATCATACTGCTTTACAAATTTCATAAATCATTTTAGTAATGTTATTTTGTTAATTTGGCCGCATTCGCCCCTTTGCTTGATATGGTATTGTGTGCGTGCTGCGCCTATTTACGAAGAATAATATATAGAATAGTTTGGGAACAGTGACAGTCTCTTTTTTGGTACGTGACTGGAAATAGAATGTGGAACATTTGCGAAATCCATATTATGTGTATTGCAGCGGGTTGTCGTTGCTGTGCCCTCGAAGAAATTAATTTTTCCTCATTACGCTAACAATCCAAGATTTTGTCGAGAACATGTTCAGTCGGTTCGCCCAATCACAGCTCAACACTAGAATGCTAATCAGGTGCACTCGCAGCCCCGAATAATCGGAGATAATCTCTCATCACCATAATCCGACTGGTTGCGCAGACTCAGAGTTGACATCACCATAACAAAGGTGTCTGAAATGATGCAAATGAATTACCATAATCATATGACACTCCAATCAAAGGACTTGACTTCCACGCCACCTGTACGAGTACGACAACATGATAATTACCAACGATGGCAATCCGAAAGGACGAGATCAAAAACTATAGATCCATTTGCGCATCACATATAGTTTCGGTCTTTTGTGTTGTCTATTTACCTGAAAAATTCTTTACATAGAACGTAGGTCGTAGGTACCAAATATATATTGTGCCAGTACCGTTAGGTAGATATATTGTTCAGAAATATCAACCTGTTCGAAGGATGGGTTTTCCTGGGATTTATTGTACTCCCAAGCACCTGTGACGTTGAAGCATGCTAACATACCTTTCGATTGATTCCAGGTAAAATAGTTTCTTGTATCTCCAATAGAGGTGTTATTTGCTTAGGATTAATATGGTTTGCCCGAAGATATGTTGAACAATCGAAAGGACTATTGACATTCGAGAAGGTCTCACAAAAAAAAACCAGAAAAATGAAGGTCAAATTTTTGTGGTATGTCGGGTATTTACTTAAACAATTACCCATTAGATCAACATTAAGAATACACCGTTGTTTATGTTTCAACAGAACAAATATGTAAGCCCTAAGTAAATTGTTGAGCATACCTGAACAGAGCCTGTGACCGATGCAGAACTGAAGCTCGCATTGCTTGGATCGGTTCCTGTAAATGATTTTCTGGTGTTGATGTTGGTAGTACTGTTGACACTGATAACACTATCATTTCCGCTGGGACTGGCACTTTTGTTCGTGTTGTTGTTGTTGTGCTGTTGATGAATGCGCTCCTGTTGATGTTGATGCTGCATTCGATAATGGTTGCTGTTCAACATGACAGATTCATCATTTGATTGCCGTTCCAAGTTTTCTTCAGTAGTCCCCATAATCGTCAAATACTTGCTGCTACTCTTAACACTATTGCTACTATTATCGATACTATTATTTTCACTATTCACATTACCATTATTGGTATCATTTGTGATACTCATATTACCACTGGTTGATGATTTTTTCGCGTTCAAATGCGCATGACAATTGCTCAAAGGACGATAATCCTTTTGTGCTGATGATGATAGCGACATAATTACATGAATTTGTTGATAACTATAAAAGCACAATTTGCACGGTGTATTTTTGTCATTTTCTGGTCATCTTCGAGTTTTCACAGATATTATACTGTGGCTGTCGCATAATCACATTATCACGGTGAGTTAGTTGGCGACTGCTGAAAAAAATAAAAATAGAACAATATTTACATGTGCATTTAAAAAAGTATATATCAATGAATGGTAAAGGCATGTGAATGAGGGATGAACTTCTTCAACGATTTCGAACTGTCTCCACTTTCTACATAAACTCTTTGGGGTAAACTGGCGCAAAGAGGCACGTGTGAATGGCAGTTATGAACATAAGTCAATGGAGGAGGAGCAACAAATTCACATTAAACCGATTTATCAAGCCCCCTTGACACAACATCAAGGTATAAATTATTACCTTGATGAGGGGTCATTGCGAGTCTTTATTAAATTAAATACTTTCAACGGAATTTGTTTAGCCACTTCGACCGTCATGTTGAGTAATGCCCGCGAGCAATTATCGCCGATGTTGAGAGGTTTGTTTTTGTTTCTTGTGGTGTTATGATTTTTTTTTAAATACCCGGGCGGATTTATATTGACACACTTAGTGCAACTTACTGGTTAAGATTTAAATGGTGAAGTCTTTTGAGTGTAACTAATTTCAGGTTTATGAAATTCCATTGGTTTGTTTTGGTATTTATCGAATTCTTTTGCTTCGCGAAGAATTTCATTTTGTGATACTTTTAGAAATTCAAAATATACCGGAGTATTATTATTATATTTAACTAATGAATTGCTGAAGTTGTATTAGACATTGCCTAACCATTTATTAAAGCATATTAATACCCTGGACAGTACTTAATGACGTCACGTAATCTAGTCGGGTTTGTCCTCTGCCACCGAAATTAATTAGTTGTTCACATAACAAGCAAGCAAAGCAAACTTGCAAGCAAAGAGAAATAATAAGTGGTTACTCGTATACTATATATACTTTATACTAACGTTATTTTGCATTAAATTTGCTGTCAAGAAGTATTCTGTCAAAAAGCATGAAAAACAGCAATGCGACATTTCACAGATCACAGCTGATTTCTCCGTAGTACAGCAATTCACTACTACGTAGCCAGTACGGCGCTGGCAGCAGTATATTGAGTCTAATCGAGTTGTAGCAGGTAGATTTGTAAGTCGAGTTCAAATAGGAGATTTACATGGGCTACGTAATTTTGACGTCATTAACTCGATTAAGTGCTCTCGTGTGTTCGTGATAAAAATTATCCTTCCCTGCGAACTGTTCCCTATAAGATAGCATCGCTTGAGGCAAGTTTCCAGCATTAAAAAAAAAATACAGTATTAAAACTAGAATTGAAAAAGAATAAAAGAAAAACACGGATGATGAAATTCGTGGAATGTTTGTCAAACCTTTTCTGACATCTTAAAACTATTTTTGGAAAGTATTTAAAACATTAAAAAATATTTAACAAACATTATTCTTCTGCCTATTATTCTGCCTTAGATCCCCAAATACTTGGATCGAAAAAACAAACGGACCTTTGCAATTATTTACCAATTAAATTGGTTCAATACTTTTGTTAAAAAAAAAAAAAACTTGCCTTCGGAAAGAGATCAAAGTTTAACACTTTTAAGCGAAGTCCAAAGTTAGGTCAGCTGTGATTTATTTTGATATTCAAGACTTGAGAAAGTGATTCTCAAATGACGGTTAACAACAAAAAAAAAATTGTAGTAGACCTCCGAAAACGAATTTTATTGTAAGCTACTTTAATATTCATCAATCCAATAATTAATGCAAATCTAACATTTGCATCTCTATTTTGAGTTTGGAATTCAATATTTGAATAAGTTTTGTGCATCCACCGCATCCTCAATTGTGGCGCTTAAAAATCGCCGCACACACAGAGTGCACACCTCCTATGATCACCGTTGGTGACCTATAACTTACAAGCGAACCGCGTTGTAAGCCGCCTTCTCACTTTAATCACATCTCATTAATTGTGAATTAGAATTCATTTATAACCTCCTTAATGCTATTACCTAACTATTTGCCAAGATGAGCCAACAGATGCGACAGCAGCGGATGCTGCTAAGAATTTAAATATGTTTTAAGCCATTCCACCAGAAGGAATCCCGGAGAGATTTGCCCATTTAAATTCACATGAAGAGGCCACATAAGATGAGAATTGCTGAAGTAAGTGGTGTTAAATTTTTATTTTTATTTAATTTTTCTTTTGCACATCCATTCGATGTAGGAAGTTTTTTTTAGCCCAAACAATTCAAGTCACAGACGACTTAGGGAGATGGTTTGTGTTTTTGTGGTGTTTTTCTTTCTTATAGCATAGAATGACTTGGAAATGTTGCACATTCGAGTTGTTCCATCGTGCATAAAATATGACAGTACAGTCGACTGGATTTTCTTGTGCTTGTTGTGTTCTTAAATAAAATTCAATTTATTTAACGGACAGTGTAATATTATAGCTTCTTGGTAGAATGTCATTGTTACTGGATTTTATAATAATTTTTTTTTTTTTATTCTTTCCTACAACTGGTTTGAAATTCACTTTGAAATCGAAAAAGTAATTCAATAAATGCAGATTTAAAAAGTACAACAGAAAAGCGAATTCCATTAATTTGAAAGACCAGTATGTTTTTTTTTGTTATTTATATTTATTTCAAAAAGCAAAAACACCAATATATTTATAGGAGTTGTTACTTCAGAAAAACTTCTTATCTTCTGAATCAAAGTGAAAGGATTGAATAGCAGTTCCTCCTCTCTCTTGTCCTTGTGTGCCAGAGTAAATGATCACGATGATTATAAAGCCCCAAAATTGAAAAAAAAATAGAGACCCACTTTTGGAAGCTTCTTTTAATAACATAACCCAAAGGAATAATCTTCCAGTATTTTTAACTAGAGAAAGTTGATTTTCTTCCAATTATACAAAACTTCAAAACTCTCACATTCAGAATTATTAAGTCACACTTTCCTTTTCTGTTATGTTTTTTTTCGCTTACTATCACCTATCACCAGTTCTAATTAAAAACAAAAATCTCGGGGAACCCCACAAATCAACCACATCAAAAAACCAGCTATACTAATTTTTATGGTAAACTCGCAAACAGTTAATATTTTAGGTTCAGATCACATTGACTATGTTTAGAAAATATTTATTTTAAAAAAAAAAAACAGTCTAACCAGTAACCATGTCACGATTGAGACTCAACTTCCCAAAGTCAAAAGTAAAGATTGTTTTTTCGAAAAAAAAAATAAAAATAGTTTTCTTCTAGTCATCATCATTCATCTTGGTCCACCTGACGAGGTCTTTTACACTTTGTCGAAAATTCGAAACTTTCCAAAAAATTCCTTTCCTAAACTCATTAATATTGAAATGGGTTTTTTGTCCTCTAGAGAAAAATTGAATTTTATTCAAAATCAATGGAGAATTTTTCATGACTCCTATGCAAAACACAACCCTCAACCTCTTCGCCGCGCCTGCTTATAACGCTTACATTTTTGGCACCGGCCGGTTCAGCCCATGACCATTTCTGTAAATTAGTCTGATGGGTTGGGATTTTGGTGGAGGTCTAACTCTTCCGCCGCTGTCACCGCTAATCGATTAGATATCGCAATCCTCTGTCGGTGAATTATCTGCGTGAGCCGTACTCACAAAGTAATGAAACTTGTTCTTGTGGAAAAAAGCATTCCACCTGGAATGTATATTTTATCAACTCTGGCTAAGATAAAAGAAGGGCAACACACATTGTGGACATCTGCATATGTGCAGCACTGCAATTCGCACGAAAGATTTCCATTTCGCGCTCACCCCACAGAATATTTCTGTGCTAAACTGAAACCAGAATCACGAAATGTCCGCAATGACCACAGGCAGAGGGTACGGGGGTCGGTCGTCTGGTCCGGTCAGAATCCACTCAGAGGCTTATTTGAATTTTATGGTGCGTACACTTTTTCGCGGCTGACCATCATCACATTTTTCCGTTTCTTTTTCTTGACATAATCCACTCGAAACTGAGCAGCCATTTTTTATATGGCGATTCCGCACAATTTTTTTTTTTTTTGTACATTTCTTTTAACATTTGTAAATTCTTTAATCCGCTGATAGTGCGCCAAGCTCAGTCTTATTGGTGTAAATTTGTTTCTTTTCCACCTTTTTTTGGAAGAGGTGAATGTCCTTTTCGTCGAGTATCAGGAGGAGAAGAGCATGAGGGGAACAGTATTTCATTCCGATCCGCCAAAGCAAAAGTAAAACCCACTCTACCTGCTTCAATGTGTATCACGAGGCAATTTTTAAGAGGTAGATCGAATGGGGAACTCTGCTGGGGAAATATATCGACGTCTGATTGATGTCAAATAAACTATTCCAGGTACAAGGGAAGAGTATTTTTTTTTTTTTTTGGTTTTGTTGTTGTTGGTTAATCGGGTAATGTGGTGGACTGTCTTTTTCCACGACCTCGCTTTACGCGTTTAACTGTACGTTCGCGTGTTTTGTGAGTATCTGGCGCAAGTCCTATTTAATGAATTACTTCTCGGCAACTTTGCTAATGGTATCAATAAGTTTTGATTGCGGATAAGTGTGCCATTAATTAAAATCCTTCTCCACATTACAAAAGATTTTTGTTTTTTGCTTCTTTTTTATTACTTGTCGTCCAGTTATTAAGGTTTTATATTGGTTCCGTAATTTTCTCCCCCTCCTTTGTATTCCAAAGAACAGGAACAAGAACAATAAAAACAGACATTAGTGAAATAAGTTTTTTCTTTCCCACTTTATTTCAACAAAGGTATTTAACCAGTTCCAACATTTTCAAATTGGTATTGGGATTCGAATAAAAATAAACAGGTGGGACAAGGGTTGTAAAATCGAGTTTTCTTATAATCAATTTTTTTAAGACCGATTTTCTTTTATCAATTAGCAAGTATTGCAATATCATATAGATTAGGAAGTATGCAGAATCGAAAGAACATGATAAGAAAATTGTGGAAACCCTCTTATACTTCAACACTGTTCCACTTTTACGCGATCAAAAATTTGCGCAAATAGGGTAGAGGTCACACTGAATAATATTTTTAAATCAGAGTTATTAAACGAAAATAAATCTTTTCAACATCTTTTGACTAACCTGTATATATTAATATGCTTAATAAAAACGAAGGATATTGTATACATTTAAAAATGAATAATATTTATTCATATCATAAGTACCCATATAACGCGGTTTGATCCAGCACGGAGTTTTCTGAAAACCTATCTATCACATTAAAGAAAAGAGTTGCCAGAGCTTCAAATGTACCTAATACTTTAGGCCTACAGACACATCGCACTTCTTAATTATTAATTAGCTCTAATTACTAATTAAACTGCAATGTGTCATGGACTCATGGGATACCCAAGTTGAGACGGTCACTAATGATCTGAATATTGTTCATTGAGGACTTCACTAATGATCAACTTTTCTTCATTAATTATTAGAGCCGTAATGACAAAAAACGTACTAGATCGAGGTTGTTTGGCAGCACAACTGACATTCAAAATTCAAATGCCACTTGTTTTTTTTCCGTTGTGATGGTTCTGTTGAGTATCGATACTATAAATATGTTATTTAAAAAAGAAAAAACCCGACTGCATTAAAAAATATCAACTGAAAAGGCAAAAACAAGCTGTATAAATAGTAGTATTAATATATACTATAATATATACACATATGTGAAAGCAATATATAACGCATCATGTAATGTTTATTTGTTCGATACCTCTAAACAAAATGTATCCTATTATATAAAAATAACTTAAATTGTGGAAAATGTATTGCAGGCGGAGTTTAGCAAAGAATTAAAAAACATGTGTTGCAAAAATATAAATATTTTCACTTAAAGACCACCACTTGGTATATTAGTATTTTTACTTTTGCAAAGAAAGTAGAAGCCAACTAGAATCCAGTCGTACAAGCTTAACATTTACAGTTCGTGACGTCACAAGGTTTTCAAAAACTCATACCAGGTATACCTTATGTTCCTTGTATCAGTATCATGTTGCGACAGAACTTTGCCAGCTGATTTTTAATGATGATTAGTGCTAGTTTTTAATTAGCTAATGAATCATTACGGTATAACATTGAAAAATACATGACGTACCAAATGATCCATCTCCAATTTCAAAGACATCATTTAAGCTAATTCTTAATAATAGAAATTCTCAAAACTTCTTCAGAAGTTTCGATCGTGGGAATTTGTTTTTTTTTAAGTGGTCATAAACACAACGAAGAGACTAAAAACCTTTCCGTAAACAAAGCACTGGGAAATATGAAGTAGCGCAATGACATACTCATAGTAAACGGGCCGGGGACAAAGACTGCATAAGATAAGAAAAAAAAAAGTTGTTGAAGACTACAGTTGAAGGAAATACCGTAATTCGAGAGTCGTTCTTATGTAGGTGATAACTTCATATTCCCAGGTTTTCAACGTTTGGAGGAGCAACAGCACCACATCAACCAAATGCAACCATGCAATTGCATGGATGATCATTTGCAAAACTGCAGAAGAAAGTACTAGAATAAATGGTCCAGGCATGATCTTCCCTACAATATATGCAACTCCATATGGAATAGATGCAACCACATACAACCATATTCTTCACTCGACTGCTGAAATTTCTGACACAATGCATGCAGCTTTGAATTTGCGATCCAAATGAAAAGTTCAATTGTCCATGTAAATGAAGTTCAAATATGGTGATCGCCGTAGTAACTATCGATTTGATGGTGGTGGATGTAGTAGGCTGGCACAATGCCGCAACTGCCATGACCGCACCGGTTCAAGTTTCAAGTTCTTGCAATTTCTCCATTTTTATCTCGTCCTCTGGCCAACAGCTAGACGAAGTCACATCGCGATCTTTTTGCCCGGCAAATAAAAACAAAATAAAACTACCTCACCACATCAGCCCATCTACCTTCACCGGTTTTCGAACACCTAAAAGCACACTTCTAATTCTTTCTGTATATCTGTCCAGTTCGGTTACAAGATCATCGGTGAAGAGGGGACACTCCAGCATCATCAACAGCATCATCAACAGCAGCAACACTAAAAGCCTACCTCTACGATTTTCTTATTGAAGTTTCTGCGATATTTTTGTACCGACCACGGCCGTCATAGACTCAAGTTCTTTTGGTATTCTCTTCACAAATCCCAGTTCTTCCTTTTCTTTGCTGCGATCGTGTCTGAATATGGTCTTGGAAGAAGAGTCGAATCTCAAGATTCAACCGCCATAGGTTGTCTTTTTTCACCGGTATAGAGATGAGATGGCCACTTTCCTACATCCGATCACTCTATATAATGCACATAGATCGCAGGCGAACCACGCAGTACCGCTCACTCTCCTTGGCCCTTATCGAAGGCAAACCAAAAAAAAAAAAAAACCTCAACAACAACAAGAGGGCAGAAAATAAGTATTTTGTGTGAAAAGGAGCAAACCTGAATTGATTGCAGTATGCACCGTCTGAGATAAATACAGAGCAAAATATTTAAAGAGCAAAATTAAAAAAACAAAAACAAAATAATAATAAAAACGAAAACGTACCTGAAATGGAAAATAAAATGAACAAAAATTCCAAAAATGCGACTGCTTCTGCCGCTGAATATCTTCAGGTGTTTTGTTTTTCATTGTTTTTCCTTTTTTTTCGATATTTTTTAATGCGAGAAAAAAAGAGCGCAAGGTCAAATGCATGCGAATAACCGCACAGGGACCTTCCATCGTCTTGATCGTCTTAGTACGCATGCGCACTGAACTCAATCGCCACAAAAGATCTCAGATACAGGTACAACGTGTGTGAAGTTGGGTATGGACGAAACAAAAAAAAGAACAAATAGCAGCAACAAGTACAGGATTCGTCTCTTAAAGCTCCTACCACTGATGCATCGTGCAGTGTGAACTCGCCCTTTGGGCTATTGTTGATCTTCGATTCTTCCTGCACTTTTTCTCTCCCCATACAACCCTGAAACCAGCTCTGTTGTTAATTACATTGAAATGAACCTGTTCTAGCAAACTTCGATTGCTGGCAAACAGAAAATGCCACAAATCAAATAATTGATCCATACAAAACCATTGAATCTGTTGTGCCAAGAGAAAATGGAAAGCAAATTGGAATCGGAAAAATTCCCAAACTGTTTGTTCAAGTGATCGACGAAGCATTGTTCTAAGGTGCAGGAATTTTTCCAATGGTGGTGCAAGGAATTCGGTTCAAGGTGATTCCGAAGTATTTTCTAATAATATTTTTTGTTGAAAATAAAAGCTGCCAATTGACTCATGATTTCATGAATTTTTGTGTAGAATAGAAATTAGAATTACTAAACATTTAATGTGGTACTCTTTTTTCCCCTTAGGGTTCTTTCTCTTAGTCCCATTGATCTCAGATTTTGATGAAACTTGGCATGATTTTTTTTTTAATCCTGTTATAGGTATACTATAAGTATTAAGTAACCGAAACAAAATAATTTGTTCATATCTAACGGTTTAGGTCTTCCAGACTATTCAAATTTTCAGGATTTCATTGTTTTAATCGATTGGACAGAAGGATCACGATTGGTTCTTTGATGAAAAATGAATTATATCTTCCTTCTTTACCGAGCAAACTGGAGGAAAAGTTTTAAAATACAGTTACATCAGTATAATATAAGGAGTCTGCCTTATTTAAAAATTAAAAGTAGTCACAAAAAAACATAAAGGGTAGTTTTTAGAATTTTTGGAAGCAATTACGGAGTTTAACGCAAAAAGGAACATCTTAAAATGGAGAAGGATAATCCAAAAATTTTATATTGGTATAAAAGATATGCTTTACCTCATGAAGAAATAAATTTAATCGTTTTTTTAGTCCTTCATTAATATACTGTCTGACGTCTGTTCGTCCGATAACACAATAACGCTCATAAAAGATTTCTTCGCTTCGCTCTGCGACACCTTCCTTAGTTGAATCCTCTGTCTCTTCCCCTTTATGACCACCGGTTGCGGCTCATCGGCTTGGAATCTCTTCATATTAGACGTCACGCTGCTGACATTCTATTCCTCCATTAACTTCTTTTTGGCAATATTGACTCGCCCTCTTTGTTGCAGTCCATACATTTTAATTCTAATCCCCGTAATCCTCGATCAGTCCCCCTTTTCCGTCCCGGGTCCCATCGTGCTAATTATGGCCTTAATGAACCCCTTTCGAGAATGCTTCGTAAGGCTAATTCTCTCCCATCCTTTGATTTCCACCTCTGTAAATCGTCCTTGAGAAGAATAATCTTCCTCCCTGGTTGATTGCCCCACCGTTCCCTGCCGCCCCCTATTATCATTAATCCCTTATGTAATGTATTTTTTTAGTTTTACTTTGTAATTTTTCAGTGATCCAGCTTGTATTAAGCTCAATAAATAAATAAATAAAAAGATAAAGATATAATATATAATAAAATAACATACAATAAATATTCAACGAAAGAAAGTTACTATAAATGAATTTATGAAGAACATCAACATATGTGCATAAAAATGATGTAGTTTTATATGGCAACACTAAGAAGGTGTTGCCCGATTTAGTTCATATTGGAACTGTAACCTATAATTTATTTTATTATTGTGCCAAATTCAATTACTCGGGTTACAAGCGTGAGTGCCAACAAGGATCGTGCCGACGACAAATATTTGTTCGCACAATAATATTACTTTTCCTCTGTGGTACAAAGGGGTAAAACTAAAAATATATTCTACTTACAGGTAAATATAACCTTCTATAAACGGAAAAATGGATTCCTAAATCCAGCGTTGTATAAGATCATGGTGTTATATGAGATTAGAAGTCAGTACAAAATGAAAGGATGTGTTGCTAAAGCTTATGCAAAACAATTTTTTTTTTAAATCCACATGGTTTTTTTCATGTTTATCGACTATATTAATACATACCTATGTAACACAAAAGACAAAACTAAAAAAAAACTAAAGATATTTATTGCAGATCAATAACCGAAATTTTATAATAATAATATGATTTACGGATCTCTGTTTCGCACAAGGATCTAGTGTAACTTCTATACAAGAGTTTGCGCAAAATTTCAGACCGTGTAACACTGAAATTGTGTGGAAGCTGGCCGTGTTATACGAGGGTTTCCAAGCGGAGTGAAATAAAGCATTTGGAAATAAAGTCTGGAAGGAAAAGCGAAATAAAATATTATTAGACTTTATTTCGTTTTGAAAAACAAATTAAGGTCTGGAACAAATCCGCAAGAAAGTCTCAGATTTTATTGCGGGAAAAAACGAAATAAAGTCTAATATTTTATTTCGTTGCCTTCCAGACTTTATTGTGGTACACTGGGTTTCCACAACATTGTTATTGGGTAAAAGCAAAACCGTGGAGCTGTAAGACACCGTTGTAATATTTTAACAATTTTAAAGTTTTGTATTTCAATAAAATATTAATCTGGAACTCAAATGTTTCTTCCTCTTTGTCTTTCAAATTATGATGAAGATTCGAATGCAGAGGCAACCAATTGCAATGAACCACAATTATTGGAAATTTTCCAAATGCAAAGAGGAACATGAGATTTTCAAAATATGAAATTGCTTAAATACAAATCATTGGGACTAATTCCAGTTCATCCTTATAATTCGAGCTGATCCGGATAAAATCTGGCGAAAGAAACACATCTAACACACACACCTAACATAAAAATAGAATTTTTTAAAACGACTTATCAGTATTCAATTAACAAAATGGATTAATATTTAATATGTATGATGAATGACCTTGACATAAGTGTTAATAAAAATACATATCACTGAATGTTTTTCCATTTGATCACAAACAAAATATTTTGATTTTCTAATAGCAAAAAACAGCGAAACATCTGCATGTATTGAATATGTATTTTTATTTTGATCACGATTTGAAAAATCTCTGTTCAATTATTTAAAGGAAACAGCAACATTAAAATCAAAAATGCCGAAAATGTTTTTTTGTAAAACTTGAAAATCTCGTTTATAATTTACATTTACAATAATTTTCTAGAATTCTAAAATTGGTAATGTTTTTTACTGAAAAATTTGTATGCAATTATTTTTTGCTTCTATTATCAAAAATACATACGAATAACGGAACCCACAAAATAATACTTCAATTTGGAAAATAGCAACTCATCGTGGAAGATTACTTCCCAAAGAATTTGAAGGCGTTCTATTCAAATTTTTTTCTAGCACCCAAAGGAATTAGTTTGAAATTTGAATTTTCCTCAAATTGCGAAAAATCGCGTTAACTTTGTGTATGAAAGAAAGAGAAGTCGGACTACGAAATCCCCAAATTATTGCGCAAGCGAGTTAAATTAAGTTCTTCACTCACCTGTCGGATCAAGTGGATCACCAATTCCAGGGTCGATAATCCACAGCAGCGACGACAATTAGAGATGCACACGACGACTAATTTTGGGAAAGTGTAGCACAATGACACAAACTCATTTCGCGGAACCGGGAGCGCACACAAAAATTCAATTTGCACATGTCACGGAGGCGGAGGCTGGCTGCACTAGTAGCACTCGCGGTCTCAATTGGCCACTTGCGATTATTATACTACTCGTATTTTTATTTATTTTATATTTGCCAGTCGTGTACAGGAATTTTGTATTGAAGCAAATCACACACCATTTTCATTTGAGCCGCGGAATTGTTGCACCACAGAGGAATTGTTGTTTGCACGGGAATCTGTGGCGGCAGCAGCGCGGGCGCACTTCATGGATTTACATAATTTTCACGAGTATCCCAATCCCATTTGCCCTGCACGTTTCGGGTGGCACACCTGCATTGGACGATTGGTCACCGTTTTCCGGGGTGCCGTTTTCGATTCGAGACTGCAGAAAAATTATGATAATTCTGTAACTTCCAGCAGCAACAACACCAGTCGAAGAGTTTCTTGGATGGGATTCTTTCTCGATATAGAAAAAATTTTACGATCACGACGGCCGCGCTGAGACGCGTTTGAGCAACTGTTGAATTCCGCAAAACAAGAAACCACACATCCATCGGACTCCGACGATGGACTATGGAGTCTCCAACGACCAACACTGCACCAATAACAAGTAATCAACTCTGGAGTCTGGAGAGCGGGCGAACCCAACACCATGAAATGATCACACTGCACCGCACTCGAGCCGGATTGTTGTTAGCTTGCTAGTTTGGAATGAAGAAAGATTGCACACCGCGCTAGCTGCTTGCGTGCGATTGTGTACATAGTGGGGGAAAACGCGACTAGAATCTGGAAGTACATATTCCCTTAATTGTTAAAATATACCTACTTTTTGAATATTGAGCAAATTTAATTAAAAACTATAGATCTTTCAAACCTAGTTCCCCTCCAGGAGGATGTGAGCAGTATTGTAATCTACCTGTGTTGTACTTGTGCACAGTTTGGTCGATTTTTGGATGACGTTTTAAATAGCTGAATTATACCAAAAAAAAAACCTTTCTTTAGTAATACATATATCTTAGAAAGTAGTTCTCTCTGGAAGGAGTAGTATTGTATAATTTTAGTTTAAAATGTTTTCTTGTTGGCTTCATAGGAAATTCTGAATCCTTGGATAAAGAAACAACGTAGTACGACATACGCTTAAGGGAGACAGAAACAAAGTACTGCTGACATCTAAATAAGTTCACATTAAAAATTCAAAATAAATTTATGTTCAAACTTGTATGAAAATAACTTAAAGTTACATAAAAGTATGTCTCATTATGTTACTACTAACTGCAGTAGCTGTAGTAGTTCTCCGAATTATTGGGATGCAAATTAACGTCATTTTTGGTTCGGGATCACAGCGTCGGCGGTTATTTGTGCACTCATTTCAATAGCTGAATATCTCAAATAGTACTAGAGAAGATTACTTCCTGCACAATGCATTCTCTTCATATTTATTCATCAACAAGAATGAACTGATACAGTTGTTGTTGTTTTCCTAGCTAGTTTTATATTCTTTTAACCCAGAGTTAGATTATTATAATATTATTTTAATTTAAAATAAAATGATCTAAGCAATAGTAATGCCACATGTTAGGTATTCTGGATTATTTCTGAACACTTCCCTCTTCAACGAACAGACAGTTCTCAAGAAACGTCAGATTTGTTATTATTTTGATGATTTTGGAGATGTGTTGTATTTTGTTATCAAATTCAACAAATATTCGCATGCTTATCTATCGGAAATGAAGTTAGTATGAATATCAAACGTGGTGGAAATGCGGCTGCGGAAGTTTTTTTTGTAGATTAGAGAAGGACGAATCAATGAAATGTTTCTGTGATACTTACAACTCAAATGAGTCAGATCGAATGTGTTGAAATCGCTTATTATGTGTACAGGGCACTGTAAAAGAAGTGCTAAATAAATTAATTCAATTTTAAATAATCCTGTTTGTTATAAGATGTCTTCCTTTACTTTGGACACTGTTCAAAAATCATGGAAATTGAAAGATGATGCAGCTGTAGTCCGGGAGGTTGCCACAAAAGGTGAGCATATGGAACTCTGCATTGATTATCTGAAACAAAAGAGACAAATAACTGTAGAAGAAGCTACGACATTCTTCAATAAGACCGCAGATGCTTATATTAATCGTTTATTGAATGATAAATTGGTTTGCAAGGCAGAAGATGTTTTGCATAATCTGTCCAGGGACTTTCGGTCTGTGTATTATCAATTCGCCTTTGAATGCCAAAATGAAGATCTGAAAAATGTAATTTTGAATCATGTAAAGAAAAAAGATCCAAATAATTTCCTGTCAGAAAAATCAACATACGAATTCAACTGGACTCTTCTGGAAGAAATTAAAAAACAATCTCTCACAGATATTGTGGGAGAAGAGTTGAAAGTCCGCAATCTAGAAGAGTTATTTCAGATGAGTCAATCCTTCAGAACTAATTTACTGATAGAGGTGTACTTTGCAACGAAGAAAGACGAGTTTGAAGCCAAATTGGAAAAGAACCCAGTTTGGATGTACCTGATCAATAAATCCTTGAGCACTGAATTGATTGCTTGGTTATGTGCTCAAGACGGCTTAGAGGTGAGAACGAGATCTATCCTGCAACACAAGTATGTTCTGTGGACCATAGATGATAGTATGCTTGAGTATGCAACCAAAAATCTAAAGAGCTCATCGAACGTCCTGCGAAATTGTTTTTGTAAGCGTGGAATTATTTTGCCAGACGAAGCCGGAGATGTTAAAAAAATCTTATCGAGAGTTTTTACAACAGAAACCCATGAAACTAATAAACACCTTCTACCGCCCGCGTTGCCCATTGGACAATACTTATACGAGAATGAAATTTATCCTCTTTTATTGGAGGATTTTGTTACTGTGGAGGAAATACAAAATATTAAAGAGAACTGTCCACAGAAAAATTATACCCTGGAGCTGATTTCAACAATCAAAACCGCTGATTTCGAAGACAAGGACTCATTGATAGCAGTGTTCAAAGCTATTTCACAGTATTTAGAACATGTAGATCCCAATCATCCTCATTTGAGCCATCCCATGGTCTTACTGTTTGAAGTTCTTATGAACGATTACAGTCTAACGGATATAGAAACTCAGGAGCGGTTCAAGCCGCTAAGAGAATTGCCTTACATGGATAGTCTTATAAAACGAGTAAGAGGTTACGATCCAAATCCGATAACTGTAGAGGAAATGTTGAAAAAATTCAAAAATATCAACTTGGATGAGGTAACAAAAGATGCTGGTGATGAGCCAGTTTCATTTTCCAACAGCCACCTCAGGCAGAAATATTCCAGTGAGTTCAAATTGAACTACTTGCATTACATAAAGCAGCATCGAAGCGCTTACGCCGTTTACCACTTCTTCCTGGAGCAACTGCGAGCATACTCCAGTATTCCCCACTCGCACCTCTTCGGAGCAACCGAAGTTGTGTCAGAGTTCGCTCTGCAAAACTACGACAATAAATCCTTGGTCCTGCACAGTGTATCGTTTATAGAAATCCTGGGATTTGATTCTCAGAACTTGCGGTGTTTGATCAAGCTCATTAAAATCATCGGGAATCATCCAAAGGAGTTGAAGTTACAGGACATCGTTGATGCCGCCGAGAGTAAAATATTTGCTGATGTGAATGCTATTGACAAGGATAACTTTCCATTGGAGGACTACACGGCTCTGATGCAAATTGCAGCGTGCAATCAGCTACGCAAACTACCAGAAAAGTATCTTCTGCATCTGGCTGCTGAGGATGATTGGTTGAAGATAATACTCATCATGCAATATTTCAATATTCCAGTGAACAATATGAAGAATGTTTTCAAAAATTTCAAAACTCCCACTATAGGGGAGAATGTCCTACGAGCAGTCATGTACGAACCCCACCAGGAGAAGGTCAGACGAAGGGCGAGCACATCCAGGGCGAAGCCGCGAACAAAAACTGATAGTAATCCGGTAATTGGAGTTTCTCTTGTTCATATTCTAGAGTTTATTTTAGTTATTTCAATCATTGTTGCAGACTTCAGCGAGTGGGGAAACAATCGTGCCATCCATGAGTTCAAGCAACGAGCAAAGTTCTTGTGTAAAATCTATCAAGGAACAGAAATTTCTCGATATGGATGATCCTGATATATTCGCCATAATTCTTCTGAGCAATAGCAATACTCCAGACGAAAGAATTCCAACGTTGCAACGGTTTCGCGAGGTTATCAGTGAATCTCATGGTCATCACTCTTTTGCAGCGAACCTGATGCGAAATTGTATCAAACATGAAGTTCCAGTCCTAGCAATCCTCTCTGTGATGGTTAGTGATATCAATTTGGACTGGTGTTGGATGGTTTATATGGCAGTGTCCATGAGAACCGTCTCAATGTTCGAGAGTGCAAAGGACCCCAGTGAAATTGTTCTAAGACTGATTAATTATAGCATTGAAAAGAGTTTCCCAAGGACTTTAAACCGGGGATTTTATGTATTTTACAAAGTAATTAATCTAGATAAAAAATAACACATGATTTCGAAATAATATTTATTATTTGCAGGACAACAAATTCAACCATCTTACCAAATTTCTTCAGCTAACAGTAGATCTAGAGTTTGGTGAAGATGCCGTTGATCATTTACGAAATTATCTTCTTGCTTGGAGCGATGATGACGTCCAAATACCGTTAAACGATTTCAATAAAGATCAACTTATGGACTTTACTGTGAGACTTCTAATTTTGCACATCAAGTATAATTTCGATTCGGGATATTATCAACAAATATTGTTGGACATTATCTCACCATTTGGAATAAGTGATGTTAATCAAATTGTTGACTTCGGTCTACTGAAAAAGGTTTTTGAAATTGTCTGCATAAATAGAATTCCCATTGACATTGAAAATCTGCTCCAACTCAACGAGGATGAGAATGAATTCGTTCACTTCGAATATAGAAATGTTTTGAAGAAATTGCTAGACTCCAAGAAATACGATGAAGCCATTCAATTGTCCATTATCCTTGATCTTCCTGTAAGTGATATTGTTTTGACCAAATGGATGGATAAAATGGATCCTGAGGCCGATATAAATTTCACTGAATACGAACTGGAAATTGAGAAATACAGTCTGGCACCAGAACTCCTTATGAAATTCTATTTGGATGTGGCTTATCAAATTCCAGAGCAAACACCGAGAAAATATCTATTGTTAAAAAAATCATTGGATGTTTTAAAAAATAATCGATTATTTCCCAATGAATATTTTGATAGTGATCAAATTGAATACGAGATGATTGCATGCTATTTGCAAAGTGAGCAGACCATTGAGAATTTGGATATATATTTTTCAGAGTACTTTGAGGAAATCCTATTGAATGAACGGTGTGTGCTCTACAAGTCCTTTTCGGAACTGAAATCGCTGGCTGGTATCGACGACTTGAGTACGAGCTTGAAAATAGAGCTCTCTGAAGATATGAAACAGAAACTTGCCTCTTTATTGAACAAACTTCTGGATGATGGAGACATAGTCGAGGCACTAAGATTGCAGGCTATGTTCGAGTATCGCACCCTTGATTTGCACTTCATAGTGTTTTGCATGGGTTTAGCTGAGGGATTGACAACTATTTACGATCTATCGCCGGATGAGCGAGAATTATTGGCTGATGTGGAAAAGAGTTCAATAACGAAATTCGATAAGCGAACATTGGGACGAATGAGAGCACCTGTCGAGCCGCAGATGAACAAGGATGATAGCATTGATAGTACATCCACAGCCATGGGATTTGAAGAAATTCCGTCACGAGAAAAGAAGAAAGTATTGGATGCAGTCCAAAGCATCGCATCCAGACTGAAACATGGTGTGGACTTAGGCAGAAGAATTGTGATGTCGTACAGGGCTGCTATGCACTTGGAAAAGGAGTACTTGGATGTTCTGCGAATGAAGGACACTATGTACTTGCTGAAGAGTGCAACAGAGGAGGATTGCTTGCATAAATTGCTGGTGGTTAGTGATATTTTAACATCGACTAAAATGACTCATATGGAGGTAACAAATTTTCTTGTGTTCGGTTTCTGGAAATTCATTTTGAACTGCTTTCAGGTGGCTGAATATTTATCCCAGGAAATAGCAACGGCAATAATTCGTCCCCGATTTTATATATTTCGAGCAGATCATCAGTCCACTTCAAATTTGAATTTACGCGCCCAAAATATCTTGTGGGGCCATCACGATCTAGACAAAGAAATGCACCTATTTCTGGAATTATGCCCCAACACCACCATCCTTGGCAATTGCATTTTAGAATACTGTGACGCTTTGAAAATCTATCGGAAATTTCAAAATAAAACAGATTATCAAGAAGATTTCAAAGATAATCCTCATCTTGAACTGATCTTTAACAGTCTGTGCCAAATTATTCAAACTTATGGCCAACCACACAGTCAGGTGAGGACCACACAGGTGCTGTCCCATAAGAAGCAGAACACAATTTGCATAGAACTGCTGATCAAGGCTCACGAGTGCTTCATTCATGAGTGTTCGATGGAGGGAATCGCAAACGTTTTAAATCGTGCTAAAGCCCTCAATTCGATTCTCTGCTCTGCAAAGTCATGGGGCTTAATTGTGCGAATGTTAACTGGAATCGGACGATACAGGGAAATGTACTATTGTTTTGATACACTAATGAAAAATGACCAATTTGAGTCGTTACTTGGGCAATTTGATGAGGAAAAGACAAATGGATTGCGTCAAGGTATTATTTCGTACATTCGCGGACACTGCCCAGAAAATCGAGAGTACCTGAAGCTTGCTGCTTTGCACTTTCTGATGTACAGCGAATTGGCTGGAATGTGGGAACAAGAAGCTAATTGCTTAAAAGCTAAACTATTATCTGAGAATGAAATCTCAGACGAAAACAATGTACCTTCAAAGAGCTGTGATGAAAACAAAACCTCTCTCACCAGCATTAAGTGCTCGGTGCAAGTGTTGAATACTCTTAATAAAATTTTAGATAATTTTTCTCTGGCAACAGAACATTATTTGCTAGATAATAAGTTACGTTTAGCAACAAAATCTGTGTCTAATGCGGAGTTGGTAGCAATGCAAATTGATTTTGTTAACAAGGGGATGAACTCACCTACAAAGGAGTGCATTAGCGTACTAAACATCCGTTCGAAAAACGAATTTAAAGAATTGGTAAATACGGAATTGAGGTGATAAATATTAGACAAGATTTTATTGATCAAATTGTATTGAATGGAATTCTTTGCAGGGTTGCTCAAGCATTGATTTTGGGTCGGGCATATCCGTATGATATCAATTGGTCTGAGGCAATCCTTAGTCAGTATGTGCTTCTAGGGAAAACAAACTACTTGAAGGAATACACCAATCATTTGGAGTTAAGTGATTCCACAATTGAGAATGTAGTCAAAAGGTAAGAGAATTTGGAAGATTCTAGCAATTGTGTTAGTAATATTAAAATTGTAATCAGTTTCCAGCTCCATAGTCACATACTACCTGGAATGGAGGAGAATTTGTCGAATCTAGTGGGATTAGTGCAATCAGTGACTTTGCGTTACAAATTGGCATCTGTTTTAGGATTGCGAAAACTTGTAACGTCCTTAATCAACGATGAAAGCATCTACTACTTGAAGGATACAAATTACGGCCGCAACGAACCCGATTTCCCAGAAAACTAACAATTATAATGAATTACGAAATAATGTAGTGAAACATTTTCATATTTTTGTTATGGTGCAAAAGATCACATAATATTTATATTATTAGCTCGATTTTTATCAAGTATTTACAATTTTTATTATGTTAAAAATAAAAAAACCAACCCGTAAAAACAATGTTTTGTTACTTTATTCATCTAAATAGTTATTTTCAAAATGGTGACAATTAAAATTTGAAAAAACGATAGCTTGATTTTATGATCAGTTTTTTTTTATGCACAGTCGAGAACGCTGTCTCTTTTTTGCATGATTAGTAAAGATGTTCTCTGTTCCTTCTGTGATAGCAGGATAAAACTTTGATAGAATGTATTGTCATCGACAACGAGCCTGTTTGTAAAGTTTTGGCTCTATTGGATGACAGGAAGTGTGTTAATTAGCCGTCGAAAAGTTTGGCTTTAAAACGGCACAAATACACAAACAAGCAAGTTTTCGCGAAGTTAATATAATTGAATTAAAAATCCTCAGCAATTTTAAATTTCAGTTTTCTCCACTGAAAAATTGTAAAATTCTTAAGCTTTAGAGGACACTTTGAAGTTGTAATACTTTCGAATGTGAGTCATATTCACTTCCGGATTATTTCGACCCGATTAAATGTATTTCCCCCATCTTATTTTTTTATTTTTATCTCTATTTATTATCCCAAGGATAATTTTCTACATTTTTTTCATTATTGTTAATCGAATTATATTTTTGAACTCTTCAATCCAAACGCAGATTAACGGCCTTATGTTTATTTCTAAATTGCATATTTCATAAATCAGAAGTTGAATTTTGGAAATATGCAATTTAAAACCAACCGAATTATTTCTCTCTTTCAATTTATGACAAAACAGTAACCAACATTGCAGAGGATTTTTATAGGTTCCAAGTTCACGAACAGTAGAAGACAAGTTGGACCACGATTTCCGCAAGTATGCAATCCGCAGAAGCAAATCTCTACATGATCCTTGCCGATAAGAATTACATCTCGGACTAGTGCAGGTAGATCCGAATCCGGAGTTATAAATGCAGTTCGCATTTTGTAATTTTCCGGTGCGACTTGGGCCAATGGTGCATTTCTAAACGGTTTTCTACCTCTCCCCGTAGAGGAGTAACACCTTGATTGACTAGTTCTGCGCGTTTTTTCAAACTACTCCATGCACGCTTTGTAAAAAACAAAAATTCCTTTTTTTGGATTTTTCGAGAGTTTCGAGGGTTCCGTGAAATGTGGTTTAGCATTCAACTGGCAGGTGGCAGCAGATATGACAATTTTTTTATTTGTCAAACCGCTCAAACGGCAAACGTCACTAGAGCCATCTACGAGTCGATTAAAAGACAAATCGTGTCAAATATGAATTCAAATAACTGATATTGACTATTTGGAAAAAAACTCTTGACAGTCAGTTATGATCATGCAACTTATGCTTAAAATAATCTTGCAAATTTCGTTGCAATTTAATTGATGAGATCACCATCACATGTAGAATAATGTACACTGTTCCATATGACACCTGTCTGTCATCATTACAACTAATCGAATTTAGCAGCTGTTTCCTTGCAGGTGTCAAAAACATTTGGCATGTTGTTAATATTAATTTACAGGTAGAGTTGCCTTTTGGTGCGAGAGATTTTAGTATTCATCTCAGAGCTCCTCAGGACAACGAATTAATCGACAGCACTTAAGCGGTATTGGGTTATGTGATGTATAAAATTATAAGTCGGGCTAGTAGTCTTGCAATAGGGAGGAATATCCGTTATTTGGGCATATCGCCAAACAGGAAGTACACAACAAGTGAAAAGAAGTAAGATCTCACTAATTCAATTGATTTAAATTCATTAATAATTTGATATTGTCGATATTCAGTTCTATTACTCAATCATTGGTGAAGGAATCAACACGAAAACAAGACAAAGAAATCAATCCGATGGATCATAATCAAAAATTTACAAATCGTCTAGCACAAGAAAAATCGCCGTATCTTCTGCAACATGCGCACAACCCTGTTGACTGGTATCCATGGGGTGACGAGGCAATACAAAAGGCGAAAGCCGAAAACAAATTGATTTTTCTATCGGTGGGATATTCCACTTGCCATTGGTGTCACGTAATGGAGCACGAATCCTTTGAGGATGAAGAAGTTGCAAAACTCATGAACGAGAACTTCGTTAATATTAAGGTAGACCGTGAAGAACGTCCAGATATTGATAAAATTTACATGAATTTTGTGCTAATGGTCAATGGCAGTGGAGGATGGCCCATGTCTGTATGGCTCACACCTGATCTGGCCCCAATAACTGGAGGCACTTACTTCCCGCCCAGTGATAGGTGGGGAATGCCAGGTTTTAAAACTGTTCTCACCAAAATTGCTACCAAGTGGGCAAAAAAT
Source organism: Leptogaster cylindrica (assembly GCA_963082835.1). NCBI lineage: Eukaryota > Metazoa > Arthropoda > Insecta > Diptera > Asilidae > Leptogaster > Leptogaster cylindrica. The sequence goes on from OY720106.1 coordinate 7,881,198, forward strand.
AAAGATGAACTTACAGCGACTGGAAATCGAGTAATTCGAGCAATACAAAAAAGCATTTCCGAGAAGCCTGAGAGCGAATCAACTGGTGAACCAGGCACTGCTGAGCAGAAACTGGAGCAGGCAATCAAAATCTTTAAAAGAAACTACGATCATCAGTACGGTGGATTTGGTGCTCATCCCAAATTCCCCGAAGTATCACGACTGAATCTGTTGTTGCACGCTTACATCATAAAGAAGGATGAAGACATATTGAATATGTTCTTAAATACGTTGAAGAAAATTGGAAAGGGTGGCATTCATGATCATGTGTTTGGAGGTTTTGCTCGATATTCTGTTGATCGAAAATGGCATGTGCCACACTTCGAAAAAATGCTCTACGATCAAGGACAACTACTGAGTTCGTACGCCCACGCCTTTAAGGTATCCCAGGATAAATGGTTCTTGGATGTAGCATCCGGTATATTTAAATACCTCATGACGGATCTTCGTCATCCATTGGGCGGTTTTTATGCTGGAGAAGATGCAGATTCTCTGCCTACAGAAAATGATACAATTAAAGTTGAAGGTGCTTTCTATGCGTGGACTGCAACCGAAATTCGTGACGCTTTCAAAGAAAATTCTGATAAATTCGCATTAGATCCAGAAAAAATTTTCCAGATATATAGTTACCACTATGATGTACAAGAAACTGGAAACGTGGAACCAGCCAGTGATCCCCATGGTCATCTTACCGCTAAAAATATTTTAATTGTTAGAAAATCATTAGATGCAACTTGTGATAAATTTAAACTAAGTCTGGAGGAAGTGCAGAAACTGTTGCAAACTGCAAACGATATTTTACATGACATTCGAAGCAAGAGACCCCGACCTCACTTGGACACGAAGATCATCACCGCCTGGAATGGTTTGGTGCTGTCTGGATTGTCCAAGTTGGCGAACTGTAGCAGCGAAAATAGAGCAGAGCACGAGAAAGCCGCAAAGGACTTGGTAGAATTTCTGATGAAATACTCCTATGACAAGGAGAAGAAGATGCTCCTGAGGTCCTGCTACGGAAAGGGAACTGGAAGTGAAATAACGGAAATCTTGTACGTAAATGTTTCTTCTTTCAAACTAAGCAATTATTTTTCAATGTTGCTCCTGTTTTTAATTTTAGATCCGACCCAATCGGCGCGTTTTTGGATGACTATGCTTTCTTGATCAGAGGACTCCTAGATTACTACAAAACAACATTCGATATTGAAGCTCTGGAGTGGGCAAAAGAACTGCAGGACATTCAGGATACTCTGTTCTGGGACAATGAGCAGGGAGGATATTTCTACTCCCAGGAGAACTCACCAAACGTTGTTGTCAGGTTAAAAGAAGGTATTTTCATTCGTACTTACTTCCAGTATATATTTAACCAGCAATTTGATCAGATCACGATGGAGCAGAGCCTTGTGGGAATAGTGTAGCAGCCAGAAACTTACTTCTGATTTCAGTGTACTACGAAGACAGATCCTACAAGGAGCGAGCCAAGAAGCTTCTCGACTTCTTTTCATCTGTGAGTCCCTTCGGTTACGTTCTACCAGAAATGATGTCTGCTTTATTGATTAATGATCTTGGTATCGAAATGGCGGCAATTGTTGGTCCAAATTCGGACAAAACAAATCAATTCATTGATATTTGCAGAAAATTCTATGTACCAGGAATGATTGTAATCCATTACGATCCCGACCGAAGTTCCGTTGTTAAACGGAAAACAATTGAGAAATTCAAAATGGTCAATGGTCAACCAACCGTTTACATTTGCCACAATCGCGTGTGCCAATTGCCCATCACCGATGCAGAGAAGCTTGAGGAAAACCTACGATCGAGTTACGTGATAAATTAAGATGTTATGCCCACACTTAAATTATTTAAAAAAAATCAGTTTAACAATTAACTTGTTGAATTTGTTTTTTTGGCTTTATTAATTTTTGTAAGATTGTAATTTTTATTTCGAAATATGCAATTTTATTTTTAACGTTGTGGATTCGGTTTGTTTTTTGTTCATTTTAAATTATTATTGTATTATAATGACCCTCGAAGTATATTTTTTTTTTTATTAAAAAACCATAATAATGCAATTTCTTGGTTGCTTTCATTTATTTTTTACCAATTTAAATATACAAATACAAAAATAAACTTTTTTGACTATAGATAAACAATTATTTTTGTAAGTGGGGAAAAACCCATTTATTGACAATATGTATTTAGAAGTTTAAATATTTATTTTAAATTTATCTTAAATGAGACATTTTAACCTAAGAACACTAAAAAAAAGTGGTGCAATTACGTTTGATGTTATTTTATGTAGGCTTATATGTAAATTAGGACGAAATTGGGCTAATTTGGTTAATTGTTGTACCTACATAAAAATTTACATTTTTACAATATTGGACATATTATTTTTTAAAATAATTCAAATATTTAAATAGAGGATTAAAATAGTATTGCTATTTAGGCTTATTCATAGATTTGTCTGAAAAATTCTTATGCTCAATTTCACAGTGGAAGCTTAAGCACAAAAAGTATACTCTGTAAAAAGCTGGCTCAAATTTATTCTGCATCAATCTTATTTTAAATTAAGTTTATCAATCTCTTCTATTTTTACGCAGCAAAGCTTTACTTATATCTCCAAAATTTCTTAAATTACATTATCGATAATGTAATAAAAAAATCAATCAAAAACAAAAATGAAACAATCGCAATATTCGAGTGGCGATCATCACTTACATGTTGAAATTTTCTCTAAACGTAACGCGCCATTTTATTAATGCTCATTACAAAGTGCCGTATTACAAGACTAACAATAAGTATAAGTGCTACTTTAAAATCTAAAAGTAACATTTGATATTGCAATGTTACATTAAAAATGTTTACTTCATAACAAACGTGCTCTATAGAGCACGAAAATCACCTAGAAAAAAGAAAAGGCATTTTAGACTAATCATCGCAATTGTGTAAAGTATGAATTTATGTTTGTTTCCATGGACCAGTGTTTTTCATAAGTTTGGGTTCGAAGATTGCCTCTTTTTATCATACATAACTTTTGGAAGATAGAAGTTTTTGTTAAATGTTAACGATTGCGGAACATCTGTTACTTTTTCAGAATCCTTACTTGTTGTCGGTGAATTTTTGGCCAGTAAACGCTCAGCCACAGTTATAGGTTTCCTTTTATTCTTCTTAAAGGGTTTGTTCTCAAAACTGTTGTCTTCGTTGCTGTCTTCATACCCGTCCAGATCTAAGTGGTTGCCATCAACATCATTAGCCTCCTCGTCAGACAGAGTTTCAGAATTATCGCAACTCTTAACTCGAGGCTGTAGTTTAAAATACTCTTCCGAGAATAACAGCGTTCGACCATTTGATATTTTGTACGGTATGTCCTGCGTTATTTTTGGCAATGTCTTTTTACTATCCAAGCGGCTATCCACACTTGGTGCAATTCCAATACTGCGAATCATAGCCAATGTCTCACGTTCACGGTCCACATCATCAATGTCTTCCTCGGTCAATGGTCGCCCAAGTATTTTCCGATCGGGTAATAGATCTTGGATTTTGCTAATAATAGCAACTGTTTTGTTTTTTGTATCATCAGGAAACTGTCGTTGCTCATTTGATGAGTAGAGACAATCGAGTTCCTTTTCGATGTTAAACGGAGCTAACGTGATTGCATTTCGTCCCAATTGTTCGAACACCAAGTCACATTCTGGCTGCATCTCCATCATTTCACATTCGAATCTGGTTGGCTTCCACATTTCAGTCATTTTGTACCTGTTAAAATATTATTGCGTTTTAGTCAAACAGAGTTATTTTATCACATACATGTAATACCAGTCTAACTTTATAGAAACATATAGTTGATCAAGAAAGGGCCTAAGCCATAAACAAAATTGAGTTACCAGTAGCGGTAAAATGTTACAGGCGTTTACATCCGTCTGGAATCTACAAGATTTTGCGTATCTGACTGCGTATTTTACATCGCTCACGGTACGAGTTTTTTGCCAGTTGCCATCAGTTTGATTAATTTTTTTGTGCCAAAGAGATATTAACACTTCTTCCTGTTGTGTGGTTCAATTTTTCTTTTTTATACGCTTTATATTAACTTCACTCCGAGTGTGTTTTTTTATAAGTATTATACATATTTTGAGGCAACTTTTTTGCCACAAGGTAACAACGAAGGTAACAGCATTTATTTAATTGTTTTCTATTAAATTTCATGCGCAATATTTACACTGTAAATGTCACTACAACTCACTTATTACCTACTTATTTATTTTGTCAAACTTGTTGCGTCAACAAAATATTTTGTTCAGTTTTTAAGTAGATTTCGAAGAAAAATCTACATATTAGATCAAATTGTGTAATTTATTTTATGCGATGTCGAGTTTCCATTTATTCCTGCATAGAAATTGAACAATATTTTCTAATATTTCAATTTCTTTAGTTTAATTTAATATTAATTTGACGTACAGATGTAAGCATTTAGTAATAGAAAACCACAGAAAGTTCCTCTATTACCTCAGTATAAGTGCCAACAGGTGAAAGAGAAAATTTTGCTCTACTACTCACTCCTAGTTTCAAAATCGCTCCCATTTTTGCAATTCTAACAAAGGCGCTGTTTCACGCGTTCAAATATCTAAGTTTTACTATTTAAAAAATTAATAATTCCCTTTAGATCTTTTAAAATAAAAGTAAACTTTATTAGCAAATTGTATTTAATTTTAATTTTAGATGATGGTAGCCCTGGTATATGGCGGAATTCTTCAATTGGTATTATCAGTGACAGTGACAGATGTTGACCGGCGACAAAAATTAATCCATTGTAATATCGAGGAAGAATTTAAAAATCCTTAAATATCTAACCATCGGTAAACAATTTTAAGAAATTAAAATGTCAGCGTTTCCCGGAACATTCGCCTTCGACGAATATGGCCGACCTTTTATCATTTTAAGAGATCAGGAACAACAAAAGCGAATTACAGGAACGGATGCTATTAAGGTAAAGTGAAATGTTGAATTCGTAATTTACGTGAAATATTGATTAGAAATTTCGTGAAGACAAAAATTTCAGTTAATTCTGTCATGTTCTGTGAGCAATGGAACAATTAAACGTCCACTTTTTCCCTTGTATATAACATTTTAGTTACAGATGTTTCCATCATGCAGAGAAACATTACTCATCCAACTTTTAGGTTATGGACGAAAAAGAAGATTTTATTGTAGCAGACTAGGCGAAATCTAATAAGCCCATTCTCATTCCAGAGCCACATCAATGCCGCAAAACAAATTGCGGTAACTTTGAAAACATCCCTAGGTCCCAAGGGTCTGGATAAAATGATGGTGAGTCCCGATGGAGAGGTATCGGTGACCAACGATGGAGCAACTATTCTCAAACTAATGGACGTTGAGCATGAAATAGGAAAATTGATGGTTCAATTAAGTCAGTCTCAAGACGATGAAATTGGGGACGGTACCACTGGAGTTGTTGTGTTAGCCGGAGCACTTCTGGAACAAGCAGAATCACTCTTGGATCGTGGCATCCATCCGATTCGTATTGCTGATGGTTTTGAATTGGCAGCGCAATGTGCTGTTAAACATTTGGATTCCATTGCTGAATCATTTCCAGTCGAGGCAACGAACAGGGACAAACTGATTCAGGTGGCGAGAACTACGCTCGGCAGTAAGATTGTGAACAAGTGCCATCAATTAATGGCAGAAATAGCTGTAGATGCTGTTTTGACGGTGGCGGACTTTGAAAAGAAAGATGTCAACTTCGAGTTGATTAAAATTGAAAAGAAAGTTGGCGGTCGCATGGAGGACTCTTGCCTTGTGAAGGGAGTTATTGTAGACAAGACCATGAGTCACGCTCAAATGCCGAAGGTGTTGCGGGATGTGAAACTTGCAATTCTCACTTGCCCGTTCGAGCCACCAAAGCCAAAAACCAAACATAAGTTGGATGTAACCTCTGCCGAAGACTACAAGGCGCTGAGGGCATACGAACAAGAGAAGTTCGCCGAAATGGTGAGGCAAGTGAAGGACGCTGGCGCCACACTTGCAATCTGCCAGTGGGGCTTCGACGATGAGGCTAATCACTTGTTGCTGCAGCACAACCTACCTGCTGTGCGTTGGGTCGGTGGCCCCGAAATCGAGCTGATTGCTATTGCCACTGGGGGAAGAATTGTTCCACGGTTTGAGGAGCTCACCCCAGATAAACTGGGAAAAGCTGGACTGGTGCGGGAACTTGGTACGTATTTGGTTGAATGCAAATTGAAATACAAATATTAATAAACAATTCTAATGAACAGCATTTGGAACATCCAAGGACAAAATGCTAGTAATCGAAGATTGCCAAAACTCGAAGGCAGTCACAATTCTCCTGCGTGGAGGAAACTTGATGATTGTGGACGAAGCAAAGCGATCTATTCACGATGCTTTGTGTATTGTACGGTCTCTAATCCGTGTAAGTGATTTTAAATGGACTAAAGAATGCAATTGATTGCTTTGTACAACTTACAGGACTCTCGTATTGTTTACGGAGGCGGAGCTGCTGAGATAAGTTGCTCCATTGCTGTGGCCAAGGAGGCGGATCAGTTATCCACTCTTGAACAATATGCCTTCCGTTCATTTAGTGTAGCTTTAGAGTGTATTCCTCTAGCTTTGGCTGAGAACAGCGGATTACAACCAATCGAAACTCTTTCTGAACTGAAGGCTCGTCAGGTTTGCGAAAAAAATCCAGCTTTAGGCGTGGATTGCATGTTCACCGGAAATTCCGATATGAAGGATCATCATGTAATTGAATCTTTGCACTCCAAGAAGCAACAAATCATTCTTGCGACGCAATTGGTTAAGATGATTCTTAAAATTGATGATGTCCGATCACCAGCCGATAGATGTTAAAAACTGTTGGAGACATTCAAATTATTGCACCCATTTTCTCGTTTAATATTTAATAATTAATCAAATATAAAAGCTCACCCATTTTTTTCTTATCATTCAATGTTTTGTTCATTGTTAGGAAATAAAATAATTTAACAAGAACTTTGATTATTTGCAAACTGAAAGTCGCCATTCATTTCATGCAGATTTCGAAAATAATCAAAATCGTCCCAAGAGGATGATCGAGGGGGGTTGAGTTTTTGAAAAAATTATATCTCGGTCCCTATGGAGCTTAGAGAGAAACTTTGTCTGCATAAAGTAGGAAGCTCCCTATGAAGTTTACGGTGACACCGCCGATACAGGGGTTGTGGGGGTGGAGGCGGAAATTCCAAATTTTTAAAACAACGCCTTGTAGGGTATCGTTCAAAACATCTTGATGAATAATTAATCTATAAATCAACAACCATTTTCTCGATTTTGAAATAAATTACTCCAAGAAATTCAGGAAAAAACAGTTGGGAATCTTCTTCAGCTTTTAATCCGGCCGAAAGGATTTTTTTTTTTTTTTTTTTATTCATCTATATTAACATCGAAAAAATTTGCGTTCGAACTTGAGGGTAACTCTTTAGGCAGCTTTGACCTACGTTCCGTCGTTGTCGATGATAATAAATTATAACAAATTTTTATCCCATTATCACAGAAGGAGTTGTCGGAATAATTCATCATCAGGTTGAATGATAAAGTCGAAAGTGTTCTGCACTGTACAAGTATTAAGTCCATAAAAATAAAGTAAAAAAACTAAAACCCCACTACGGCTTTCACTGCCCATTCAAAAGTTATAAACAAGACTTAGTAACTGCTAATTAGACCTCTATTAGTAAAAACGCTGTAATCGCACTACATTAATAATTATTTGAATTTAGATAAAACGTGGCGCTTGGTTTTTTAAGGACATATTTTCGGAATGAGCGTATTTAAATTAAACCTTTATTTTGATAACAAATTCGATACATTTGTAAATATTTTTCATTTTGTGGGTTGGCTTTGTTGCGTTTCTTATGCATCATATAAGATTTCACATGACGTCATGCAGCCTATGTTACGTGGAGCATTCACAAATCCTACGACACCTCATTTGATTAAATCTGATGAGTAAGCTCCTTTTTTACCGAAATCGGATATTAAAAAAAAAAAAATAAGATCATAAAATCAGGTTATCTTTGATCATTTTTCATTAATTTTGTCACCATTTTGAAAATATGTAGAGGAATAAAAGTAAAAAATTTTTACCGAACAGACAGACAAGAGCTAATGATAATTGAAAACGTTTTAAAAAAATTCATGGGTTGGTTTTTTTAATGCAACGATGACGTATTGCGAACACTTGTGAAATAGGATCTGTACATCTATTTCATCACTTGCCGGACACAGTCGCGCTTGTTACAAGGTCCACTCTGTTTGGGCAATTGATAAACAACGAACTGCTTATCTCTGACTGCACAGCAAACCAAAAAAAAAAACCGTTTCAGGTTACCGGTTTTTATTTATCTCCTTTCCCACCATCTAAAAAAAATTCCCTTATCTCAAGTTTACGATTGTCGTGTGAATTTTCAATTTTTATATTGACCTGTTGCTCTTTTCCGTTCAAGTTTGTAAAGGCAATCGAAATAAGTAAAAAGTGAACGTAGTTACGCAAAAATTGCACTCTGAACGAAATCCGAAATTGTGCACGATTAACAACATTTAAAAATAAAAGAAAAATCATCAAGACTACGTAAAAATATTAAAAATTTAAAATATCGCTGCAAATATTTTAATTAATAATATTATTTTTACAGTATTTAATATACATACCTACATTAAGATATAAAAATTCATGAAAATTACCTTTAGGAATTCTTGCAGATGAGATTCAAAAAATCTGAAATTAATTCAGTTCCTGTATTAATTGCAACGGAAATCACTGACACTGAACTCAACCACTGCCGATCGCGAGAAACAATTAGTCGACTAGTTCGCTTGCTAAGCAGTAAGCAGGAATGAGACGATGGTCGGGCCTGTGGAATATTGAAGTGCTCTTCTTTGTTTCTGGTCTGTGCTGCGTGTGCACAGTGAATGAACTGTTTATTTTCAATCTCTTGCTGGACTCTGGAAAGTGCAAGCGTTGCACTTTCATTGTTGCATTTGTAAAGCAGAAACTACCAGAAACCGCCGGTTTCCTTTGACCAAGGAAAATCATCTGGATGTGTTTTGGTTTCCGAAGGATGTGGTTAATAGTCCTTAAGTTTTTTGGGTAATTAACATGTGCACACATGTGTGAACTGAACTAGAGTTAAGCAATATAAAAAATGGTTCTGGGTAGTTGGGTACCAGAACTCTTCTTCGCCGTCATTGTTTGGAAACATTTTAAGTGCTTTATTGGATATTTTTAAAAGAAAGTACCTAGACCTATTTGCTTTTGTTTGTGTTTTTTAATTTTTTATTTTTTATTTTTTCTATAGGGTGGGCCATATAACAGTGTGCTCTTAAAAATGATCTTGAACGAAAACTGTAAGATATTTTGCGATATTTTTTTTGTATTTTGATGCTTGAATCTTCCATTATTATACATGGAATATGACATCGTTAAAATGGCCGCCCCGGCTGGCTTTACTGAAGCGCACAACCTATCAACCCAATATTTCAGTACCTACTTGCATGATAACTAATTTTTTTTGAAAAATTGATGAAATGGATTTGGATAACATGCGGTTTCAACGAAATGATGCGACGTGCCACAACAGTCGTGAAACAATCGTCCTATGGGCTATGGCCCTTGAAGTTCGAAAACGTGTTATCCTTATTAACCGTTGTCCAGCGAGGAGCTGCGATTTGAAAAAAGTTTCTCTCTAAACTCCATAGGGGTCGAGATATAATTTCTTCAAAATTTCAATCCCATCTCCCGCCCACCCCCTTGCGCCGATTTAGCTCATAATCGAACTTAACCGAGCTATTAACCCTAGAAATAATTTAAAAAAATTTGGTTCAAATATCTTTGAAACTACGTCCTCTAGCCTGTAAATATATATAAATATATAAATGTACCTATACATATATGAATATATATATAAATACATATAAACTGTTGAATAGGGAGTGGTTTCGTACTCAGGGAGGCATGAAACAAAAAACTATGGAAGAATTTTTGGAAAGTCATTTAACGGTATCAATACGCAGATGTTTCTTCAAAATCTTCCTAAAAAATTTGTTATGACGTTTTCGTCTCAAAATCCTAGGCTAATTATCGATTGTAGGCTTATTTCTCCCAGATACTTTTTGTAGAGAATTTTGTCAGCTTTAATTTAGTATATAGATGTTTTAGTCGTACAATTTATAATTGCAGAGATATTCGCGAAAAACCAATTTTCGAGCAATTTTCACCCCTAAAAACTATCCTTAAAAGTTAAGCATATGCATAATCATCGGGGACTTTTGGGAAAATAATGAAGACCCTAAAATATAACGAAAAAAATAAAAACCTTTTAGTCTGAATTATTCCGAATAAAAACCCTTACTTCAGTGGACTATTGGCCTACCCAGTTAAAATTGCGTTCTCATGTCTTTTAGCGAAGGGCCAAAAAATAGTTATTTTTAAAATAATAGCTGGTTAGTTTTTTTCACTTAAGGGTGGTTTTGGGGGATATACCAGAGATGGTAGTTCTCATGCACCGTTTACGTAATTCATCTAAATACACAATTATCCCGTTATCAGTTATCACAGAAGGAACGGAAAAAATCTTTAATAATAATGCAAAAATGACATTCTGCACTGTGCATAAATTAAAATATCATAAAATAAAGTCAGATTTTCTGTTTTTTAAATTAATTTTTTTATTATTGTTCAATTTTTAAAAACGGAAAAATTCAAACGATCCGGATGTTGTTCCGGGTTGGTGTCATTGCTAAATAAATACTGGTTCCAAACCTCTATAATTGCATTTGCTCTAAAGTCTAAACTCTAAACTAAATCCAAAATTGACATTTCGTTCCAGAATCTAATTTTCTTCGCCATAAACTAGGGATGGCGGTTGTTGCCAAAATAACCGGTTTTCGGTTATTTCGGTGTTTTTCACCTGCGGTTTAACCGGGCGGTTTAAACCGTTCTAAATCACCGGTTTTTCAAATAACCGGTTTTCGGTGTTTTTTAAAAACTTTTATTTTTTGAACACCAAAAGCTGGCTACTGATGCCTAGTGCATAGCAAATATGGAGCTGGTACTGAGCAGCTGTAGCCTGAAGGTAAACTAGAAACTCAAATCAAACACAAACTGTAAAAAAATATCTATTTCCTTCAGATGCAAAAGCAACTATAAATGCAACTATCAAAATGTTCATTCAAAAGCGAAAACAGCTAAACATTTCCAGGGATTTCGCTAGTTAAATAATACAGCTCTTACAATTAAACCAAGGTTTTTTAATTATTGATAATTTTAAGCCAAGCGCGGAACGCCTAAGTTACAAAAAAAGTATAAAAGTACGTATGTATATTCAATATTGATTATTGTTTATTTTTTTAATAACAAATTGGGGTTAAAGTTTTAAAGCTTAAAAGCTTTACTTTGATGAGTTTAAATTTACTGATTGGTTTCCTCGCGTGTAGGTCCGCAGGCCGTTTGAGTTGGCGGCAGCGTTTTCCAATTCAAATCCTTTTCAATCAATAACTCAATTACAATTTAGGTTTTTTTCTTTCTAAAATGCAAAATGTCACCCAAAAGGTGTAAAAATTACCATGTTTTCTTTCTGTTTACAAAACTTAATTTGCCGGTTTTTTTTATCCGGTTATTGCATTTAAATTTTAAAAAAAATCACCGGTGAAAACCGAACCGAAAACATCACCGAAAAAACACCGGTTGACCGACCCAAAACTCCGGTTTTCGGTTTAAACCGGTAGGTTTTTCCCATCCCTACCATAAACTAAAATTTAGCCGTTTATTTTTGAAATTATGCAGTTCCCCCTTTTCCTTATTGAAAACTTCGCTCGGATTTCACGACCCAAACTAGCGGAAATTTCCCAATAATTCACGGAAAGATTCGCACACATTCACACAGAATATCACACCGACCGAATATGCCACTTTAATAGAATAAATCGGAATATTCCGAAAAATTTCCAAAGCAAGTCCATCTAGGATTCACGATCTCGTTTGCTTTTACATGTTCAGCTGACCGAATGGGTTTGTCTCTTTTTCGCAAAATTTATCCTCGGGACTTTTTGTACCAATTAATTTTAGGTTATGTTAAAATAAAGTTAGGTTATGTAAAAAGAAGGTGCTGAACCACTCTGAACGACAGGGATCCGAAAAAAAGTGCTGAACCGCTGAATCGGATGTTTGGAATTCTACTACTACTCTTATTGCTCTACTACTACGAAATGCTGACATCTAGAAACAAGTTTAATCACACTTCTTGCAGCCATTTTTCAAAGTGATTCTTCTTGAAGAAATAATTTCTTAAGTTAACGACTAATTCAATTATATGACGTATTATTACAATTTACAATTGTGAGATAAATGTTTAATAACTCAATTTAAATCGAATTTCCAAATCAGATCAATTGTGGAAGTGTGGAAAAACAAAGTTGTTCGGCCGACGCCAATAAGTGCGGGGATTGTAAAAGTCGATTGTTCCGGGCGATGTTCTGTTGCAGTTGTTAAATTGTTTCAACAAAGTGTTTAACAAGGTGTAATTAGCGTATAGTGTTCCAGGTAGAAATTCGCTTTTTTCATATATTAATTGTGCAGAATAGTAATTTATTTAAGTGGTGGATGAAAGTATCCAATACGATAGCAATTGAATACGTAATTATGCCAGCAGTCAGTGCTGTGGAGACATGTTAGCGCTCTTGAGATAGTGGTGAGTAATTGAGGTGTGTTAAACAAAAACAAAATATACAACAAAACACATTGTTTAAATTTTAATAACCAAATATTAATCGTATTATATAGATGGAAAACGAAAATAAATTACTTTTCAAGTCAGTGCTGCTCTTCATTACTGGTTAAGAAAAATTAACTAATTGCTGAAATCAACTTGTAAAATGATTTTCGATTAGAAGAAATTATTCTTGATCATTTTTTGCAAGAGTAATTTCGGGCGAACAAAATCGTATCTCTGTATTTATTTTTATTTTTTTAAATATTCCGGAGTTTATCATTGTCGAAGATCATCCGATTCTTTTGAAATGTTATTTAGTAGTACATAAGCAATATCTTTTTCCATGTCCTTGCCACATCTTTAAATTCCTTACTAATACAAAAACATTCCTTTTCTGCATGATTTACTCATAAAGTCCCGGAACAAAAAAAAGGTTTCGATAAAAATGAATCCGTAATAATAATAATCCGTTGCACTACAGTAAAGAATTTTGGAGAAAAGTAATCGTGGTATTTTGGTTGCCATTGACTTTCATTTGCGCATAAAAAAACTGTTTTATTACGTCTAAAATAACGGTAACAGTTCTTAAAATATTTGTTAAAAAAATGAAGGCGTGAGTAAATCCTATATTAATATGTACTGTAAAATTATTGAAGTGTATAGTGATAAATAAATTTATTCGAGAATAGTACAAACAAAATTGACAACTGAATCTAATAAGAATGACGTTTATCATTTTCCCATGACCGAAAGAGTCATTATTTTTAAAAATTACAACATTTTCAAATGAGAATATCAGACTTCACCGTTAATTAACTCGTACAGTTTCTTTTAATCTTATAAACAGTTGAATCAGGTGCTGAAGTCTAGAAAATAAATTTAATAACGGTTTCATGACATTTTTATGGCATTATTTAAACGTACTATAATTTAAAGTTTAAACATCCTGCAGAAACTAAGGAATGTTTGTTCTTGATTTTCACCGTTATATCAAATAATATCGATAACGAATCCTTACTGATGACATAAAAAACGATGTCCTTATTATTTAAACTGTTTATTGATGTAATAATATAAACTAATCACACTAAAAAGTGTGTGGTTATATTATTCAACGTTTTTTAAGGGTTATTTAATAATTTGAACGTGTAGCTTTTAATTATAAAATGTTAATTCATGGTAAATTTACCTTTTCAATAATTAAATCTTTAGTTTTAAAATAACTGCAATTTTATAAATATATGTAAACACCTTTCTAATTAAATATCAATTATATATTCTTCAGCCCTTATTAGCTTCAATTATCTACCATCAAATGACTTCTGTAAATATTATTTGTTTGTAAACAAATTATGAGAACCGCATTAGCAATCTCTAAAACAATTGTCTGAAATAATCAAAAATCCAATCAATGTGAGCTGTCAGCACTGACTTAAGCCGGAGGTACACGATACGGAAAACATCATATTTATAAGGAAATATCTTTGTGGATGTCACTTTTGACACATCGAGTCACACGATAAGCAAAAATGAGTTTGGAACCTGTATTTTGCAATTCACAGATTACCGCGACGCCGCGCCGCCCGTAAGAGCAGTAATCTCAAAACTGTGTTCATAAAGTTTTGTATGGTGTGACTCGGGAAATTTGTACCCCGCAAATTGCTTGAATGTGCCGAAAATATTCCGAAATTTTTGGGATATTTATAAGCGATACACCATATTGCTTATCGTCGAGTCACACGATATGAAATACAGCGTATCGCTTATAAATACGACGTTTTCCGTATCGTGTACCTCCGGCTTTATGCATAATGTTTATAAAGTTATACCTATACATAAATAAGATTAATTTTTTTACTCAAGCGATTGTTCTCCTCTCAAATGCTGCTGCTGTTTTTTTTTATGTTTCTCCACTTTATTTGCTTTAATCGTCAGGCCATCACCACATGGATCAGAGAGAATAGGAAAACGAAACTAAATTGATGAATATAATACACACGCACCAAACCCACACAGAGAAAATACGTTCAGATATCGTTCACTTGAAAGGAACTTACTCAACCAACGTAAAAATGTCGCGGCTATGAGGAAATGTGTAAAAATTCGTGTAGTGCATTGAATTTTGAAGTTAATTTTTCCGTTCAGTTATAAATATTTTGTGATTTATGTAAGGTAAGAATATTCGCGATTAAATGTATAATTTATTAATATTAAATGCATAGAATATCGTAAATTAATTGCGATGGAGGACAGAAAATGTCAAATTTATATACGTATTTCGATTGAAATTTTGTTCAAGATGGCGGATGCAGAAGTTTTGCCGTCGGCTTTTACTGAGCAGTTGTGTTAAGAATAAAAAAAAACGCACATTTTTTTAAAGTATTGCGGTTCAATTTAGATGCCAGTAAAATAGTGTAGATATTTTTTTAGAATGTATTTTAAATGAATTAAATAAAGAAAAATATTTCATTTTTCCATCATCTTCGTAAATATTGGAATTATTGGAATATTGGGACTTAAGTGATGATTAATCAAGAAATTCCTTCTCTGAATAAGTTGTGGTGATATTAATCTGTCTGTGGTGTTCTAAATAGAAGAAAGCGATATGAAATTAACTTTTTATTATTCCAACTTCACCCTTTCTTGTCGACCAATAGTTCTGTCCGGCACACGTATTGTGAAATTGTGAAAATAAACGCATGAGCAAGTTGTGCATAATTAAATATGCCCGATGTTAATCAAAAAGTAGCAGATGTTTCTAGTGACCAAGAACACAAAATCGACGTTGTTAAAGGGCAACACAGACGATTAAAACAAGTTCGCGAGTCCGCAGCCGAGTTGAATGGCGACTTTAGAATGTCTCTTACATTTCGCTGTTTATTTTGCTTATTATATAAATTATAAACGTTTCCCCGCGTAATTACAAGTAAATTGAAAAGTAATTTTGAATAAAATATCGGGTTGTGTGCGGTGGAGGGAGCCTTGCGGCGAGTGTATCTCCGACTGCGACTTACTCGGTCACTTGTGCCTTCTCATCGCGTAATTTGTCACCGTTTAACAACACACATCTGCTGCTACGTGTTATCGGAAAACAGTGAACTGAGAAATTATGCAAAAACACTTTCAAACCACTTCAAATCATCATCGTGTTAATTTTTTCTCAAATTAACACTAATTCAAGATTCCGAATAAAAATGCAATGGTGTTGCAATAATGAAACATTTTCTTTTTCTTTCCATTTGTGAAAAACGGAAAGATTTGTATTCGGAAATACAAAAGAGCCAAATGTTTATTTTAAACCGAGGAGGAAGAATATAAATTTCAATTCGTAGAACAACTTTTAATTGTGGAAACTCCCATAAACCATTGAACTGCAAGAACATTTTAAGGAAGTTCTCCAAAATTTCTGTATGTACGTACTTACTACTTAGTTTTTCTAATTCTAATAAAATGTATTTAATGAATGTTTTGTAAGTTATTATCATTACTTTTTGGCAAAAATTTGGAAACAAACGAAAAGTGCACAAGTTTTATCTAGGCAAACAAATCAATTGTTTTTGACTGGTTTTACCATAATATCGCCGTCTCAAAACAAATAATCTTAATTTAAAATCGAAACATTTCATTGAACAAGTCCTAAAAATATCCTCTTTTTTCAATTGTGAATTCTCTACTTGTGTTAATGTAAAGTGGAATATTCATGACTTGAACCTCAGAACAGGATTTTATCCTTAATTTTCTTGAATTATTATCGATATATCGAATTTTAGGTGATTTCAAAGAAAATATATTTCTGTAACGGTAACTTTTACTTGAATTTGAGAATCATAACTGGATGTCAATACATCGAGTTTTGACAGCTAAAGAGTGACTTAAGTTTGGTTGGTACTAAATCAACTGTTGAAGGGGAAGTGTAGAGTTTCATTCAATCCATCTAAGGGGAAAGGTAAGCATCGCACCTATTAAAATGCAGGGAAGTACTGACTCAAACTCTACATTTCCAATCAAAGAGCGAATATAGTTCAAAATTCATAACCTGGAAATATTAACTATGAATTTAAATTTCCCGAATTCATTAATGAATCCAATCCCTGTGTTATTGTTGTGATTTCGCTGTATATTTTACTTTAAGTATTAGTTCAATAAATTTTAAATAATGTATTATTCAAAAATGGATTCTTTCTGAACGAGTTTGTTCTCTACAGATTTGCAAAGTGTTAAAGCCGCCACCAAAATCTTCTCAGCCAAATGAAGCTGATTAACTCATCTATTTTACGGCAGTAATTTACCCTAAAAAGGTTTGTTTTCTTACAAAAATAATTACTAATCATAATTTCATTTAATCTAATTTCTTAAATGCATGCAGCATGACTAGCTATCTAAAAAAAAAATTTCTGTTTTCTTTATTGAAGAAACTATTTTCAAAATTCAATTAAAAACTTTGTTTATTTATTTCACAAAATTATTAATTGTTATTTGTTTTAGGATTTGTGACGTGCAATGCGCGAAGCGGCGCAAGAAATAAGTACACAGGTTTGGAAAGAATGGATATTGGAAGCAATAAGAAAAATCAGATTTCAAAAGCAAAGGCCCAGTATTCAACGTATATGCCAGGCAATCGGAAGCCACCATAAATTTCATGAGGACATTGTTGCTGAAAAGTTAGAAGAAGCGGTCGAATCTGGTACAATTATAAAAGTTTATAATAAAGGTCTCCATTCATATAAAGCGCCAATGGCTAGGCGTCGCATTACAATATCAAAACGAACAAACTTGTGTAGATTAGTTGCTAAAGCAGTTTATGATCTTGGTGAATGTGAGGGATCAACAGTAAAAAGTATTGAAAATTATGTCCAAAAATTCAATAATATTGAATTATCACAAAATGTCGACTTTAAAATTGTAATTAAAGACTCAATTAAAAAAGCCGTTGATGTCGGTTATTTAATCCAAGATGGAAAATTATATAAAGTTGGTAAATCATTGACACCACCCAAAAAAAATAAAGCATCCTCATCTGTAGCCGATAATGATTTATCTTCACCGCTTAATCAATTTGAGGAAGCGCAAAATAAGGTGAGTAAAAAAAAATATTAAAATGAAAATACAAATGATGAAAATGTTTTAAAAACTGTACAAATGAATTTCTTAATTTTAATTACAGGAGGGACAGGATTGTATTTGTGCTCATTGTTCTGGGACTTCATCAAAAAATCAACATGGTGTTCCAGAGTCTTTCAGCTCCTGTGATAAATGCGGTTTGTCCCTTCATACAGCATGCGCTGATCAAGCAGCTAAATGTAAATCTCAACTATTGTTATCAATGTTGGTTGCTAAGGGTAGCAAATGGTACTGTGAACAGTGCAAGACATGTGATGCATGCGATGATCCAGAAAAAGGTTTTTGTTTACTTGGTTGTTGTTCTTGTGAAAAAAATTTTCACATGACATGTCTTAATCCCGTGCCTGATAAAAAGCCAAAGTGCCCATGGAGGTATAACAACAAATTCAATTAAATAAATTCCCGATAATTTTTTAATGAAATTTTCACTTCACAGATGTAATCATTGCTTAGAGCATCATGATAATGTCTTAAAAAGGTCATCTAGTCGAAATTCATCTTCAGATGTTAATGTGAGAAAAAAATTGTCCAAAGCACGTGAACAACATCATGTTGAAAGGATGAAAAGGTAATTGATGGTTGATTAATATGATTAAATTTGTTAATAATAGAAATAATAATAATATTATAATATTTTCTGAATTATTTTACAGAATTGTTCATTCCAGCTCTACTGTTTCAACACCTTCAACAGAAAAATTACCATCAACTCCTTTGAGAGCGACAAGTCGTAAGCCTCGAGTACCTCCAACAAATTTGTCTGAAGAATCGGATGTCTCACAGGATAAAAACAACTTTGAAAATTCAGATGATGGTAAACAACAATTATCTCTGTCAAAAAATCAATTTACAATGCAAACAAACAATAAAACTATGCAACAAAAATTTGTATCAAGTACAAGTAAGAAAAAAATTAATTCAAACGTGGAAAATGTTCCGTCCACGTCATCCACAACAGTGTCTGATAATAATCAGAATCAAAATATACAGCCACAAACATTAAATCAATCTGATCGAATTTCTAAAGAGAAACAGAAATTTTTTCGACATTCTGCATTCAATAGTGAAAGAATACTTAAAACATCTCCATCAGGAAAAAGTCGACCAAACAGCAGCAATTCACAAAATAGTTCATCATCAAAGACAAAATTAACAAATGATAAAGGTGAAAAGACAACATCTAATTCAAATTCAAGTAATAATAAAATGAAAATAAAAACTGAAAGACAAAAAACATTATCTGAATCATCATCATCCTGTTCCAGTAGTGATAACGAAGAGGAAGGCGAAGCTGATGGTGAAGAAGATGAATCCAGTTCATCATCGTGCAGTTCCAGCAGTTCTGGATCTGATTCAAGTGGTAGCAGCAGCGATTGTTCATCATCAGATGATGATGATGACGGTGATGGTGATACAGAGAAAAGTGATGTTAAATCAGAGATTTCATGCACATTAAAGAGAACCAGTAGAAGTCGACGTGATAATACTCAATCTGGTGCCACAAGCAGAGACCTTAGAAGTAATCCATTTCAAAATTTTGGATTGAATGTTAAGGATGAGAATTGGGGTTTTGCTGCTGAAGCAAAGAAAAATGTTGACATATTTTCACAGAAGCTAAAAGAAGAGAATAATCCATTTTCATCACATGGAACACATAGCATGTCTAAAAATGCTAAAAAACAGAAAAACACACAATTGAAGAATTTATTTGATGGTCTTTCTCATATTTATACGACCAGTGATTATGCTCGGGCTAGCATTAAGAATAAAGAGAAACCAGTCGTCAATTCGCCATCCAGTGCATCAGTTAAGAAGGAAGTTCTTAAGGAAACTCGAAGTACGTACAAAAATTTTGAAAAAGAAATGATCGAACAATTGAAACGAAAAGTCACTGATGATACATCAAAGACTGATTTTAATTATAAGGGGACAAATTCGGATTCAAAACGAAATTCGGCCGGTATTAAAAATAAACAAACGATTAGTAATATCACTGAAAATTCAATGTTTACCAAAAATCGCCGAAATAGTGCCGTAAATTCACAATTGGATGTGAAGTCTGCCAATAACAGTGACAGTAGAAAACGGGTAGTTCCCCTAACAACAATGCCACTTGAACACAAAACAGTTGTGTATTCAAGTGATGAGGATGTCCCTTACTTGACACAGAAAACAGTCTTAAAATCTCAACAAAACGACACCAATTATACGAATGAAAATGATGGTGAACCTAATGAACATCATTCACCATTTGGTGGCAGTTTTTCCGTCTCTGCTGGTCAGTTGGATTTCGCATCGCTGAGTAAACAGAGCAACACTTGCAATATATTTGGTGTGAATTGTATGTCTACACCAGGTCCATACGGCAGTAATCAGATAGCAATCGGTAAGAAAGTGCTGTCATTGTAAAAATTATTGCAACGAAACTAAAAAAAAAAAAAAAAAAAAATAAACAAAAACCAAAAGCTTTCTATGAGACACTTCCTCTCCCCACCATTTTTGACCCTCACATCTCTTAACTCATAAAATCATAGATTTTAATGCATGATTTTTATTTTTATTTATTCTTTTCATTTTTTTAGTTTTATATGGAAGAGGCAGGCGTATGAAATAATATTTTATATAACACTTTCTATTTAAATTGAATTTATGAGAATACAACAGAGAATTATTGATCAAATCACAGCAGATTTCTGTTGCTTGAGTGTTGGAATTTGGAGTGTAGAGCAGCGATACATTTCTGAGATGTTCGAATTTGATTCAGACTCACGAAATATTTTCCAATTGTAGATCACAATGAGAACGGACTAATTTCAAATTATGTATATATAAAAAAAAAAAAAACAAACTGCGATGGCAAAGAATAGATTGATGTGCAGGTTATTGGTGACTGGGAAAATGCGAATACTTTATGAAAAGCGCCATCGAAAAAAAATCAAACAATGTAATCTAAACTTCCAATTGTTCTTAATTGTTCTACAATTAAAACTGATTGTAAAGAATCTTACAGTTTTCCTAACTGCAGAAAGACAAAATTGTATTCCTAAGAAATTGGAATTATTTGTACCACATTTTCCAACGTTTGAATCGAAATCACAGGATGAATCTAAAAAAAAATTGATTGATACGCAAATATGCTGCTGTAGTTGCAAATTGTTAACAGTTTTTTTGTACAAAAAAAAGATTATTTAATGAAAATATTTATTGTTAAATTTAACAAAATGTAGCTAAAATTTTATTTTTCACGTATCACTGCTCCAAATGTAATTTATACATTAAAAATGCATGTGAAATTCATTGGAAATTGATAATGGCAACAATTATAATGAATTTATTTTTAATTATTACAGAAAAACAACCACTTCCGCCAGGCGTGTCTGAGAAGGATGTAGAATTGTATAACGATGTGAGAGAACGAGCTGCAAAAGCTGTAGCTGAAGTTATGAATCCCGGTGGAAAACTAAATTTAGCTATACCAGGCCTAAATCCAACAATGCTGAGTCCACCATCTTTTGCTCAAGTTGCACAGGAGAGATGTCCTGCAGCAATTGAATTTGGAAAATGGGAAATAGAAACTTGGTATTCAAGTCCTTTTCCTCAAGAGTATGCAAGGTATGCAAATTAAATTAGTTGTTTAGTTATTAGTTAATAACAATCGCTTTCTTCAAACAGATTACCCAAACTATTTCTGTGTGAGTTCTGCTTGAAATACACAAAGAGTAAAGCAGTCCTGGAACGACACCAGGATAAGTGCAGTTGGCGATATCCACCAGGAACAGAAATCTACCGTTGTAAGGACTTATCAGTTTTCGAAGTTGATGGAAATGTGAATAAGTTATATTGCCAAAATCTTTGTCTATTGGCTAAACTCTTTCTGGATCACAAAACACTCTACTACGATGTAGAACCATTTCTATTCTATGTGCTTACGAAAAATGATAAAAAAGGATGCCATCTCGTTGGATATTTCTCAAAGGAGAAACATTGTCAGCAAAAGTATAATGTGTCTTGTATAATGACTATGCCACAATATCAGCGACAAGGATTTGGAAGATTTTTAATTGATTTTAGTTATTTGTTAAGCCGTGAAGAAGGACAATCTGGTACACCTGAAAAACCATTATCAGATTTGGGCCGTGTCTCCTACCACGCATATTGGAAATCAGTTGTCCTTGAATATTTATATGTAAACAAAACTAAAAGGATATCATTTAAATCAATATCGAAAGAGACTGGACTGTTTATACCCGATATTGCGTTGGCATTTCAATTACTTAATTTCGTAAAATTAATTAAAAAAGAATGTGATATTCGATATCAAATAATGTTTAATATTGACTGGAATAAGGTAGACAGTTATTATAACAAGATTATACAATCAAAGACACGGATACCAATCGATTCAGAATGTTTGAGGTGGACACCATTGCTGACAACAACTCAACTAAGTTCAACGAGGGCCAGTAGTTCGGATGAGGAAAGTACTGGCGAAGATGTACAACTTGCTCTCGATACTAATTCAAACAAATCGAAGCGAGCAAGTCGTGATGCTAAAATGTTACCTGTATCAGATCCGCGAAATGTTAGTAAGAAATCAATAGATCTTGAAATCGTTCCTAGAGAGAAACTCAGTCGGTCCAGTGCTGTTGCAACATCTGATAATTCAGAATTATTGTCAGAGAAACGATCTAAAAAAGTCGAAAAGAAACTATTCGCTAGTAGTAGACGTTCGGAAAGAACAAAGGACAGTGATAAAGATTCGGTTAATTCGAGGCTTGAAGAAGACACTGGCAAAGTGCAGCGTATTGCAAAGAGACGCAAGACCATGCCTCGAATGAAACCTTTAAGTACAGAAGGAGATTCAGCAAGTGAAAGTGATAAAGCAAACAAGTCGCAAACATTTGCTGAAATTCCAATTAAGGGCCGAATATTAGAGATCACTTCGTCTGGCCGGAAACGAACACGTCCATCCAAGTTCGATGAGACCACATTTGAGGATATGAAGAGCTTCCGAAATGAGAATGTAAAGGGTCAATCAGAAAAAGTAATAATTCCATCAAAACGTAAACGGAATATTTCCGAGGAATATGGCAAAGATGATGTTCCTCTATCTTTAATTGAACCAAAGAGAACCAGATTGTTGAGATCAGAAGTTGAAAAACTGCAAACTGATAATAATGAACCTCTACGCAATCGTCGAAGTAGGTCGTCTATTTCTAGTGATGTTAGAAAACTACCTAACTTAAGATCAAGTTCCACAGTTGAGCCAGAAGATATTTCAGACACATTGAGCAGTAGCAAACTGTCGGCTAGATCACAACGGCTTGCAAACAGAGCAAGTATCACATCTAGTCCAATAGATAAGTCGATCAATAAATTGGAAAAACTTACTCAAGTGCAAACTAAGAGACAAAAATATTCGAATTTATCACAAAGTACAACTGAGAATACAACAAAAACATCAACCCAAAAATCAATTAAAACTTCAAAAGGTGATATTGATGAGGGTCCAATTACACCTTCCAATAAACGAAAGAGGTTTGTAGAGAAGAAAAATCAGCGAGCCTCAAGCCGTATTGCAGTCTCTGGAAGTGCAGATTCAACAGGTCTAAGCAGTGATGACCAGCAACTGCCTCCGCCACCCAAGAGACAAACGACGATCACCGAAATGCTCAATATGAGAGCAAGCAAGATTGATTCTACTGCTTCCGAGAAAGTAGACGATTCGGAGACATCGAATAATGCCGCACAAAGTACAAAATCAAAAGAGCTTACAGCACCCATTAAGAAAACTGCCGCGAACATCGATAAACCGATTAATACAGCTCCTAAACTTCGCGGAAAGAAATCAAGTCAACAACTGGAAGTTCAGAGTGCTGTGAAGTCTTCTGTATCTTCCGATAAAAAGCAATCGACTGTGAATAGTTTAAATGAAAATTTCAATAAATCTGAGAAAACTGAGCAGAATGAATCAAAGGAAACATCTCCGCATGCAGTAAGTACAGTTGGAATCAGCGATGTGAAAACTTCCCCAATTACAGCGTCATCTGCAGAGGAGCGTAGTTTTCATTCACCAACAAAATCCTTGGGGATATCAGATGCTGATGATAAGGTTCTAGAGGCGGTTGCAAAGAAAACAAAGAAGCCGATGATGTCGGGAGCCATTCGTGGTGGAGGAACTTCCTCTATACTTGCTCCAGTCGTAGATGTGCCTGCCAATCCAGTGAGTGGAAGTGTTGAGAAAATCCCTGACACCCCGAAAACATCTGAAGACGGTTCGTCTGCTGGATCAAGTACTTTAAAAGAAACACCAGTGAGTAGCTTTAGTGGGACTGAATCAAGTTCACTGGAAGATAACAAATCAAAATCGGGAGCTATGGATGAGACGAGAACCTTAAATTTGTCCGAAACAAATGAAGGAAAAGACGCGGAAAAGAATGATACAATGAAAATTACCAACACCAGTGATGATGGTATTCAAAGTTTGTCTGCTTCTGACCAACCTTTAGAGCCGTATAAATCTGATAAGACTGCAGAACCTGACTTGCATCAAGACAATCGTGAACGGGTTGGTAATGACGATAATAAAACATCGTCTCAGGATGGAAACAGAGGAGACAGCACAGCGCCAATGGCATCCGCTTTAGAAGAACAGAGAAGCTCAACCTCAGTTCCAACTGAAGTGAATGCTGGGGTTTTAAAAGTTAATGAAAACTATAAAAAATCCGAAACGAGTGAAACAATTCCTATAAACAACACGATCGATGTGAGTGCCTCGACTAACAATCAAGATTCTTCGGCTAGACCAAATGTAATCATCGATACACAAGCATCTAAAGGTAGTATCACATCAAATACGGCGGATGTTGTTGATACCAAGAGCGTACCAAATGCTGTTCAACAGTTCGAGGAGAATATCCCAAAAATTGATTTAACTGATTCCAAAAAACAACATCCAAACGAATCCTCTTCGGTTTCGGACTCAGGAAGTAGTGAGAAGCATTCTGAACATACAGAAGATAAATCTGAAAATAAGGACAAGAGTATTATTGAGATTGATCTAGTATCGGACAATAATGGAACAGAAAAGACTGGAAACAGTGAATCAGCTTCAAAGAACGATGCTGACTTGACATCAATTACTGGATTAAATTCGGTGATAAAGATGAATAAGGACAGTACCAGTGGACCAGGAGAAGGACTGAAACTGGTTGAAAATACGGAGAGCTTAAAGAAAGTGGAAACGCCGACGAAAGTCCCTTCAGAGCAACCTACACCAGTCAATTGCGAGAGTAAGATCTCATCGGAAATTTTTAAAATTGATCTGACAAAGGGGGACGACTTAAAAGGGAATGCACCTGCAAAATTAGAAGACCCTAAACCTACTGATAAGGGATGCCACAATTTAAGTCTACTTCCGCAATGTGCTTTTGATTCAAGCAAACAAAAAATACCAAATGTTGAAAATACAAAGCGACAAACATCAACCAGCAGCAGCCAAACGAATTTAACAGATGCAAAATCAGACAAGAAGTATTCAGATGGAAAGAATGAAAAGAACTGTGGAATGCTTGGTGGACCTTCACAAACCATCGGTCATGTATCAAAGACGGCGACGACCAGCAGCGACCAAAGTCGAAAGGAGCAACGTTCATCACACATGAACTCTGCTGGAATAATGGCAGCCAAACAAGATGTACCCAAAGTTTCCAATTTAACCAATTCAAATGTTTCGCGACACGATAAATACCATCAAAGTAAGGCTGTTGAGCAAAAAACCGCGGCTGTAGATTTGAATAAGCTGGCTCCACAGTTCGCCATGAATCAAATTCCAAATTATGCTACACCACATCCACAATATTGGCAATGGGACTACAATCCGAATTATTACTTATCTCATTTAGATCCAGCTGGTCAGAAGAGCCAAAATAAATTCCACAAGGATTTATCAATGGCTTATGGACATAATTTAGCTCAAAATTTGTATCAAACTGCAAATCTTGCCATGCAACAGCAGCAACAAATGCAACAACAACAACAGCAACAAGTTCAACAAATGGCTGCAGCCCAAAAAGAGAAATCCCAACGAAGTGAAAGGAAAAGTAGTTCAGCTGAACATAAACAAAGTGGCAGTAATAACAATAAAAAGGACGACAAATCTAAGGATGTTCTATGTTCGAATTACAAGCAGAGTTATAACAGTCAACAATACACGGGCTCGAATCAGACGCAACCCAAGCAAGCCACTTCGACTAGCATGAACAACACCAAGTCCCAGAAAAGTCTGGATCAGCACACGCAGAAGCATTCCAGTGCGCAAATATCAAATACCCATTCGCTTCAACATCAAACATCGTCGAATATTGCAAATCAAAATGCGTTAAGTTTAATGGGTGCTCAGAGTGTCCTAAATCAAAATATAATCACATCAAAGAGCAATGAACGTGAAATCTCTGGGAATTCTACTCCCAACACAAACAATTCATTGGATTTGAAGCAGACGCCACCATCCGCTGATATACCATCGATGGGAGTGTACACGCCAGATTCAACAACGAATTCTGTCCACAGTCTGCATCACTACGGCCAGTGTGATCTGGATGTTGCTCAATTGGGTCTTGAATCTCCTGCGAGTATTGCTAGTGATATTGCATCACAAAATTCCGTGGAAAGTGTACGACCGCCAAGTGTGCAAATTCCTCATCAGTTCTCGGACTGCTCCATGCAACAGAGTCAAAATAATGCGACTCCGCTGCACATGAGCATTCAATCCCAGAGTCAGCAGCAGCAACAGCAACATAACAATATGAATGTGCCAACCTCGAGTCCGCAGAACATGAATATGATGGCAGTGGGAAATAATATCTCTAATCAGCAACAGCAGCAACAGCAGCAGCAGCAACAACAACAACAACAACAAAATCAAGGTCATCAAAGCCGTAAAATCAATCAGCAGGTAATTTGAAGTGTTTCTTTATTTTACATAACACTGTAATTTATTTTTCTTGATCATTTTTGAACTAGGTCCGAAGTAGTAACAGCAGCAGATCGTCAACCCCCAAAGTTAATCGCAGCACTTCAAATAGTGGACACCAAACCTCCCAACAGAGGCAATCAAGAACAACCCCGCCTTCAAACAATAACACTTCGAATGCATCTGTTGGTCAGCAGCAAATGACTAGCCCCGGACAGACAATGCAACAGTTACCGCAGCAGCAGCAAAACCAGCACCAAAATCTGCAAGCCCAGCACATGCAACAGTATAGTCATTTGGCGGGATCAATGACATCACACGGTCACCATCACCAAACAATGCATCAAACCGATTACATACCAATCCCACAAATGAGCCAAAGCTATACTGGAAATTCACCAAACTCATATAGTTCGGTGCCAATGACGACAGTTATTCAACATCGAATGTCCGGCAGTCATAGCAGTCTTTCTGCTCAGCACCCACTTTCAAGTCCTCATCAACGGCTCGGTCCATCTCCATCATCTTGTGCGGTATCATCAGCAAACAATTTCTATTTGCCTGGTAATCCATCACAAACTCCTGTTCCGATGCCAACACCCACTCCAACCCCATCGGCGACGCCAACTCTCCAAATGAATCCATCAGGAGCATCGGCCGTTGGACAATCTGGAGCAGGGAATGCGGGTGCTTTAGTTGGTAATATGTGTAGTCTTTCAAAATTACAACAGCTAACAAATGGTTTGGAAGTTCAACCATGTAATACACCTCCAGCAGGAAATGTTAATTTGACACCGCCACCCAATCATCATCCACACAGTACAATGACTCCGCCACCATCTCATCTATCGAATCAAAATCGAAATTTGGCAACACCGCCCACATCACTTCAGCCCCAAATGACACCGCTCCAATATCACAAGTACTATGCTGGCAACATGAATGTAACATCCCCAATTACTTCATTGTCCCAAAATGTTAGTCGTACAGCGCGAAATACGGCATCAGCGCCGGTACAACATATGGCGGCTACACCTAGTCGCAGTCCGAATGTCTCGCTCAGTCCCAACCTGATGTCCCCATATAGTACACTCAATGGATATCGTATGACCACCCAACAAACTGGATACATAACAAATCCTGCCGCAGCTGGCTTCATTAACAATCCCGCTGCGCAGTTGCCAGTCCAAATGGGGGTTATGAATATGCAAACTCAGTATCAAGATCCGGGAGCTATTCAACGAGCAGCCCAGCAGAATTCCATGTACTCTACATACTCGCCTTATATTCCTCTGAACGGCACCATGAGAAGGTAGGACAGATGAGTTGTTAAGGGAGAGGAAGAATAAGATCAAAACCAATTGATGTCGATTCCTCCTCTTTCTTAACAACATGTTTAATGATTGCATTTCGTTTTTTTGTGTAAATGTTCTCTTATTTTTTGAAAATGAAAAAAAAAATCGAAAAAAAAAAAATATTAAAATTGTTAAGACAACACAAGAGTTTCAAATTAACATTTATTCGTTGTTTATTTTATTTTAAATGTATGAATATAAATATTATATATATATATAAAGTCGCGGATTGTACAATTTATACAATTTTGTGAAAAATTCTGAAAAATGTTTATTTTTTAATTTATTTTTTACTAACTGATTTTACTTTATGGAAATCACATTAGTCGTTAGCATTGTATAAATACATTTTGGTTTAAAAATTGATTTTATTTTTTTAATAAGAAGAATACTCGTTTATTCAGTTAATTTAAATGGAAATAATACAACAACAAATAATAAGGCATTAGCAACAATTGTGTACAAATTAATATGTGCACCATCCAATCACCTTCCTCCAATTGTAAGCCGCCTGCACCAAAATGGCCGAGTTATAAGTAAAAAGAAATTGAGAAATACATGTCCACAGCTCTCGTACTACGAACCATTTGTTCATTTCAATATTGTTATTGTTTCTGAATTATTTTATGTTGATTGTAGTTTTATATTTTATTTGACAATCTTGCTGGTTTATGGGACGAAAAATTCATTTGGGTAGCTAAGTGAATCCCTCTTCCAGTCGCAATAGAAGCACTGGAACTGGAGTGCATGATTAGTGACCGGAAGTTGTGGATCAAGCCGGGGTAATATCCTCGTATTTGTGTAAAATATGTACATATATAGAATATATAAGAATACTTGTTTGTTCTTTCTTTCCTTTTAGCGGGATAAAAAAATAAACTCATAAATATAACTCAAACAGTTACTTAAGCTGATAGTGATACGAAATAATTGATAAAGAATCAAAAATGGTTGGCGTTTTTAGATTGAGTGGTATTTAAATAGTTTTTTAGTTCTATAAAACATGAATCACTTGCTATAGCAAAATAAAGTTGATATTATTAATTGTTATGAGAGCAATTATTAATTTATTTTATGCGTTGTTAAAATGGAAAATGTAGTTATAAAATAATCTTCTTCATACCTGAGTTACAGTATTGGCGATTAAATTGAACACCAATTTTTTTTTTATTATACAGCATTTTTTTTTTTTTAGAAACTATAAACGTTTTAATACTTCGTGCTATGTTTATAAACAAGAAAACATTAAAATAAGAACATTTAATATGATGAAAAATGAATTAATTCTTCGTATTGAGTTTATTGAATATTTTGTATTATTTTCTGAATTGTTGAAGTCTCATTTGTTTATTCTATTTTATTTATGTAAAATGCAAATATTTTGATACAATCAAAAAACAAAATAAGTATGTGAATTTGAATTTTTGTATGGAGCGATTTTTTTTTCTCTGTGGGAAATGATCTGAGGCTGAGGTAAAATGTTGTTGAATATCAACATTTCCTGGCACACATTTGTGGATTTGTTTACCTCTTAGGAATAATAAAAAAAAATACAAATTGTATGTTAGGCTTTAATAAATGGAGAAACTATTAATTTAGTTAACTGAGTTTTATTGTCTTTTCGTTTTATTAATGTGTAAAAGGAATTATTAAGGACCATTAATAAACATTTATTTCAGGTTTAGAAGGTTTTCTATATTACCTATTTATAAATGTAATCAAAATTTTCAAAATTACTTATTTCTTCTCAAGTAACGTATTCAGCATTGCCAACATGCATAAACCACTTTTCTATGTTGTCCCAAACTATAAAACTGAATTTTTTCGAATTCAAATAAAATGTGAAATAATAAACTCGAAATAGAAAATATTAGATTTATTATCGTTTAATACTTTTTTGAAATACAAAAAACAATCCATTATTTCTGGAATTTCTTTTTTCTATTTCAATTTACTATAAATTTATGAGTGAAAAAAATTTCAAAATCTAAAAATTGTAGTAACCAGTAATTTTCGAACGCATTCCCCATCCACTGGCAATTCACAGAGTGAGAGAGAAAGAAAAATGGACCACTCTGAAGTTCTTTACAGTTTGATGAGAAAAAGTAAATAAAGATTACAAGTTCTCAGAAAATTTTCATTTTACTACCAGAAGAATATTTCGAATATTAAAACTGTTTCGTCGTAAATCTAAAAAATCTAAAAGTGGTAAATCTGGCATGGACTCAAACTTAAATCGGGTTCTTAATCAGAATCGTCATCAGCTCAGTGGGCAATTATCGAAGTGGACAAATGTTGTTAAAGGTAATGTAATTACACTTGAATTATATCACAGGTAATATTTATAATTTAACAAAATAATTTCTATGAAGGTTGGCAGTATCGATGGTTTACAGTTGACGCCCAAGCGGGCACACTTAGTTATTACTTATATGATTCTTCTAGCGACGACAGTGCACCACCCCACATTGTAGGGCATTCACCAAGGGGTCAGGTTCATCTAGCGGCAGCTGTTGTTTGCCCAAGTGATGAAGATTCAAGAACATTTACAATTAGTTGTGCTTCCGGAGATACATTAAAACTCAGAGCAACTGATGCACGAGCACGACAGGAATGGGTAGATGGTCTGCGCGCTATCACTGAAAGCCATACAAAGGCTATGGATATTAATTCAACAACCCTTCCTCCCAGAGAACTTCTTGCAGCTTCAGATGCTTTGGTTGAGGCACGACAACAACTTCACCGAACTGAGTTATGGTAGCGAGATACGTTTAAACAATATTGCATTGTATTTATTTAATGCGAAATTTCTTACAGTAATGCGTCTTTAGCACGTACAATAGAAAATATGAATGGTCCATTTTCGCCAACTGATCCAGACTTGCTAGTGCTCAAAGCCTTATCAACAGCTACGACACAATGTCTCCATCAATGCCTTACACTCCTCCAGCGGCATCAAGATATCCAAAATAACCGACAAGAGGCTAGTGGAACTTACTAAATTTAAGTCATTGTGGATGACACAAAATCGGGCTTTTTTTCGTTATCTAAGCAATTTTATGGAAAAGTCAGTTTTTGATAAAAATGTAAAGTTTACAAAACATTTTATCTTAAGGATATTTGTGACCTTATTCGAAGCAAAGATGTTAAATTTTAGGCTGGATACTCAAATTGTGGTTATGCATTAGTCAAGTTCTTGAGATGTACATCGAAAATAGATTTGCAGAAATCGATTTGTTCGCCCTTGAAATAGTTGCAAGTTGCAACCTTTAATTCTGCATTGAAAATTATCTTTAAAAAAAAATCGCAACATAATATTAAAATTTCTCACTATGTGAATCAAATAAAAAAACGTTTTTCCACAGCTTGTCAATGTTATTTAATTATGTTCTTATTAATAATTCCAATAGCAATAAATTATGATTTATTATTTATATTTAATTTATTATCTCATGGGACATTGGTTTATTATTTATCAATGTAAATCAGCTGATCGCCGGCGAAATGCCAAAACGTGACGTGACGGCACGCTTCAAAACGTAAACAAACAACATTTGGTTAAAAATAGTTCATCAGCTGCTGGCACAAGACTAGATTGTATTAATGCTAAATAAGTTAGACCAGGCTGTGTGAGCGGTTTCCAGGGTTCTTTCTAGTTTGTGGTTATTATTAGTTGTACTTGCACATTACACTTTTGTCACATTGCCAATTGTGATAGTTTTTGTTTAACATTGCAAACAAATTGCGAACTTGCGATGTCATATTAAAATGAGCGCTGTAACTGCACATGAAGTCTCTTCAGAAATATACAGTGAAACGGATTTTCAAACTGTGAATTGCGGTAATGGAAGTACGTACTCCCCAAATTTATGTAACTTATGTATTATCTAATAATTTTGTAATGTGTATAAGCTTATACTTATTGTTAGTTATTAAAAAAGTAATATGCATTTGCAGGAGTTTGTTCGAAATTCAAATTTTCGTATCCACGTGAAGCGTCCGGTTCAAATATTGTATCAGATGAAGATGGGGACCTTATCGTGCCCAGAAGCAAAAAGGATTCCATTCAAATAGGTATGCACACAGTAACGAGTTTCAGCAAAGCATTTATTGATAACATTATGCCACAGAACATCAATCATGCTCAGTTCTTAAATTGGTTGGACTTCAAGTGTGGCGCGGTGCATTGCTCCTGGCAGATTTCATATTTTACAATCGTGAAGAATTTTCCGATAAGAAAATACTGGAACTTGGCGCAGGAGTTGGATTAACCAGTATTGCAGCTGGTATTTTTTGTAAAAACGTTATTTGTACTGATATGAATGTCGGTGGAATTTTAAAACTCATTGAAGACAACGTAGAAAAGAATAGACACCTGTTGACTGGGAGCATCGATGTGATGGAACTTGACTTTCAGAAACCAATTTCGGATTCTTTGAGGGACGCTTTGATGGATGTCGATGTTGTAATTGCCGCTGATGGTAAAGTTTTATTGAGTTCCTGTTTGTAAGATTTAAGTCTTTTTTTTAGTGATTTATGATGATGACCTCACAGACTGTTTTATTGAAGTTCTTGATAAATTACTTGACAAAAGTAATGTAAGATCTAAAACAATTTACGTGGCTCTGGAAAAGCGATATGTTTTTACAGTATCTGAATTGGATACATCAGCTCCTTGTTTTGATTACTTCTTGAAGAAAACGGAGAAAAAGACGTGGAAAATAAAGTACGTTCCGACAACGTTCCCACAGTATTTTGAGTACGAGCGATGCAAAGAACTTATACTGTTAGAAATTACCAATGATTGAGAAATAAATTAATAGGATACTTTCCGTTATATCAAGTTTTTTTTATAACTATAAAAAATATTCCGAGTTTTAATAATTCTTTAGTTTAACATTAAACGCTGTTTTTAAAACAAAGTAATTTATTTACACTCTTCTAAATATTGCCAGATAACGTTCACCTTTATTTCTAGATACCTTAATGCCTTCTTCACTGGTTTCGTATAGCTTTTCAGTAATTGGATCATTTTTCTGGGAAATGGAATAACATTTTATAATCTTCATACAAAATTTCAAATAATCGTGTATGTACTTACAATTTCATCTTCCGTCAGTTCTTCAAATGATTCGTGCTCCTTAAAATGTTTTACAATCCATTTATGTAAATCCTCAACATCAGTGATAGTATAAACTAAAGCCTAAACACGAGTTTAATGAAATGTACCGTATTTTACTGGGAAACAACAAAATTACCTGCTTTCTGAGAACGTAAGCATATTCGGAAAGTAAAGCAGAATTAATGATTCTCCACTTATATTTTGCCTTCTTAAAATGTGGATCAGGGTAAAGGAAGAACATTTTCGTTAACTGACCCTTGTAGAAGAAGTTTGGCAAATATTTCATCGCATTTGTTCGCAGACAGCCGATATTATTATATTTGCCCGGATTTAGTTTTCGTAAGGCATCTATACGATCAATTACATAATCTGATACTTTCACACGAATTTCCATTCCAATTACATACTTTTCGGGGAACATTTTACCAAGTGTAACAAGAAACCCTCCGTAGCCACATCCGATATCAGCAAATTCTACTTGTTGACTGCCAATATTGGGATAAAGTTCAGACCAGTCATAATCGTCAGGATGTGCAGGACTAAATGGTAAGATTTAACTTAATGATTAAACACTTTGATTTTAATTAATAATGCAACTGCGAGTAAATGTTGGAGAGATAACCTATTCAAAGTGGGTCTGCACATTGGATATACTTACTATTCGAAACAGTGATCTGCTATAGGATTGGAGTGGGCTCTTTGGCGATAATATCGTTTCTGTGGTAGCGAAATGTCTTTATCTCCCGATCCCATTATAAAATTCAAAATTGAAGTAAACACACACGATAGAAGAACACCGCTAAACTGTCAAAAATTCTCCTTCTTCTTCTTTATAAACATTATTTATTTTCTAGCAGTATCAAAAAGAAACAATGTTAAACTTTTATTTTGTTTATTGAGGTTACAAACTCGTTACATTAGTAGAAAATGTATTCTCTTACAGTGGTTATTTATGCGATGTCGATGTCCCCGGGAAAGGCGTAGAAAGAGGCAGACCCCACCAGTCATGTCTACTACCAATAGTTTCTTTCATCTTCAGTGCC
Source organism: Leptogaster cylindrica (assembly GCA_963082835.1). Classification (NCBI taxonomy): domain Eukaryota; kingdom Metazoa; phylum Arthropoda; class Insecta; order Diptera; family Asilidae; genus Leptogaster; species Leptogaster cylindrica. The sequence continues at coordinate 7,915,622 of OY720106.1, forward strand.
ATATAATATCGCGGACTAATTGAATCAAGAATGTCGTAAATGCGATCATAGATTATCAACTTTTATTATGTTCCATTTTTACGATTTGCTTTCACTATCAAAGACAAAATACAAAATCCTTGCACTATTTGCTATAAGGCAGATGAATTTGAGGTTATGTGCATTGCATCAAAAATGGGAGGAGATGTTTACAATTTCGAGATATCAAGAACGTACAGGACTACAGGTACAGGTATGCCCAAGATTTCGTACTCACGCTAATTTCGCGTCATCGTGTTCACATTTTGACAGTTTTTGTTTACGAAATCGCTAGCAGGGGATAAGATAATGAAATTCTGTAAATCGTCATAATAACAATAAATAAATTGAATTTAATTACATGCAATATTTTTAAATACAATTAAAAAAAGCACAATTTAAATATCAATTTAAGTATGAACTTACTTCCTGTACCTATAGTATCTAGAAATCCCAAATATAAAATACTTCAAGATTTTTCACCAATTGTTTAGGAGTTAGAGTTGTAGGACTTCACTAAAAGTAATTTGCGCATTGCAGAATTCGAACTCACCCCCTTACCAAAATATTACTTAAATATTTTTTTGCATATTACATATGTGTAGCTGCGGCTGATGTACGATTTGGATTATGTCACTAAAGAAATATTATAAATATTATTTGATTAAAAATAGAAACAATAGAAATAGAAAAGAACGTAATCGTTTTAGGAATAAACTTTGAGCACGTAACTCCAAATCGGTTAATTTTTCTACTACGGGAAATAACTGTGCAGCATGGTCTTTGTATCCAGTTCCGGAAGTTTCAATTTTTTCACAGTAAACTGTACCATCAAAATCATTCATATCCTTTTCCATCTGACTTATGGTGATATTCAAATAATCTTCTATTTCGTGTAAGAAAAAACTCTGTCAAACATTTACTGTTTTTTATTGTGGTTAACAATAATAATGCAATTGGAGTAATGAGTTCTTTCACCAAATTTTTAAATTGCTGCTTATTTTGAATCATATTGGCGTACAAACTGGAGATTTTTTTAACTTATCACTTACTTAAATTAGTAAAACAATAACTTCTTACAATGTTTACTTATCTTATGTTATTTTGTAAACGTTCCATAAGTCTGTTCGCAAACGATACTGTATACAGTGGACTAATTGAACTGAGAAGAGCGTACGGGGTTTCATAGCACTCTTCGAGATCATCTTTCTGTTTATCAGTTTTATCGTAATCTTCTCCTACTATCTCAAAACCACAACTTGTTGCACGAATACAGAACTTGTTATTTTCTAATGTTGTAATATTTATAAAAATTTCACTGGCATTTGACTGCAAAACTTGTGATACTAATATTTCAGCAACATTTTCTTTTACATCGTTAATTATTGCTGATGCTTCCGTTTCCCAGTTAATTATCTCATCACAATTATTTGAATATTCATTATGTTCCATTTTTAATCAATTTTCTTTTACTATCAAAATACAAAATTTCCTCTGCACTTTTAGCTACAGACAGATGAATTTGAGGTTATGTTTACTTGCATACAATCAAAAGAAACAGGATATTTAAATTCACTGCAATATTCTCTAATCCAAATATATTAAGTAGATTTTAATTTTCTATATACTATTTCGAGAATATTACTAAAGAAATATTTTAAAAATTGTTTGATCAGCAGTATAAACTAGAAACGTAATCGTTTTAGGAATAAACTTTGAGCACGTAACTCCAAATCGGTTAATTTTTCTACCACGGGAACTAACTGTGCAACATGATCTTTGTATCCAGTTCCAGAATTTTTAACTTTTTCACCGTAAACGACTTTACCATCAAAATCATTCATGGGAACATTCATATCCTTTTCTACTTGAGTTATGGTGATATTCAAATGATCTTCTATTTCAGCTAAGCACTGTAATTATAATTGATTAAATAAATGCGATAGTCCACTTTCATAAGCGCTTACATTTTTCTCATTGTACCAAATGCAACAGCCACCTTCATCGGTGAGTTGAGTATTCCAGCAATTTCTTCCTCGCGACTTACACCATTCTCCATGATACCAAACCTGAATACCAAAACAATCAATTCTGTAGTTATGCTCTTATTATAAAAGGAATACCCAACCTTTTCTGGAACAGTCGAAACTAAGCTGATGGCTAATCCCATGCGCTCTGCCCTTCCTACACGCCCAATTCGGTGCACATAATTGCTCTTTTCATCGGGTAGGGTTATGTTAATCACTAAAAATATTAACCAATGTAAGTAAAATGGAACAAGACATTCTTAAATCTATACTGTATGGCAATCCAGTAATATCCAATCCTCTAGCGGCAACATCGGTGCAAATTAAGAACTTAACCGCCTGATTTTTAAATTTCTCTAAATTTGCTTTACGTTCTGGAGGTTTTCTGTCGCCATGAAGACAAACACACGAATACTTGTTGCCCCCCACTTGTTTTAAGTAGCGCTCTAGATTGTCACAGTCCAGTTTTGTTCGACAAAATATAATTGCCCGGTCCATGTTATGTTTCTCGATTGCTCGAATACAAAATTCTCCTTTGAGCATTTTTACAGCTTCGGAAAATGTTTCTGGAGTTTGATTTCCAGGTCGTACATTATCCCTTGCATGCACTCCATCGGTCTGCACGTGCTGGCGCAAATTATGCCACGATTGATCTTGCATGGGATCAATCATACAAACGACATGATGGACAGTCTCAGGCACCGCATCTTCACCCTTCAAGTCCACCCACGTTGGAAAATGCATTAGACGATTAGCCATTTTTTTCACATCGAACGAATGCAATGTAGCACTACAGACAATCATTTGCAAGCGATGACCATCCGATGTTATTTTTGGAATTTGCTTGTGCAATCGGTCAATTAAATCACTGTATCCTTGTTGAAGAAGCCCGTCCGCCTCATCTAAAACGAAAAATCTAGAGATATGCAGAACATTATTGTTTGCTTTTCCAACATTTCCAATCAGTGATTACCTGCAATGGGTCAATGAAACATAACCACCGCTAATTAAATCCTCCAAACGTCCTGGAGTAGCTACAATAATATCCACTCCAGTTTGCAGTACAGACAGTTGATCTCGGACATTGACACCTCCAATCAGAAGCAGTTCCTTAATAACGGGATCTTTTAAATATTTTTTAAATTTCACGATTTGATTGAATGTCTGTTCGGCCAGTTCTCGACTTGGTTCAATAATGATTGCTTGTGGAGCATTCGGCTTTGGCTTAAAATCGACTGCACCCGATGCACCAGGACTCGCCAACGGATTGGATTTAGTGCATTTCGAATCGGCTTTTGAAACTGCAATATATCCAGGTGGTATGGGATGCTTGAAATCTGTTGCCCCAAAATTAAACGACATTTCAGCATTTTTTAGAACAACTGCTGGGTAAAAAGTTTCTCTTCGAAGATTTTCTGGAATCTTAAAAGCTAGTCCCAAATTAACACCATTTTTATAGAAGCTAATTTCATAGGTATCGAGGTTAATACAACAACCAATAACATCTTGCTTTCCAAATGGTTCGCCATAATCATCGAACTGTTTATTGTTCGATTTTTTTCCAGTGCCACCAAACCCGAAACCGAATTTATCAGTACCTAAATCTAAATTGGCTTGGGTTGTGGACCATCCCACTCTACACAAACCCTCATCGGTTACAGTGGATTCGAAGTAATATTTTCCAGGACTTTTTACCCCTGTGGTTGCTCTGCATCCATGCCATTCCTTGAACTCTCGGGATTGACACCGTAAACCATCTGGTGTTACAGCCAATGCACTTCCACGATCGAAAAAGGACATAGTCCATGGTGTAACCGTTCCAGCCGCTACCCCCTTAGCACCCTTGCCCTCGTGAATATCTCGTAGAGTTTCTGAGACGATTTGTAAAATTGGTAAACAAAAAGCACCAGTTTTACCAGAGCCGGTTTCAGCCGCCATAAGGACATCCCCCCCTCCAAGAATTAGTGGAATTGCCTCAGCTTGAACGTCTGTAGGCAGACTGCAAGAAATTGTACGTACACACTAAGTGTGATTTATAAGTACGTTTAACTTACGTCCATTCCATTTCATCGACCGCTCTCCCGATTTCCGGCATAACACCAAATTCTAGAAGTGATCACTCTAATTAAAAGATTAATTACAAAAGTGGTGATTATACCCTCAAATGCTGTCATTTTGTGCAAAATGATATCTTCTCAGATTTCTAAATTATTCAATTATTATTATTATTATTATTTGCACTCACTTCTTTCAGAATTGTTTCAACTTTCAAGTTGTCAAATTTGACAGTTCGCAATTTATTAAATCAAGCTTTCATTCGGCAAATTGAATTGATTGATTTTCAATTTTCTTTTAAAAGTAAGAAGTGAAACAAATAATTTTTGGAATGTTTTTAAATATTTGTTTTTTCCATAATTCCCCACTTTCTGATTGGCCGTTATCGCCATTCGCCATACCACAATGATTTCTGAACCCGACCGTTGTCACTGACATTGTATTGAGCGTTCGTTGGCATTCACCATGACGTAATTACTGAAGATTCACCAGTCTGTCTAGTTGTGTTAAAACATGAATAACTTACAAAATAATAATGTAGAAAAGGAAAATAACATGATATTAAATATGAAAATATCGAAAGTATTCAATGTAAGCTTTAATTGAAAATATCAAATATGCTGAACTCTATAGATATCTTTAAAAAAATGTAGGTTTTAAAAACAACGTTCGAACTATACAGGGTAAATGAAGTATTTCTTTCGTTTAACGGGGGCAAAGATTGCACTGTACTATTGGATCTCTTAAATAAATACCTGAAAGAAAATAAAATCAATTGTGGCATCCGTGTTATTTACATGCGATCGCCAAAACCCTTTAGAGAATTGGAAGATTTTATTGATAATTGTGAGAAATATTATGGAATGAAAATAGAGAAAATAGACGGTAAGCCAAGGACGGTATTAGAGAAACTATGCACAGATGATAGAAATTTAAAGGCTGTAATAATGGGAAGTAGGAGGACTGACCCTTACTGTCGAGATTTGGAAACAATGAAGGTAAGAGAATATGATATTTTGAGTCTGTTTAAATAGTTGATCTGATTCTTCTTAGCCTACAGATCCAAATTGGCCTGCCTTAATGAGAATAAATCCAATACTTGATTGGACATTTGATGATATTTGGAAGTATCTTTTATGGCAAAACGTTCCTTATTGCAAACTGTACGACGAAGGATACACATCTATTGGAGACATGTCTAACACCAAACCGAATCCTCATTTGCGAGTGATCAATCCAGAAACAGGTGCTGTTGTTTATGAGCCTGCCTATAAATTACTTGACGAAAGCTTAGAACGTGTTGGACGCAGTTAATGTTAACCTACAGACACTGGTGAATGGGGATCAATATGCAAGATTAGATAAAAGGGTGAAATACATTTTAGTAGAATAATTACATAATTTATTAAAAAAAACACAGTTACTTATGTCCTTGCTGGTTCGAAAGAAAAGCCAAGTGACCTTTGGGGCATTTGTTTGCATAGTGTCCTTTAGTTCCACACTTGTAACACGTGATTTCTTCCAGTGGTCTAGGGGCACCACGATTCTCATCACCGTTTTGTTTAAAATAGCTAAGTGCACGGAACCTTGCTTCCTCTTGACGGATTGTAGCTTCCTTTTGCTCCGGAGGCATTTTATTACAGGACGAAGCCTTGTGACCCAATTCTCCACAGTAGTGACAAGTCGGTGGCCTCTTAGATATTTGATCCTTGGGTATTTCTGGAGGTGGTGGTAATTCGAATCGTGGATGCATGTATTTACAATTTGATCCATCCACACAAAATCCTGCCAAGTAATTCATGCAGAGAACTCGTCTTACATGACGATGTCTGCAGTGTGGTCCATGTCTACAGAAACCCCTGTCATACCATGGACAATCCTTGATTTTACTTTCTGGGTCAATATGAAGGAAAGGGCATTCTTTATTGTGGCACGCATTGAATCGTGAATAGAAATAGCACTCCGGCATTTTAGTCATATCGTATTCGTGCAAAAATTCACACTGATCGCCTTTTTTGCAAAGACCTCGAAGCCAGTGCTTGCATACTATTGTTCTATCACCGCGGATGTGACGGAAAGGACATGCTACTCCTTTATCACACTCTGATCCATCTGTTGCATTAAAGAATTGGCATACCGCAGCCGTTGATTCTGGAAACAACAAAATCCAAATGAAGTGTATCATAGTATTATATTAGATATTTACTGTCCATTCCAGGAAACGGTAACGGAAGGGCACCGAATTGTTCATTTAGATCACGTTCTATTTTAAACTCAATATGATCCACATTTGCTATTAACATCTCCATTTTTCCTTTAATTCTATCTTTAAATGTAATGTTCGAAAGTTACTTAACCCTCTCTATTTTTCCGTAAACAATATCTAACTGTCACTTAACAAATGTCATACAGGCGTTCATCATCATCATTGAATTTTGAAAGCCGTTGGGATGTGACGTCACTTGGTTCATTTTAGTATGAGATTTAATAAAATCGGAAATACTAAGTATTAAGCCACATCTTTACCAAACAACAGTAAAATTAGTACAAATCGTATTCAAAAAATACATTTGACATCTAAAAGAGTTTCTGAACTAAAAAAAAATCTTTGAAATTTAAATTAATCGGGTCTTTGTGCAATGAAAATTATTATATATTTTCCATTCAATTTTTTTCCTGTATATTTTTTATATAAATAATATACTGTTTAAATAGTGGCATTATGTATTATGTACATATTATGTATACATTTCTTATCTTTATCGTCTAAATCATGCTGTAGAATTGAAGACAATAAAAATAATAGTTTACACCACCACTAATGCAGCAGAGGAAATTATATATATAGTCAGTTGCGATCGTGTGGTGGTGATTTGGTAGTTGAGTCGGCCGGGTTCAGAAATGATCGTAGGAATGTTTTCTGAAGAAATTCCTTGAAAGTGATACTTTTATGGAAAATATTCTCACTGCAATATTCCGCGGTGTTGCTGGCAAACGAAGTGTTCGAATAAATCATTTTGTGTTACAGAGGTCTGATTTAGAATTTTCGTGCGATTGAAGGAAAACTTGGTGTAAACCTTGCCTAAAAATGGAGACGTGAGGCGTGACAATTAAGTGAAGAAGTGAAAAAAACATGAAAAATAAAAAACTAAATAGAACAGAACAGTTTTTGTAATATATTGAATGTAAATCTCAAATAAGTAGTTGGAAATCTAATGATTTTTATTCATCTTTACTTCTTCCGAGAGAGCATGCGATAAAGGTAATACATATAATAAAAAAATTTATATTATCTGTGGGTCTTAATATCATTTGTCATTCTAATGTTGTTAATTAAACAACTGGAAATTGAATCTTATTAAAACGGCTCAGTACAAGAAAGTTATGCATTAACTCCATTTTGGAAGAAATATTACCGTTCAGGATATATATTAAAGCGGTCAAATATAACATTAAACTGGAAAGTAGCATCATTGATCTACAATTCTCATATATTAGCGCACATTAGATATAACCTAATAACATGGTCTCAGACGTCTAAATATAACTTGAAAAAAGCAAATAACCTATTGGGAAGAGCAATAAGAGTTCTTTACCCTATCGGTGAGGTTACTCCTAGATCTGAAATCTACGCAGCTACGAACAACTTCAATGTGGAAGACATGATATTCATTGAGAGGGCAAGATTTATTTTTAAAATAAATAATCAAGAAATGAAGACTAATATTAAGCTCACAACAAATTCGGACATCCACTATCATAACACCAGGAACAAAGACAATATTAGAACAAAGAAGGGAAGAACGACACGGATTAGCAAAGGTCTCTTGAAGGAAGCAAGTGAGGTCTTCAATAAACTGCCGGGTGATTTTAAAAACGAACGAAGCCTCCGAAAATTTACGATAGGGATTAGAAAATACGTTAGGAATGGCAAGCTCACAAGTGATGCCAATGCCCATTTGTTAGGAGCTATTTAGTAGAATTTGAAAATTTAAATTTTACCTCATAGTAAATAATTAGTGTTATTTTTGTTGATATTAAATTATTATCTGTTCTAATACCAGCCATTGAGCCTGTCTGAACAGATAAATTGCTACCCATTTTGGATTAGGATATTGATGTATTTATATACTGAATTGAATTATTATTGTTGATGGACTGATAAATAAATAATAAATAAAAATAAATATTTGATGGATTTGATCGTGCAAGCAAAATACAAATCCATTCCATGCATATAATTGCATACACAATTAATACATTAACACTTCAAACAATATTGATCGAAATTAAAATTATAATCTATTATTATTATTATAATCAAAGAATTTCTACTCAGCTCAGTATACGTCATTCATTTTTCAGTATGTACTTTTCTCCTTCCCGCTAAAGTGCTTTCCCGTTCCCCGTTCCGTATAGTGGAACCTGATCTCTTCACAAAATCTCAACAAATGAGCAAACGTTTTTTTATTGGTATGCAATTTTGTTCTTAAATTCGGTTGTGCACTGCACAGTCAAAGAATATCTAAACTAAGAAGGGAAACTTTTGCTGCAAACGTATTCTTTGCTTTTTTCAACAAAAAAATTAGAATAGTTCAAGAGTACAAGAGTACAAAATGCACATAAGAACGAAAGAGCTCGCACAATTTCTGCTCTGCCGCAACGTGGCTTCATATGCTTTTCCCCCGTTTTTTATAAATACGATTTTACATTACTCCCTAATCTCCTCTCTGTTGATTTTTGCTTTTCGTTTTTGGTCACGGCAAAATATGTGCGGCGACTGGCCAGGCCTTTTCATTTCTCCCTCACACAACTGCTATTCTGTTGCTATTTACTGACGGCAGACTACCACTAAGCAAACGTGTTTCACAGACAGTGTTTACGCCAAGTTTCCCTTCTTAGTTTAGATCAGTGATGGGCAGGCCTATGCCCGCGGGCACTCCAGCTTTTAGAGCTTTGAATATGTACACGAGCAGCTCGCAAGTCGAGAGCGCATCATTCGGCCGCCGGCCGTCATGCGAGCAGGACTATGCTTCTTTTCGCTTTGCTTTCGGTACACTGTAAATTTGAAGTCATTTTGCCATGTGGCTTCACTTTTACATGACCGGTGACGTCACCAAAATTAACAGTGTAAAAAAGGCCGGAGAGAGCTTTGAAGAGCTTTTACACAATCACATTTTGAGACTGTGGTTGCATGCCCATCCCTGGTTTAGATATTCTTTGTGCACAGTACTTTCAAGTCACGACCGCCGCCGCGCCGGCCGGCCGGTCGATTTGTTCAGCTTGTTGCGTTAATTACATTGCAGAGCTACTGAGGTTTCAATTTTGCATCCAATTTGCAGATCCGATTTGCTGGGTTCCTGCAGATATCCAAAGAGTAGATCTTCCACCTAGCCAGGAGTTTATTATGTAATAAAATTGCCAACACTGCAAATTTAGTGCCAGATTTCGACATTCGCCTTTAGTGTTGCACAACCATATTTTGTAAACAGATTCTTCAATTTCTTCTCGACTTTTACGCTCTTCCCCACACAAATTCTCTAATCTCGATTCGCATGTGAGGAAAGTTGCAGTCAAGCGGTTTTAGACACCGATAAGAAAATTTAAACGCAACATTAGCCAAATCAGCAATAAGATTTAGATTACAAATAATTTTCATTAAGCCGATGATATTTTTCTGGTAAAATCAATATCTTGATACATATAAGATAAAAAGTATATATTTCTGTATTATACAATATTGCGGCCGATTTATGTGCTTTTCAAGTCCATTTACCAATTAAATTACATATCTATGGGGGCATTAAATTTTAGGTAGATTTCGAAGAAAAATCTACCTATTGAGATGTATACCATGTCACGATTTTCGAAAAATTCTTTCATAGTTTTATAGCCTGTTTACATCGACTCGGAAAACACATGTTTTTGATTCTTGTTTTCCAAAACAGGAAAAGTGTTTACATCGCCTGTAAGAGTTTTTGTTTGATATTTGACCAATTTTTTGGTGATAAATTGTGCTACTTTTCTTTTTACTTAAAAGGGGTGTATAATGACTTTAATAAAGTCAATTTATTAGTCATAAAAAAGGCAATTCATATTACTGAAGTTCAAAGTTTCTTGCTCTCACATTATTTAAAAAAGCGTCGACGACACAAGGAAGAAATGTTGAATTTATGCAATATATTTAGTTTCATTGTAACTGTAGCTGTAAATTCAAGAAGTATAAAGAAAAAATGGATTAAGGAAACGATGTGGTAAATTTCAGCGATTAGATTTTAGGAAAAATTTTAGTATTTACCGCAACACATTTAACATTCAGTGTTTTAAATTAAAGCATTATGCAATATATGAATTGCTGAATTGTCAAAACTAAAGTCAAACCGTGCTGAATTGTCAAAACTAAGTTCATCCAGGTTATCAACCTGTTTTACGTACGTGTTTTTGCCAAAAACAGGTTCCGAGGTATTTTGAAAATGTATGGGAAAACATGTGTTTTTCGACAAGTGTTTTTGAGTCGATGTAAACAGGCTATTACGTTTCATGCCTCCCTGAGTACGAAACCACCCCCCGTTCGAAAGTTTATATATATATTTACACGCTAGCGGCCGTATTTTTGAAGATATTGGAACCAAATTTTATTATGTTATTTCTGAGATTAATAGCACGGTTAAGTTCGTCATTAATCAAAATCGCCCAGGGGCTGGCCGGGAAAGGGGCTTGAAATTTTTCAAAAATTATATCTCGGCCCCTATGAAGTTTAGAGAAATTTTTTGGTGCATAAATTAAAGTACTCTGTATGAGGTTAACGGTGACACCACCAAATTAGGGGTAGGTGGGGTACAAGTGAGGGTGGGGGCTCGGGTGGGGGTGGAAAATCGAATTTTTCTAAACCACGTCTTGTGGGGTATCGTTGGAAAGCTCTTGATGAGTAATTTATAAATCCATAACTAGATTCTCGATTTTTAAATAAATTTCCCAATAAATGCAATCGAAAACAAACAAAACACTTCGAAATCTACCTCAGCCTGTAGGCCTCCCGATAGGGATTTTTTTTTAATAAATCGTGTATTCTTAAAAACAATTTAATTTGTTGGCCTGCAGTAATTTTAAAAATGCTGTAATATAAGTTTCTTAGTTTCTGTGTTCATATTTTCATACAATGTTATGTTCATTGTTATTATTCCTGTTATACATTTTCAAGCGCGATTTTTAGTGAAAATGCGGAAATTTTACGCAAATTAAAATATTAAAAGTGCTTTTACTGTGAAATAAGGACTCTACATTGTTATTAGGACCTTAAAGTGATAAATAAGTGTAAATTAAAGTGTAAATAAACCAGTGTCCGAAGGATTTTGGAAGCCAGATGTACTGAGTCTTTTTCGAAGGATATTTCGTAAACGAAAAAATACAAAATTTAATTTGCCACAGTTATCGGTATCTCCCTTATTTTCAACAACGTTAAATTTAAAAAAAAAAAAAAACAACCCGTAAAAACAGTTTTATCTATATACCTAATATTTATACTTACCTATTATATGTATATACCTACCTAGTATTTTCAAAATTGTGACAATTAAAACTACTTATAAACTAGTAGTCGTCGTAATTGTCGCGTTCATTCAGTATGTTCATAACTTAGAGTAAGGTTCATAATCACTTTCAAATGATCGTCACTTTGTTGATTCTTCTTCAAACTTTCGATGATACCGTTGACTTGAATGATACAAACACGACTTAAAGCATCAACATGTCATACGATTTCCAGCTCGATGTACAACTTGAAAATCAAGCTTCTGTAGAATCATTGCCCATCTGGCAATTCTTGGTACTGCATCTTTCTTATTCATCGCATCAGCAAACACTTTGCAATCGGTGACCACTTTGAATGGGCGGTCAGCCAAATAAATCCTCCATAGTTTGATTACATTGACCGCAGCCAACACCTCCAATTCATAACTGCTCCATTTTTGCTCGTCGTTTGATGTTTTCCTGCTCCAAGATCTCACTGGATGCATTTGATTATCGTCGTTGCTTCTTTGTAACAAAATTGCTCCTAAACCAAACTTCGACGCGTCAGTGTGCACTTCTGTTTCCTAGCCGTAACGAAACATTGCTAAAATTGGTCGTTCAGTGATGATTTCTTTTAACTTTTCAAAAGCCAAAACATGTTTCGTTCCAAATTCCAACTTGGCCTCTTGACGCAACAAATCATTGAGTGGTTTCGCAATCAAGGCTAATAATCGGGTACAAACTTTCTGAAATAACCTGTTAAGTGTTAATCCAAGAAATCGTTGCAATTGTTTCGCGTTCTTCGGTTGTTTGTAGTTCTTTAGTTAATTGTCTTTGCTGGTGCTGATCGAATTTTGCCGAACACACAGAATAATGAAAATTACTATTTAACAAAAAAATGTAAAATACATTTAATATTAGGTATTTCCATAAATATTTTTTGTTATATATTTTATAATACATACAATACCTTATAATGTAGAATTCTCAATATTAAAAGTTGTTGAAATTAGCAATATACTTGAAATACTGTTTGAATTGTCGCAAAAATTCCCCAGTTTTGTTTTTTTGGTAGGTACATTGAAACAGACGGTTTCACGCTTAAGTCTTTCGTTGTAATTTCCCCTGAAATCTTCTCACCTTTTTTACTCACTAATTTTGCTAAGCTTATCATAAACAATTAAACTTGATAACACCTTTAAACTATAATTCCGCCTTAATATTACCCAGTTGACTGATTTTGGGAATGTTTTTTTTTTTAAAATCCCAAAATTCAATTAAAATTTTTTTATGCGGTGTTTATCGTAAAAACCCTTTTTTAAATTACTTCTAAGAGGACAGTTGTAATTCATCATCATTATGGCTTCGAGGAGGGTACAAACTAGAATTCAAATCTAAAAGATGGGAGGATCCATTTACGAAATTTAAAGGATACTAGATGTGGATAGGAAAACCGTATAGTAGAACTATGACTAAAAAAGAAGGAAAGCGCGGTGGAGGGCAAGAAACGTTCCGATAAACCTACAACTCTTCCACCTGCAACAAAACAAAAAATAAAAAAGATGATGGAAAAAAGGCGGGCGTTGGTGAAGAAAAGGATCAATTAATCCCAAAACTACCAACAACGATGACAGAAAATATCTCAATCAACGGTTCAACGTTACGTAAAGTCGGCTAATTGGTGAAGACGAAGACATGCCTAATGGTGCCCATACATTTACCGGCCGCAGACTGTTGTCCAGGACTGACGAAATGATCGCCACAAATATCAAATCATTTTAAAAACTTGGCCGTCGACAGTTCGCAGTGCATTTCGCCGTGATGTACGGTGGTGTAAATGTGTGGCGCAGCTCGCTTTCGTCTACGGTCGCCATCCTGGGCGAAAGTAAAAAAAGCCCCAAGCCCCTTGAAAAGAATATCAGAGATAGTCTTAGCTTTTGCAAGAGATCGCAAAGCGAGAGATTCTGCGATGATAGTGCTCCTGGGAGGTTTAAGAGAGTTAACGTCCTTAAACGAAGCTTAAATAATATATAAATAATAATAATCATTAATTTTATACGTCCATGTAGTGTATTATGTTAACTTCTTAAATAAGAGTAAATTTCCAAGTTATGTTTGTTGGATTACTTTTTATCACCAAAAATATATCTAGGGCGAAACTTTTGGGCCACCCCAGTACATTCCGTACTAGTTTCTTTTATTTTTTTTGTAGTTTGTACCTACACATTATCATACATTCATTGGAAATCTATTAAGCATAATTTTCCAAAGTCTAGTTTTAGTACAGGTACAGTATCTGATATTCTACTTCTTTTCACAAAAAAAACAAAAATTTATTAAAATTTAATTGAAATTCTGAAATTTTCTCCGATTATTTTTCTTTTCTTATTTTTTCAGATTCATTCTCAGATACTCACATTCTTTGTTGCATGTTGCAACAATGGGATTTTGTTTCGAGTAGGTAACATCTTTACAAGGAGTGCAAACATGGTGAGATGGAGTTTATAATGTAATAAAATTCTGTGTTATCATGTGAGCAACATTTTCTTACAGTGCTGAAAACTCCTAAAGCGGGAAGTACGAAAGAGGCACAATATTGTGAACGAATTAATAATTGATAAAGCATACAATACACATAACTAGTTATCAACAAAAGCATTAGCAAAATTAAAAATAAACGGAAATCTAAAGCAGTTTTGATACTGAGAAACAGTCAATAGAAAAAACAGGTAATTATGGCATGGTTAATGAAACCTTTTCGCGGATTGTTAAAATCCATACAAGGAACAGAATCAACTGAAACTGATGCGTCACAAACTCTCCACAATAATGAAATTAATGAAGATTTTCAATTACAAAGCCAAAATGAACAATTGAACAACGGAAATGAACTCATTGAAAACGTAAATTGCCGATATGAAAATCTGTTGGAAGATATTCATGACGCTATTCAATATATATCGACGTGGGAAGATTGCTTGGGAAATGAGCCGTGTCTCTTAAAGTCGGCAACAGAATTGTATCGCTTTTACGAGGATTTGAGGAGAGATATGAAGGATAACGCGAATTCGTGGTTATATAAAAAATATTGTGAGAGAATTTCGGACGTCTACTTTGACGTGGCAGCTTGCTTCAACGATGAATTGTTTCAGGCAGATAAAATAAATGATGACAGCATTAAAGAACATTTGGATAAATGTTCGGAAAATTTTTTGGATTGTCGTTATGAGGATGCCGTTGAAGATCTTGAAAACGACACCGTCAACTCACACCAGTCTGTTCAATTGCCGCAAACAAACAAACTAATCGCAAACAATAACGAAAACTTGTCCACGGTTTTAGATTACTCTAATCAGGATTCCAGCAATCAATTAAACAATGATGGAAAGAAGATAACATCTCAGAATATCCAACTGCTGAGGAAAATTAACACGCTGGAAGCAGCCATCTCCATGCCGAGGATTAAAATCCATTACCAAACTGCTATTCAGTATGGTTGTTTAGAAGTAGCATATAAATTAGCAGGAGAGCCCATCTTAAGTGCCAAGTATGCAAAGAAAGCTAAAGATATTATGTCCAAGTGGGAAGATTCTACACCACAGAATTGTGAAAATAAAAAGGAAAAAATAAGAGAGATGATCCACAGTTCTTTACAAAATGATGGAATCCATTTGAATGATATTATAAGTTCGATTGAAACAACTTTTCGTCGATCGCCACTCAATTTTACTGATTTAGTATTCATTGAAGACACATACATGGACATTTGCTCCAATTTGTTGCTGGAGGAAGTACAGCGAACTTTGACAAAATTTATCGATCAAAACAAGAAGCATAAAATTCGAGAAATTTTCGAAAATTTGAGTTCTAAAAAAATTGAAAAATTTGGTGAAATTCCTAGTCCTTTTTGTGAATCGAAACCTTATAAGCTTTTGAAAGAAAATATCAAATTGATAACAAGAAAGCAGGAAAGAAATCTTTTGATTTGCTTCAAAAGAGAGTGCTGCGAAAAAGTGATTGCTTGTACCAAAAATGGTGAACTCGAGTTGAAATCTTTGGAAGCTTTAGCAAGTTTCCTCAGCAAAACTGAGTGTTTAAAGAGTGTGATTAAAGAAATTAAAGTGGAAAAGTTGTGCCGAGGAAATATCCCTTGGAGCGAAGTCATGAAAAACATTTTAGACCTTGACGCAAGTTCTTACGGCGAAGAGTTAATAATTCTACAAAAGTCTATAAAACGCTTGAACCTTAAAGACGAATTATTCTTTATAGAAGAGTTTAAGAAACTAGCTAAGGACTATTTCTTACCAGTTGAAGCGAAAATTAATAATCGAGCGATTATCGAAATAAAAGCGAGGAATATCAATTTGTCGGACCATTTGGATGAAATTGAATCGAAAATTTCAGAAAATCCGGATATAAGCGAAGTGCGGTGTATTGGCACCGACATCGTTCACGTGGAGAGGGATTTGAAAAATGCGATTTGGCACGGAAAAAATATTATTATTAAAACGAAGATATTGAAAGTGCACGAAAAAGTTACATGGGATGTTTCTGGAAAGGATAACAACTACAAATACTCAACCGACGCAGGCACCGACAGAGACGGCAATGGAGAGGACGGCAACGACGGTTACGCTGGGGAGAGTGGAGGAAACGTATTGATTTTAACGGAAAACATAGAGAACCCACAACACTTGACCATAATTTCGAATGGTGG
Organism: Leptogaster cylindrica; assembly: GCA_963082835.1. Classification (NCBI taxonomy): domain Eukaryota; kingdom Metazoa; phylum Arthropoda; class Insecta; order Diptera; family Asilidae; genus Leptogaster; species Leptogaster cylindrica. The sequence goes on from OY720106.1 coordinate 7,931,948, forward strand.
ACGAGGAAGCAAAGGTCAAGATGGTGGTAACGGAATAAATGGAAAGGACGGAAAGGGAATATCAAACGAACGTTTTAATGAAGAATTTCCTGCTTTTAATTCTATCTGGAGAATATTTACAGTCCGCGATAGTATAGAACGCATTAAAAATAACATGAAAAAAGTTTCAATATCGTTTGATACGAAACCTAACGATAATGGAGAGTTTATACATTCGAAGTTGGCGGATGGAAGGAAGATTACATTTTGCTTTTATTCGAACACAAACGCTTATCTTCTTTACGAAGGATCTGAAGGTAAGCCTGGAGGCGATGGTGGCGAATTCGGATTGGGTGGTGAAGGTGGCAAGAATGGCGAGATAAAAATCAAAAATCCTGTTACACAAGACTCGTTTAACATTGAAATCATCGCGAAATATGGCGAGGATGGGCAGAATGCAAAAGGAGGTTTGTACGGAAAACATGGATTAAATGGATGGGACATGGCATTCACAGATCGGTTGCTTACAGGCTACACACAATTTTTTGGCGTTACTAAAAGAAGCAAGTTAAAAGTGGAACACTTCACTGAATGTCAGAATGAGAGGGGTTGCGTAAAGTGTTCACATAGAAACAAGTATATGATAATCAAAGAAATTCCGATTGAGCACAAACAACTACAAACATACGAACAACGAAAAAATATCAGAAAGAACACTGATAGGAAAAGACACGCGCAAGCCAAACGAAAAAAGAATATATGCGAACAGACCGTGTTGGATGAGTATTCTGATTCTGGTCACTTTATACACCGAGAAGTGATTCAAAATTTGCAATCGGATTTAAAGAACTCGTTAGAACTCGCATTGGAGATGATTTCAGACAACCAGAAACAGGAAGAGGAAATAACTACAGAAGTTAGTGTTAGACGTCAAGTTCAGTTTTACCAGGAAAAGAGAAGAAACACGAATTTCATCAGAGTGAGTTCAACACAAACTGCAGATTTTGAACGTATATATGAAAAATTAACAGACCCCAAAACATTTTTGATGAATTGGCAACTCTTAAAATTGGTACCACTGAATCTATCTCAATGGAAAAAAATCAATCAGATATTTAATAATACAATAATTGCACATGAAAGAGTCGACAGTAGTGAATTGAGTAATATTGAAAATCTTCTAAAAGAAAAATATCTTTATGCTAAACTACAGGAAATTTCAGCGAAAATGACATTTAAAAATGAAATAATTCCTCCACGATTAACGTCCGTGCAAGCAGAGCGTTATCTGATTGAGTCAAACGTAGGAGACGAAACGTTTTCCCATCCGGAATTGGGAAGATTGAGTCAGTACCTCTTCGAAGATGACAACACAGACAACTCACAAGTAGATCTGTAAATCCCAATGCTGGCGCGATTTCATTTTTCAAAGCTCTTTCTTTACGTGTTGCTTACGTGTTTTGTTGAGATTCACGGGGAAACAATAGCTTTTGGTCCCACAACAAGTTGCAGAAAAAATCAATGCGTCGTGCACCAAAGTTTGGTCAGAGGCCACGGCACCAAACCAGCGAGAAACTCTAAGGAAAGGGGCGTGCACCAAGCGAGGAGAAAAACGATCACATACTGATGTAATAAACAACATGTTGCTTTAGAACAGGTTTTTCCTCCTCTAGTTTTTGACTGATTTGGGCCGAAAGGAATCAATTGACTCGATATTCCTTACTACACTTGTTGTCAGCGTGGTAAAATTCAAGACGAGGAGGGAAAACTAGAGGGGGAAACAGATCTTTCGTTTCTTCTTTATTTTTTTGCAGATTTATATCCTTTCCATGAAAATTTCGGATGCTGCAATAAAAAGAATGTTTGGTAGCATTTGCTTTCGCTGGATTCGAAATGAATTTTCTTCTTTGTATTTTTTGCACAATATTTTTTCTCAGTGCTAATATTTTTATGTTTGATTTTATTTAATGCTAAAGGATTTTCAAAAATGTGTTAATTTTTTAACATAATTATGTACCTATTTAAAAAAAAAAAATTGAATAAAAAATAATACGATCTACATTATATTTTAATTAGTATTTACTAGCTGAGTTTTATTGTGTATAGATTCGACAGAGAAAAATCGGGTACTAAGTTGACCGATTTTACACGTTTTGGTAAATTTGCCTCTTAAACGCCTTTGCTCTAAACGATACAATGGATACGATGGCCAAGATATTTTAAAAACCTCTGAATGAATTTTGATGAACTTTATAAAATTATACAGCATATTCTTGTTATTAAAAACTTAATCCAGGTCAAAAATTTTGTTTTATAACCAAAACTTTTAGTTTTATACGCAAAAACCCAGGGATTTTTTCCTCCAAATTAAACAAAAAATCGAAAGGCCAAAATTTTTCGAAATTTGAAAAAAAGAAAATTCTACGATACAGGTTGTAATATCAAGAGTATGCTGTATAAATTTCATCAAGATCCAACCAGTGATTTTTAAAATATCTTTGCCACCTTATCCAAATACGTCGATTCTTCAAAATGCCTATTTTCCACATTGCCTGGTTGCACGGGTCCCAGACCCCATTCAAAAATCTAATAACTTGATGATTGATATGTACAATGTACATATTTTTATATCACTGTTCATGTTTAGGTTTCATAAGTACTAGAGATAAAACAGAATTTCCATTCAGAAGTTAAAACAAACAATACTTCAAAGTTCAACAGCAAAAACACAACTTGTACATTAGGATGTACAATTTGTGCATAATAATTTTAGTTTTATCTTTACTTAATGTCGGAATATTTTCGGATATTTGAAAGGTTTCTCCAGGCCACCTAAGAAAAGTAGAAATTTGCTTATCGTGTGACTCGATTTCCACAAACAAACATGTCATTAAAATATGTGCTTTAAAATTTGTGAATTTTTCTATCATCTGACCCCGCCTTTAAACATAATTTTCTTCTCACTCTTGTTTAATTAAATTCAGACATTTTACAATACATAATACATACCTACCTACACATTCACATATATTTTGCATGAACAAAATTAGAAATGGGTTGGAATTTTGAAAATAATAGACAATTAATAGGACAATAGGTTGTTAATAAAAGTCAATAATAATAATAAAAGTCAATAATAAGTCCTTTCGGTAAAGGTCGCAATGTCGCCATCATAAATAGAGATATCAAAGCGTCAAATAGACGGACTGGCGAACAAATGAGTTTATTGTCATGTTCGGAAAATTCATGGAAATCCTTTATGATTTGTTCAACGAAAGCCGCAAGGCGGTCAAAGATCGCCTTTAACGTTATATATATCATAGATCTTTCATCTTTCTTGTAATATAAATCCCAGTTTGTAAGAAAATATGAGGAGAAGTTTATATTTTTCTAATTTGTTTATGTACTAAAGTGTCCAGTAAGTTTCTGTAGATAGGGTATCCTTACTAATCATTTTTAACTCTTGCGAAGAACGTCATCGTTAAAAATTTTCAAAATTCAGAATCAATAGTGAATAGTGCCACCTAAGCATATTTAAGTGAAATTTATGTGTTTTGTACTTGGTGTTCATTAAACTTTTATAACATAATATTTATGTAACCCATGTAAAGAGTAGCATTGGAGACTACTAAGGTGAAGTTTTTATTTGTGAACCTGGCCTTGTGATTTGTGAATAACGTAATTTGTTTTAAAAATATATTGTAGCGTTGAAGATTACATTTGAGAACTGTGCCCTTTTTTGTGCGTGTGCATTAACAATATTATATTGAATAAGTTCAGCATTACATTGGATTAGGTTTTATATATATTTTGAACATTCATGACATATTTTGTTAAATTTTTTGGTATTATTTAATTATTTTTTAAAAGCAGTAATAATTAGAGATATTAGTTATAGGGTTTATTGAAGTAGACTTGGTTTTGGTGTAGTTGGTAAACTAACAGTTTACGGTTAGTAGTAGTTGTGGTTAACTGGTTGATTAAATATTCTTCTATTGAAATTTCTGTTTCCCAATGTCGCCTTATAAGAGAATTTGCTGCATTGCAGCATGTCGAAATCGTACGAATTCTAATACGCGTGTTAGATTTTTCAATTTTCCTAAAAAGAATTCTGATAAATATAATCTCTGGTTAAGAGCTTGTCATTTATCTTATGATCATATCATTAATTTAAAAACCCCGATTATTTGCGAAAAACATTTCGAGCCCCAATACTTTGGACAAAAAAAGTTATTTTCCCATGCAATTCCTTCATTAAATTTAAGTTCTGACGAAGGAGAAGGAATTGTGGATAACAATGAGGATATCCTTATGTTAGAAGAGCTTCAACATAGTAATGTAACTTTAGAAGAAGCTCAAATAGAATTTAAATGTGATTCTTGCCATCGTAGAGAAAGAAATTTGGACTTTTATAGAAAAGAAAATAATAAGTTAAAAAATAAATTACAAATCGTTAATAATATGAACAAAGTCTTGCGAAAACAAAATTTTAACACTAAAAGAAAATTTTTGCGCCGTAAAATTTTAATCCAGAAAAATAAATCTAAGTTCTCAAGTATGTCATACATGGCGACGTTCATTGTAGACATAATTGCCTCTTTACCCAATGCTTCTATATATGCAAAAACATTTTGTACAATGTTACTAAAAAATAAAGTTAGATACACTGATAACGAAAAACAGGTTGCTCAAGCTCTATATTTCAAATCGGCAGCTACATACAGATTTCTTAAAGAAAAACTAGGGTTCCGTTTGCCATCAGAAAAATCTATTTATAATTGGCTGCCTATAAAGGGACTTATGGCGGGAGTCGACAAGAATATTTTTGAAATAATCAAAACTGCAACTACTAAATTTGATAGTAAGTCTCGCCAAGTTGTGCTTGTTTTCGACGAGATTGCTATAAAAGTAGATTTGAAGTACAACGAAAAATATGATAAAATAGAAGGTTATGTAGATTACGGTGTAGGAGATGAGAACAGAAGTTCGGAGTTTGGCAAAAATATTTGTGCATTTATGATAAGAAGTTTATGCGGTGGGTGGAAGTATATTTTGAATTATGTAGTTTCAGAAAAGTGCATCCCAGTAGATAAATTACAGAACATGATTTTTTCTAATATGAAAGAGTGTCAGAATATTAATTTAACAGTAAGAGCTATGGTTTGTGATCAAAGCACAACAAATCAATCACTGTACAAAAAATTGGGTGTAAGCAAAGATAAACCGTATTTTTTCCTAGAAGATAGAAAAATATATGGCTTTTTTGATGTACCACACCTTTTAAAGTCATTGCGAAATAATTTGATTAATTATCCACTTAAAGATGGCGATGGGCGAATTTCCAAATGGGAAGTTTTAAAAGAACTATATAGAATTGATTCTCAATCAACAACACGAGTTTGTCCCCGTTTAACGCCTGAACACTTAGCTCCCGATAGATTTCAAAAAATGAATGTCAGTCTTGCTGCTCAAGTTTTTAGTGCAAGAACTGCTGCTGGAATAAGAACATTAAATCAATTGGATTTATTTAGTGATTCATTAAAGGATATAGCATGGAACACTGCAGATATGTTTGAAAAATTGAACAATTTGTTTGATTGCCTTAACAGCAAGTCTCTTCATTCACCAAACCCCTATAGTTGTGCTTTACAATCTAATAATTTGGTCCACGCTTATCTTCTTGATATTAAAACTTATGTCGAAAATTTAGAATTTCAAGTAACGTCAAAAAAAACAAAAATTAATTGTTTAAATGGATTATGTCAAAGTATTAATGCAACTTTAATGCTTTCGGAAGAATTGTTCGAAAATTCGGAAGAATGTTATTACCTGTGTACGAATAAACTAAATCAAGATTGTTTAGAAAACCTTTTTAGCCACATTAGACTCAAAAAGCGAAACCCTTCAATATCTGAGTTTTCTCAAATAATTGGCAGAATTTTTTGTGTTAATTTAATGTATACTTCTAAATTTGCAAATTGCCAAGATGACGATGATGACGTTCTTAGTGTGGATTGGAGCGTCATTATAAATAAAGATATTAGTGAAGACAATTCACAAATTAACACTAGTATTCCTGAGTCTGAGGTTGAGGATTTATTAGGTGAGGATGAGCCTAATGAAACTTTAACTATAAATTCATTACCTAGTATTACTAGTTTGTCGGATAATGCCACTCGATATTTTTCCGGTTATGTATTGCAAAGAATTTTCTGTAAAACAGTTGTGAAATCATGTTCTGCTTGTAGAAAAGAATGCATTAATTCAGAAAATACAATTACGGCTCCTAGTGAATGGCTCATTCATTTTAGGAACTATGATAAAAATAGTAACTTTGGTTCCCTTTATTCTCCAACAGAGCACTTTTTTTTAATTTGCAAAGAATTTGTAAAAATATTTGAACATTATTTTACTTCGAATAGTTATAAGGAAAATATTCTTAAAACTTTGATTAATATATGTGTAAATAAAATAAGTTGGTTCGATAAACAAAATCCCTGCTATGAACATAGACTATGCATGACAAAATTCTTTTTATTAGTTTTAGTACGAAAACATTGTGCATGGGAAATACAAAAAAAAATTGGTGACAGAAATTCTCGTAAAAAATCTGAAAGACTTAAAATTTTAAATTAAATTTCAATATTCAAACCTTGCTCGCTTTTAACTCGGTGAATGGTACCCAATTTCTAACACTGCCTGGACCAAATGATATTTAATAATATTTCAGATGTAGGGTATATATTAATTTTGTGCGAATGTTTGCACCGCCAAGAAATAATAGTGACAAACAAAAACTTTTTCCCTCGGCATTGGTGTTCTGCTACAGGGCGCGTCCTCGGGTTGCGGATAGAGGAATGACCTGCACTGTTGCAGGTTAACTGTGAATATAAAATAAGCAGTCGCGGACAATTACTAGCCTTAGTTATGTACGAAAATGCATGTCTAGATTTTTACATAGGATGAGTGCATTTTGCTAAATCTAGGATATTTCATAATTAATTGGTGCGACCAATTACTTCCTTACTAGTTAAATACTATTTTGACGAACTTGGCCTAAACAATAACCGGTTTACAGGCATCCAAAGATTGCTGCATAATACATCTAAAATTCTAAACAGAACGTGATCGCATGGTGTAGAAAAGTGGCTAAACAAAGTATTTTGTGTCGCATCATTTTTGGAAATGTTGCTGGCAGCAAGCTTTCTATCAGGGGGCCATCAGCTCGTTTTTATTTCAAGATTTTGGTCCTCGCTTTTACAAGGGATTTACAGATCTACTTGTGAGTTGTCTGTGATGACAAACAGAAGAGAACGCAACTGATTACATTTTGCAAAGACAAATTTCATGAAGAGAAATGTGACGATTTTCTGGAGTCTATAAAATCGTTTGTTTTAGAAGTCGGCAATAAGAAGAAAACTCAATTGATAATTAAGGAGGTTTACAATAAATATAAATCGCTTTACATGAACGTGATTTATGAAACTTTTATTGATGAACTGTCCCATTCAAGGAACAAACATCTTTATGACCTATGGATGCGAACTATGGAAGACAAATGTTTGGAGGCAAAATTCGAAAAGGAGATTCAAAACGATCGCGATGTATTCCTGCGTAAGCTTTACAACGGACATAAAATACAAAAAATGAGGCATTGGCATTGGTGTTTCCAAAACGAGGAGATTCGAAAAGCTTACTACAATTATATGGAAAATAGTGGACTATCGTCGCGAGCCTACTGGGATTTGTTGGGGTATACTTTCGAGGTCAATATACGCCAATATGCGTACGACCAAGAGAAGAGGATTTTGCTACTGGACGAGTTTTGCACGTCAGCTATGAATTGTATTCATGTACTGCACAAAGCTTATGGATTAATATCATTGAAAATTGATGAAAAATATTTAAATTTAGAAGAAAGACGTATATATGAAGATAAAGAACACGGCGAAATTCTTAAGGAAGTGGAACAACTCACAACAAAAACGGAAGTTGAAAATTACTTTAAAGAGAAGCAATTTTGCTTATTCGAAGAGACATCGGAAAACAAAGGTAACTACCTTTGGTATGCTGTAGGATTTTTCCGAGAGACCACAAAGGCAATCAAACAACAAGGATATGAAATAATAAAATCGCAATATAATGGGCAAGAAAGCCAAAACAAGCACAACACAGTTTCTGCAAACGTGAAATCTCCCAAAAACGAACGTGATTATGACGAAGACCAACTTATTATGAAAATTGCAGCCTATTTTTCAGAGGGAAAAGGGGAAATCGAAAAACGATTGAGAAAATTAAAATTCCAGTACACTGGGCAGAAAGGTATTTTGATTAGTTTGTTCAGACAATTTTCGTACGAAGGAAGACATGTTTCCTATAGTGAAATTTGTTATTTGGTCAACGCAGTTCTATCCTCCAGTGTGGAGAATAGGAGAGAAAGTAATATATTTGCGTGGATTATTACAGCGTATTCCCAGAGAAATTGGACCGATCAGGTAACACTCCTGCAACTAGAAAACCATTTCCGATGTCCTCTTGGAGACAAGGCAAAGTGGCAGCAACACTTATCGAAAATCGGGAATAAGGATATTCTGTTATTGCTGAGCTCTAAGCTGGAGCAGGGTAACACTGACTCTGAGCAATGTGTAGATGAAACACTTTACTTGCTGAGCAACATTCCTGATGAGGTTGTTGCTCTTGGAGATCTCCAGCTATCCGAGTGGCCCCACGCCCTGAAAGACAAGTACTGGTCACACAAATTGAGGAATATTTTCAAGTGCCAGAAAAGTAATGCGGATTTGCAGAAAGCTTCTTATTATATTATGTCAATGGAAAATGCATTTGGTGCGAAGTTAGCTAAACACTTATTCCTAGTTATAAGTCAAAATAAAGAAAACATCTCCCTTTCTACATTTATTGAAATTTTATCCAACTTTTACAGTGAAAGATGGAACTTGACCACAGATAAAATAGAAAAGCTCAGTAGTACAAAAATTACAAAGTGGAAAGAAGAAATGCAGCAGAAATTCTATTCCGACGACAAAGATCAAAACATTTCAAAATTAGTTGAACTAGTTAATGAAAATAAAAACACCTCCAAGAATATTCGTGATAATCTAGAAATGATTGAGAGTGATGTACAAAGCATTTTCATAGACAGTTACAAATTAAACAATAAAAGGGTGTGCGATTTCACAAAAGACGACGTCCATAAGTGGATATCAAGTATTTCGAAAGATAGCGGCAATATCGAAAAGGATATCCTTGCGGTAATAGATAGCGTAGTTCATATCAAGAAGGGTTTTAAACTTCGGGACACACAAAAACTAACCGTTTTGACTTTATTAAGAAACAAAAAGAGCATCTTGACACAGGTATCCACTGGTGAGGGAAAGTCCTTGATTGTAGTTGCTGCTTCAATTATCAAAGCATTGCGTGGAGAAACAGTTGATATCGTAACTAGTTCATCGGTGCTGGCCGAACGCGATGCCGAAAACCACAATGATATCTATTCTGCTTTCAATATCACAGTGGGACACAACTGCAGCGAGAACAAGGAAGACAGGAGGGAGGCGTACTCGAAAAATCAAGTCGTTTACGGTGATTTGTCCAGTTTCCAACGTGATTACTTACTGGATAAATTTTACGATGAAAATATTTTGGGAGATCGACAGTTTAAGACCGTCATTGTAGACGAGGTTGACAGCATGTTGCTGGACCAAGGCAACAATATGCTTTACTTGTCTCATGACCTTGAAAATTTTGATAAATTAGAATCTCTTTATATTTATATACACAGTGCGACAATTATGTATTAAGACTGCCTCTAGAAAACACAATTAAAACACGATATCTGCTAATTTTTCGGTATACTTATTTGAAATATTCTCCTCCTGATTCAATACACTTGTTACATCGATTTAATAGTGATTCAAACGCGTGTTCCAGCTCATTTTTCGGAATTTCCTCCAGTGCCCTCGTCGAAGCCCGTTGTATGGGCTGAATGTCATCAAAAAAGCATCCTTTCAACTTCAATTTCAGTTTCGAGAACAAGGAGAAGTCGCACGGTGCCAAATCAGGTGAATACGGCGGATGATTCAACACCCAGACCTGATTCTGAGCCAAAAATTGACGAACAATGAGTGCTGCTGTGTAACTCGGTGCATTATCGTGCAACAGAGACCAACCTTTTGGATCGCGGTATTCTGGTCGAATACGACGGAATCTGGCCATCAAACGCTTCAAAATTTCGAGGTAATATGCGGAAGTAACTGTTTGACCAGTTCGCAAAAATTATTTGTGAATAATTCCTTTGCTATCGAAGAATGTGATGAGCATTTTGATTTTTGATGGAACTTTTCGTGTTTCTTTGGCTTGTGGTGAGTTTTTTGATTTCCATTCCGCACTTTCTCGCTTTGTTTCTGGATCGTATTAGAAACACCATGTTTCATCACCCGTAACAATTGTTTTCAGGAAGTTTAGAGCATTTTCTGCGGCTGCAACGATGTCTCTAAAATGACTGACTCTCATTAATTTTTGGTTCAATTTCAACATCAAACGAACACGTGTTTTGCAAAATGAATTTTAATAAATATTAAATATCAACAAAATGTCATGAAATTTTGTCAGTTAGTAGAGGAAGGTTGAAGCTTCAAAACGCATGTGCTCACACATCCATGCGCTGCTGGGGTGCTGAGATATGGTTCGAGTCTTAATACATAATTGTCGCACTGTGTATGGCGGTGGATAAATACACCTACTCGAACGCGGGAACAGTTATCGCAGGTCGTGAATCCACAGGAAATTAAAAAAGCAGTGCTGAATGACATATATGATGCAATTAGTATGGAAGATTTGGCCAAACTTGATTCAGATCTGAAGAAGAACCAGCAAGAGGTTATTTGGAAACGTTTAGTCGATTCTGGGATCATAAAACAAGACGGAAAAATTTTAATACAAAGCGCCGATGATCTGTCCCAGAAACTAAAACATTTAGATATGCAACAGGATTTTGCTTGTTGCAACGATCGTCTTCATTTCCTTTTAAAGGAGCGCATAGAGAGGGAAAAACGTATTCATGTTCCGTACCATCTGAGATCATTCATCGAGATACACTTGGATAAATGGATTGAGAATGCTATAACTGCGATGTGTATGCAAGTCGACCACGATTACGTTTTGGACGTGGACAGAACAGGAAACAGTTTGGACTGTAGTCCAAATATCATTATTTTAGACAGGGACACTGGAACCGATCAGTCCAATTCCCAATGGGAAGAGGGCCTGCACCAATTTCTGCAACTTAAACACGGCTGTAAAGTATCCTTGCAAAGTTTGAAGGCAGTTTTTATTTCCAATGTGTCCTTTTTCAAACTTTACGATAAATTGTACGGTCTGACCGGCACTTTGGGATCACAATGTGAACGAGATCTGCTAAAACAAATACACGAGGTTGATTTTGTCACAATTCCAATGTCAAAACTAAAACAATTCAATGAGGTTCCACCTATTGTTTGCACTAGTTCAACAGAATGGATTGAAACAATTATAAAATCAGCAAGAGAAATAGCTGAAAACCGATCAGTTCTGATCATCTGTGAAACTGTTGATGGAGTCAAGCAGCTGAAAAAAGCATTTCATGGTAAGAAAATCGAAAACATTCGTACTTATACCCGAGATTACGAAGAGTTCAAAATGGATAATAATGGACTATTAAAAGGGCAAATAATTATTGCTACAAACTTAGCCGGACGTGGGACGGACATAAAAATTTCAGATGAATTGAAAGAAAATGGCGGACTTCACGTTTGTCTGACGTATTTGCCAAAAAACATCCGAATCGAACAACAAGCTTTTGGTCGAACAGCGAGATCCGGAGACAACGGATCGGGTCAATTGATAATTTATGATGTAAGTAGATTTCCAAACAGCTTTTCCAAAATATTTGATTTGAAGAAAAAACGCGACTGCGACGAGCATCACCGGATTTCGAAAATAAGGAATCATTACCAGACGCAAATTAGATCCGAGGAGCTTTGTTTCGATGAGTTCAAAAAACAATATGAACGATTTAAGAAGAAACTTGCTGAGAATAATACTCCTAAAGAAATTAAGGATATCCTGTTGCGAAGCTGTTTAGACAAGTGGGCTTTCTGGCTGGACACAAATGGAAAATCTATTACAGAAAATAATAGTGAGAGTCTGCTGAATATATTTATTTCTCAACTAACTCAGTTATATAATGATATACCACTTCCACTTCCAACATCGACACTTTATGCCTGGGTGGAAGAAAATCCAGTGCAAACGACAAACTTAGCCAAATATCTCGCCCAAAACAAAAAAGTGGACGACGCCATTGATCTCTTCAATGAAGTGATTCGAAATGAACCGCACTTCAGCGACGCCGCGCATTACTACAAGGCATTCGCACTAACCAAAAGAGGCAATTGGAGTGAGTGTGAGAGTGAATTCAAGAGAGAATTGCTAGAAGCTGCAAGACTCTTCGAACGACATATTCAAACCGCTATATTAGCGTCTAGTGTTATACGCAAAATGAAGCAAACGAATAATGAACTTATTCCAATCGACTCTTTTGAGGAACAGAAAAGAAACGTGTGCAACATTTACTCGATGTTCTTGACTTCTATAGCAGATATTTTGGGCCATCACATCAGTGCAAAGGATTTTGTCTGTGAACGCTTAAAAATAAAGGACGATTTCGCCGAACGTTTCTATGAAAAACTTTGTGATGATGGTTATCTTCGAAAGCCAACAGTTAATGACAATGTGAACGAAAGGGACTTGAAATCCATCTGCTATGGTTACGGACTGGACGTTAAGAAACTAAAGGAATTTTTACTTTCGTACAAAGGAGGTGAAATATCTGAAAAGGATTTCCAAAAAGATTTCAAAAAGCATATTCAATTACCTACCCGGGAAGCATTTTGGAAAGAACTATTCAAAAACAATGTGTTGAGCGACGAAGTAAAGCTTGTTGTAATTGAAAACGAAAAGTTGGACGAATTTGATTCCAGGCTTCTCGAATCGTTTGAGAAGCAACATTTGAAGATCAACGAAGACGAACTCGTGTTATATCCGGAAATTATTGGCTATCAAGATGAAAACAAACGCATTTTCCGAAAGGACGACTTTAAAAAAACTATCGGTGAGCAGAAATATGAACTGTTAAAAAGAAGGGGATTATTCACAAAGAATAAGAAAGCACGATTTGATCTGGATAAGTGTGCAGTTGTGAATTTTGCTTGCTATGATTCCATTGGGCTTGAAGATATTAAAAATCGTATTGGTATTAATGAAGTTGACGCAGGACGAATTTTAAATAAACTTGTAAGTGAAAATGTACTTGTTGAGAATGAATCAAGGTATAGCTTACAAATTTCGTTTGAACTCATCAAAGGCATAAAAATCGATTTCTGTTCGCTTTACGAAAATTCTGTAAAAGAACTTTTGGTTCATTGCTTTTCCTACAGGATTTACTTGCAAATGATTGAACAGCACATAAAATGTAAAACCGAAAAACTGCATCCATTTTTGAGCATAAAACCACATCAGTCATTGATTACAAAGTTGTTGGCTATGAAGATTATTATTCCGTCAACAATAAACAGTACGAAGGACGTAAAATTGTTACTGAAGTCCACAGAGAACAAATCAACGAAGGACAAACGATACAAGTACATTGTCGACATTCTAGACAAACGATACAAGTACATTGTCGACATTCTAGAAAGTAAAAGAGGTATATTAGAAACCCTCGAAAACGTTAACGGAAGTTTGCAGAACATTCTGGAAATTGTCCATATTTCAAGCTATGTGGAAGCTAGTATCTTCAACCTTGACGGACTTGAACATATCGTAAAATTGGAAGAGAAGAAATGGGCTTGGAAGATGATAGTCAGCAGTTGTGCAGTGACACTGATGGGTATCGGCCAAGTTGTTGTTGGTTGCCTATTGGAATATATCACTTCTTTTTCGCTGACATCTTTCGCCACCTTTTTCATAAATGAGGGAATAAGTGACATAGTCTATATTCTAGGATGCTGGAAATCAGGATTCTTCAGTTGGGCTGATTATGGTAAACATAAAATAACAAGTGTTATGATGTCAGCACTTTTAGTTGGGACTACTATGGTTACTACGGTGTTCGGAAGTAAATTGTTTGGTTCTGCTGTTAATAATGTTGAATCGCAAGTATCGAAACAAATTGCAAAGCGCTGTGCTCTGAAAATTATGCGCGCAAGTGCCTGCGGAGCAGCAAATATGATCATCAGGGCAAGTGTTCCAAGTGCTCTGCAGTCGTTATCTGATGAGATAACGAAATCAGTACTCTCCGACATTGAGAATAAAGTAACTAATCACAGTGTCATGGACACCATTAAAGAAGCTGTCAACAGATTAGGCGTGGAAAAAACAGAAGAAATCATCCAGATTGCAACTGAGAGGGTCTCAAATAAACAAGCAAGTTCTTCTTGCTTCGACTTATCTATGCAACAATTGTCAAACACTTTGTCTAAAGGATTTTCTGACAGCATTGCTAAATATAGTAAACTCAATGCAACAGCGGTTGTAAGTGCAACAGATGATATTGTAAACGATGTTCTGGCCTACATCAAAAGTTTACTCCCAAATTGTAACCCAGGGAGTATTCTTACCGGTTTCGTAGATGAAGTGCAAGATAGTCTCATTCCTGAACTGAAGGAAGCACGGAGATTAAATAAATGGTCAGAATTAGGGGAAGATTCCGAGGAGCTTAAGCTAAAAATTATTTATCAATGGATAGCGCGGACTCGTGAGGAGTTGAGCAGAATTCTTTTAACGAGGGTCATAAATCCTGTGCTTAACATAGGAGCACATCATTTATATGGATATATTGAAAAACAAAATAAAAATACATATGATTCTTACTTAGAAATTGGGCAAGAAGATGAGTTTGCCAGAATCAAACGAAAATATCAGAAGACAGAATCGATACCAGAAGAAAAGAAGGAGGAACAAATCGAAAAGATGTATTTACAGGAATTGCTTAATCTTACTAAACAAAAACTAGATCCTGGTTTTTTTGCGAATATAATTCGAGAGAACGTTCCAATGGATAAGGGATTTGTAAATGCAACTATTCGTGTGGTGCACACAGTCCTAAATCAGATTGGGAGTGAAATTGGGACGTTGAAATTTGTTGTAAAGGATGAAAATGGGCTTTCCCAGGAATTCACTTCTATGCAAAACGGAACGGAGGAGAAGTGCATAAGAATTGATCTTCAAAGCAACCATTTTTATATTTCAAGAAACGAAGAAGAAGTTTTAACGAATTTTAAAAACAATTGTTTGTTTGATTCATTGTGCAAAGAAATAAATTCATTAGAAACAATAAAACCATTGGAGTTCAGGAGTCTTATGGCAAGTTGTATAGAAGACAATCGAGACATACATTGTCATTTAAAAAAAGTTTGGCGTCGAACTCCAATTGATTCGGTGGTGTATGGTGGTGCAAAAGAAGGAACCGAAAGCATCGAGCATCCTGAGAAAAGAAGAGAAGAGTTAATGGAGGATGGAGTAAGCCAGAGTCAAGATAGCAGTAGTGGAACGACCAACAAAAGTATACATTGCCATTTGCCTGGAAGTATATTTAATAATGAGAAACAGTTGCACTATTGCAACGAACTTTTAAATCTGCTCGATCGCTCACAAAATGTACGCAAGCGCGTGAACATGGCAAGCGGATTTGGACAAAATATCGATAAAATTCAACACGATTTGATGCGAATTGCTGCTGAGATTGATTATATGAAAAGTTTCGACGATATTTTTGAGGCTAAAATTATTCATATTAGAAACAAAATCGTGTTGGCTGAAAATGAAGTCAACAATATAGAAAAGCGCACTGTATCAAAGCAAGGAAGGCGTGAGCCTGATAACGCTTGTAAAAATAATAACAACTTTGATACTAAAAAGCCATTGAGAGTTATACAGGAGAAAGTACGAAAAAATGTTAAATTTAATTTTACATCAAAAATCAAAAAAAAGTTATTTATGTAAAATGTGACATTGTCATTAAGTTCATCATACCATTTCATAATTTTAGTATATAATTTAAATATTAAAATATGTAGCATTATGAAATCAGTAAGAAAGAAACTATAAAATCATATAAAATAATTACAATTATATAATAAAATTAATGAATATACTCGAACGGGAAATATTTCTTTATTAATAATGCATAATATTGTTTTTTTGTTTGTTTTTATGTTAGATTACGTTTCTACAAAAGCTACCAAAATAAAGTCAGGGAATTACTTAATGTAATAGGAAAAAAAAAGATTCATTACAAATTTTATGGTAACTAACCCAGCCAACATGGCTAATTTTGATTTATTTTATTATTATATTTTATTAAATTCTCTCTAGAGCAGTTATAGACAAAAAACAAACTACATAATTCTAAACAATTCATCACTAATAGTTATATATTTTCCAAATCATATAAACGGAATTAATGTGCTAGCTTTTAATTTTGTATTAGATATAGGTACTTTTCAAGTACACACATGTGTATAGCATTAATAATTACAATAAAAATAACCAACACTTTCATTTTGAAACTATTACCACCCTCTAAACAAGGAGAATTAAAATCGTTCAAGACTGAAGTTGCCAATACATAAATAATACATAAATATACATAAATAATACATAATACATAAATAATACATAAATAATAAATTCAAAAGTTACCTTTAATAATATTTATTTACTTCGAAAGTTTTAATAGAAACTATGAATGCTGTGTTTTCATATAAAAAAATCCCTTTCGGCAGGCTGAGGTAGATATCGAAGTGTTTTTAATTGCATTTTTTTGCGTAATTTTTTTCAAAATCGAGAAACTAGTTATTGTTTTATAAACTACTCATCAAGAGCTTTTCAACGATACCCCACAAGACATGCTTCTAAAAATTTCGATTTTCCACCCCCACCCTCACAACCAATAATTCGGTAGTGTCACCGTAATCTTCATAGGGAGTACTCTAATTTATGCAGATAAAGTTTCTCTCTAAACTCCATTGCAGCCGAGATATTATAATTTTTTCAAAATTTCACCTCGATCCCCCGGCCACCCCCTTGGGGCGATTTTCCTCATTAACGAACTTAACCAAGCTATTAACCGTAAAAATAACATAATATTTGGTTCAAATATCTTTCAAATTGCGACAATTATCGTGTCCCGAAGAACGCTGTAAAACGCTGTAAATTCCTCATAAAACCCTCAAAAATTTCTGGAATTTCAAAATATTTTTTCAATTTGGAATTTTGGAGGGGGTGTTAAAAAAAATGTTTCCGAACCGATTATAAAAGTGTATTATTCAGAGAATAATCAATTTTAAAAGATTTCTTAACCAAGAAAGCAACAAAAAACATATTATGTGAGAAATTTCATGAGGCATTTTTTTAATTTACTCGTATTGTACAGGGTGTTCCGTAATTAGTTGATACCAGGTATACCACGTTATTCCTTGTGATGACCTGAGTAAAAAATTGTATGGGCATTTTGGTGGGTGAAGCTTAGTTTCCGTGGTAGAAATTATTAATGCGGGGGCGGTACATTTTTGAACTTGCTAAACAAAATTGCTTATATCTTCCTAGAAATCTGGCCGATTTGAACAAATGTAGTTTTAAACAAAAGGTAATGAAAGTACCTATTTAAAACTATCAAGCATTTTTATTTTCTTTCTCATTAAAAAAATATAGCTGTACTCTTTTTCGGAAAAATTGTATTTTTCAGGTAAAAATTCCGAGAAAACCCCGTTTTATTTCAAAATTTTTTCAGTACCGTCGTCTTTTTTTTCACTTAGTATGAAAGAACCATAAGTCCTCTTTACAACAGAAAAAACCGCATCACCCTACCCCTGTCCCTTTCCAGGTAGTACCCTCATCCATATCACAAGTCGGAACCAATGAAAACAGATTATGATTTATGGCTGTCAATAAAGGTCTGGTAAACACTGAGAAAAGCTATAAAATTAATTTTTTTCCTTAGAGTTAAAATAAAAAAACGTGATTGTGATGATTTTTATTTGTTTTTATTTATAATAAATGCTCAAAGTGATTACCATTTTCGTCAATACAACAATTTAACCTACGAACTAAGTTTTGCCTAATTCTACTAAATACATCACTATTTGTTCTTAATTCTAGACATGCACTTACTATTCTATTCCACAAATCTTCTCTTGAATTTATTTCTACACTATAAACTCTATTTTTTAAATGACCCCATAGATAAAAATCCAATGGGGTTAAATCAGGTGACCGTGCTGGCCAAGCAATAGGTCCTCCACGTCCAATCCATCTTTCGCGGTAATTAGTGTTTAAAAATTCCCTAACTTGCACAGAAAAATGTGCAGGAGCTCCATCGTGCATAAACCACATCGTCCTTCTCGTATCCAGTGTTATCAGTTCATCTAAAGCATCTTCAATTTCATTTTTTAAAAAATCTAAATAAATATCACCGTTAATTGTAGGTAATTCAAATGGACCTATTAGACAATTTTAAATGATACCACACCAAACATTAATTTTAAATCCTCGTTGATGCCTTAGTTGAAGTATTCCATGAGGATTTGTTTGGGACCACATATGAAGATTGTGGTAGTTAAATATTCCGTCCCTCATAAAAGTTGCTTCATCTGTAAAAAGTATCTTAGAAATGAATAATACATTATTCATATGTTCCTGGCGCAACCAACGACAAAAATTTAAACGATTAGAAGAATCTCCTTCTTCCAATGCTTGCACCCGCTGAAAATGAAAAGGATGATGATGACATTCATGCAGAATTCGCCAAATGGTTGTCGACGATTGCTGTAGTCTTGCTGCAATTCTTCTGATGCTGATAGTAGGATCTCGTCTAATAAGGTCCATTACGTTCTCGTCTAAATTACTTCGTATTTGTGAAGGCCTTCCTGCGTCCATTCTTCGCGTACTGAAAGATCCATTTTCTCTAAGTCTTCTGTCCGTATTCACAAATGTGTTCAAACTAGGAAGTCGTCTGTTTGGAAACCTTTCTGCATACAATATTCTTGCTGCAGTCCGGTTTCTTCTAGCTTCACCATACACAAGGTGCATATCCGCATATTCCTCATTGGAAAAATTCATACCTGCTAAAACTTATTTAAGTCAAATCTTAAACACAATTCAAAAACCAAATTAAAGAAATAACTTTCCTGAAATTTACTTCTGCAGTTACTATTAAATGCTTCTTCAATGCCTGCCAGTTCGAGATTAGTTTATAACTGTACTAAAATCACGTCCACACGGACCACACCACAATTTTTAAAACATAAGCAGAAATAACTCCCACATTGTACTCATAATCTGTTTTCATTGGTTCCGACTTGTGATATGGATGAGGGTACTACCTGGAAAGGGACAGGGGTAGGGTGATGCGGTTTTTTCTGTTGTAAAGAGGACTTATGGTTCTTTCATACTAAGTGAAAAAAAAAAACGACGGTACTGAAAAAATTTTGAAATAAAACGGGGTTTTCTCGGAATTTCTACCTGAAAAATACAATTTTTCCGAAAAAGAGTACAGCTATATTTTTTTAATGAGAAAGAAAATAAAAATCCTTGCTAGTTTTAAATAGGTACTTTCATTACCTTTTGTTTAAAACTACTTTTGTTCAAATCGGCCAGATTTCTAGGAAGATATAAGCAATTTTATTTAGAAAGTTCAAAAATGTACCGCCCCCGCATTAATAATTTCTACCACGGAAACTAAGCTTCACCCACCAAAATGCCCATACAATTTTTTACTCAGGTCATCACAAGGAATAACGTGGTATACCTGGTATCAACTAATTACGGAACACCCTGTATATTATAAAATAATTTAAGCGCATTTTTTCTAGAAATTGCCGAACAAACAATACCATATTACTTCAACTCCTTTCTCTTCTCTCTTCTAATTTCTTCAAATACATTAATTTAAATTTGAAAAAATTATCCGAAAATTTCAACTAATATTGCAAAAAGAAAATGTGGTGAAATATCTATCGAAATGCCAGTACCAATTGGTGAATTCTTTCTTCTAATTCTATTATTTCAAATTCAAATAGACATTAACCCGAGATTCCTGTTGAATTGACTCAAGGTTATCAAATTTTGCACTATGTATTTTACAAATTAATTTCAGCAATTAGTTAATTTTTCTTATGTATGCATCCAACCAGTAATGAAGAGCAGCACTGACTTGAAAAGTAATTTATTTTCGCTTTCCATCTATTTATACGATTAAGGTTTGGTTATTAAAATTTAAACAATGTTTTTTGTTGTATATTTTGTATTTGTTTAACACACCTCAATTACTCACCACTTGTTCCAATGAATTTCCCCCTCTGGTTTGAGCCTGTGGGTCCTGTGAGGAGGTTTGAGCCGCAAACAATTCTCTTTTTAGTTTTTTTTAGGGATGGGAAAAACCTACCGGTTTAAACCGAAAACCGGTGTTTTGGGTCGGTCAACCGGTGATGTTTTTGGTTCGGTTTTCACCGGTGATTTTTTTTAAATGCAATAACCGGATAAAAAAAACCGGCAAATTAAGTTTTGTAAACAGAAAGAAAACATGGTAATTTTTACAACTTTCGGTGACATTTTACTTTTTAGAAAGAAAAAAACCTAAATTGTAATTGAGTTATTGATTGAAAAGGATTTGAATTGGAAAACGCTGCCGCCAACGCAAACGGCTTGCGGACCTACACGCGAGGACACCAATCAGTAAATTTAAACTCATCAAAGTAAAGCTTTTAAGCCTTAAAACTTTAACCCCAGTTTGTTATTAAAAAAATAAACAATAATCAATATTGAATATACATACATACTTTTATACTTTTTTTGTAAATTAGGCGTTCCGCGCTTGGCTTAAAATTATCAATAATTAAAAAACCTTGGTTTTATTGTAAGAGCTGTATTATTTTACTAGCGAAATCCCTGGAAATGTTTAGCTGTTTTCGCTTTTGAATGAACATTTTGATAGTTGCATTTATAGTTGCTTTTGCATCTGAAGGAAATAGATATTTTTTACAGTTTGTGTTTGATTTGAGTTTTTAGTTTACCTTCAGGCTACAGCTGCTCAGTACCAGCTCCATATTTGCTATGCACTATGCAGCAGTAGCAAGCTTTTCGTGTTTAAAAAATAAAAGTTTTTAAAAAACACCGAAAACCAGTTATTTGAAAAACCGGTGATTTAGAACGGTTTAAACCGCCCGGTTAAACCGCAGGTGAAATAACCGAAAACCGGTTATTTTGGCAACAACCGCCATCTCTAGTTTTTTTCGAAGAAAGTTACGATTTTAATTTCATTGGAAATTGGAAATTTAATTACTGGAATTCCAATTTGCTTGACAAAACAACAACAGAAGCCCCAATATTCAATTATTTATTGGCACTAACTGTAGAACTACAATTGACCTAAATTTTTTTCCGTGCAGTGGAAACGAAGGAATTTCTCTCAGACTAAATACACCGACACCTGGGGTGGATTTCCTGCAGGGTTTTGTAATTCCGCAAATGTTAATTTCTTTTAAAACTTACTCGTATTAATAATTTTTTGCCCTGGGTATAATAAGAATTCAGAATTAGCTGACCGTTTTTTAGAAGTGAACTGTATTTCGATTTCTCATACGTGGCTCCATTTGTATCCCATCGACATAAATTAAATTACCAGATTGTAATTAATTTAACACAATTTACTGCGAACTGCTGCACATTTGTAATTGTTTAGTAGCATTTTTTTTTTTTACATAACATTTGAGAGGTTTAAACTTTTGACAGTTAAAACACTGTTTTTTTTCCAACATAACATTACTCATATTGATTCTTTATAATGAAAAGTCGTGTTTAATTGAAATAAAAGGGTAAAATCCTAGCAGAGGGTGCCCCTAAACCTGTGAACAGTAATTCGAGATGTCATTTCAAGTAAAAGTGCGTGCTTCTATTTTTTTGCATATCGACAAGCACGCATATGCATTATTATATGAATTAATACTCTAATGTCAAATAAAAATGCGTGCTTTTACTTTAAAGCCGGAGGTACACGATACGGAAAACGTCATATTTATAAGCGATACGCCTTATTTCATATCGTGTGACTCGACGATAAGCAATATGGTGTATCGCTTATAAATATCCCAAAAATTTCGGAATATTTTCGGCACATCCAAGCAATTTGCGGGGTACAAATTTCCCGAGTCACACCATACAAAACTTTATGTACATAGTTTTGAGATTATTGCTCTTACGGGCGGCGCGGCGTCGCGGTAATCTGTGAATTACAAAATACAGGTTCCAAACTCATTTTTGCTTATCGTGTGACTCGATGTCTCAAAAGTGACATCCACAAAGATATTTCCTTATAAATATGACGTTTTCCGTATCGTGTACCTCCGGCTTAATTCGTATATCGGTAAGCACGCATTCACATGTTTTTAGTGTAAACTCCGCCTGTCAAATGTCAATCAACTGTCAAGCGACCCTCTGCTAGGATCCAACCAATAAAAGTAATATCGATTAATGTATGTTATTGCAATAACGGAAGAAATGAAAATTGGAAAATACTATACAATTTACAAAATACTAATACAATCTTTTTTTGTTATTACAAAAATGTTCTTTTTTGGATTTTAATTGCAAAATAAACTAACAGCTAACAAAAAATAAACCTTTATCATGAATAATATTCAGAAATATTTCTAAAACTCGTCCAATTTTCTTAATTTTATTATATTATTGCCCATAATCATCTCTCTAAAAATTACTATACCTTTTATTTGTGTTTTAATTTTAAGGTATTGATAATTTATTACTTTCAGTAACTTGGTTGTCTAGATTCTATTTTTGTACTTATTTTTCTGCTGAATTTCGGTTTCTCTCTAACCTAGATACAAGTTCAAATATTAAAATAAATATCATTTTCTATTTGACCTGTCCTATTTGGGCTGTCAAAACTACAATTGGAATCCAAAGCTCTGTTTTTATTTTTCCGAATCTCAAAAGTTTCCTGGTGGAATTAGATAAAAACGATGGACTGTGGAAGTGGAACACGACAGACGAACAACTTGGAAAGAAACAGTCGCTCTCCAGATTTGAAAGTTGTATCTGTAAGGCGGGGACGAGGATTGAACATTGTCGTGCCATCAAAAAAAAGTTTTTAGTATCTCTGGAAAAAATCTTCATAGGGAATTACACTATTTGATTATAATTACTGCAACTCAATTTTATATTACCTACTTAAAAAAAAGTGCTAGTAGTTAAGCTTTAACGTGAGAATATTCGTGTTGTGATTATGCTTGAAAATTTCTTGGTGCAAAGAGAAAAAAGTGATTAGTCAACTCTTGCGCGGAGCGAGTTTTTGTTTTTGACACTTGCTGAGATATTCTAGAATTTTGCAAATTTTGAAAAGGAATTGACTGGAAAATCGTTGAAAAATTAATTACTTATTTGAATGCAGTAATCTGGTTGGATTACACCAGCAGTGACGGCATTAATTTGTTGGAAACGGAAGTGAGGTGAGCATCCACTATATTTTTTCCCCCAAAGTCTGCTGATCAATAATTTCGAGCGACAGGATGAAAATATATTTAGTTTTGTTATTCCAATTCTTTTCCAACCTCCGTTCCTGCATTAATTCCCCTTTAATTGGCTTGAATCACTTAATGCATTTTGTAACTCCCTTTTGCTGTTATCAAAACTGCAATCATTTGACTGCATTAATTGACGTTCAATTAATAAATGAGTTATGCAGTGTTTCCATTAATTAAATATCATTTTACCAAAAATAATGCTTCTGAATCTGAAGATGTTCGCTTGAGCCTACATCTTCCCCATTTCTTCTTGAAGCACTTGGTCAACTTTCATTGATAACGAAAGAAATGGGTAGGGGGGGGGGGGGGATCTTCAACTGCTGCACCCCCCTCTGACCCTGACTAATTAGTATCAGTTAAGCCACGAGAATGGAAAACCATTGATTTAATCACAGTCAAAAATTCTAAATCATTCACAACTCACAATCAGTATGGGGTATTGGGGTTTGCTTGGTTGCAGAGCACAATCAGTGGCGTAACTAGGACTCGTTTCTGCGGGAGGGGAAGGAAATTACACTCTCGCTAGTTGTATGAATGCGATAAATTGTAACTCAATAACAAATTTAAAATTGTTGGTGGCTTTTTAGTATCAACATGGACAATTGGCTGTTTGGAAAAATCTGAGCAATTGCAAAAAACGTCATAGGAAATAGCCCTGGGGGGGATTTATCCCCTGATTTTACCCCGTAGTTACGCCACTGAGCACAATCATCTAATAATGCAATTTGTACGCTAAATTCCCCTACCGAGCTTATGTGGCAGTGTGTGTGGATGTGTGAATTTTATCGACATTTGCAGGTCGAAAGCAGACAAAATCCTTGCCTTGTGTGGGTTTTGAATGGGAAAAGTTGTGAGAGATACTATCGCCACTATCGGCAGTTGAATGAAACTCTAACATTTTGAAAGATAAAATTGAAATAATCCTTCTGTTGGATTTATTGTAACAAAAATTGTTGGAATATGACTTGAATTGTGCTTACTGGAGTAAAGATATTTGTGCGTATGTAACTCGGTTTCAAGGTCACATGCATCCCGCTGGAATCGTTCATGCGCAATCTTAACATTCATTGCATAATATTCTAGTTTCGAAAAGAAAAACCAATTTTGCTGTGAATGCTTTTTTTATCACAAAGAGATGCTTAAAATGATGACAGAATTTTTACAGTGTTAAAAATATCTCTACATTTGGAAATTTAATAACGAAAGAAAGAATAAAAAAAACATGTAATAAAGTTTATTCACAGTTTCCTTTTTCTCATATCATTAATTTAATACAATATTAATATAATCCCAGTACGTAAAACATATAATGAAACTAAGTTATTAATAATATTACAAATAATTAAGGTCATCAGTTTTGTTTGAGGCATAAAAAAAATTCTTATACCTACGTTAATTTTTTTTATATAAAAGTCTTGAATTTTTGTTGCAACAAGGGAATCAAGAACCATAATATTTTATTATCTTCTCTTGGAAACCAAATTTTGGAAACATGAATAAAAAAAAAAAACATTTTGAGAAAAATGGTTTTAAAACTACAAATAACCAAATCAATTTATCATAAATAAAAGAAAAATTAAATTGTTTGAAAGTGATTGTCGCATAGATCTTTTACTCCTAATTCGTCCCTAATATACTATATGCATTGTGCACTTAACTTTGGCTTTAAGATCGATTTGAGGATGTGAAGTGTTCCAGTGAAAGTGCTAAGGACTCGGTTCACTGTAAAATAACACGTGTTTATTGGTGGAAAGAACAGAAACCACATATAAAATCCAACATCTAACAATATTATGAAATCACTGAAAAAGGATTTCATCTGAAACCGTGGTGATATCCTGAAGGGTTCTGAAATAGGCGTGTCGTGGACTTCCCACGCGCAAAAGCTCAAACGTAAAGTGGAAATGTAATTTTTGTGTAAATTTCTCAAAAAAATCAAAACAATTTCAAGTGGCAAGTGTGAGAAGAAGTAATTGTCCTTAATACCCACATTAAAAAATGTACTAAAACTTAAAAATTATGATAATTTGCAAATAGGTATGTCTAGTGCAATAGTTAATGCAAAAGCATTTAAAAATAAATTGATCAAAATATCGCCATGAAATCGACTTTCAAAATGTAACAATATTCGAAAAAAATTGTTCAATGATTAGTTTTTGAGAATTTATCAACTAATTTCAGTAAAAAACATTTGTTAATTGTTTATGTTTAAATATACAGTTTTACGGTCTCTATAGTTAGTGAAAAGTTCCATAAAAACATTGAATTTAAAGAGGAACAATCTCAACAGGAAGTGAAATATCTGAAGAGATGCCCGGAAGTGGGGCAAACGGGTTGCTGGATTTCAGGAAAGGAAATTCATAACTATTTTTTAAGAATATAAATATAAGCATATATGTACTTGTGTTTTAACCGTTTTCAAAGAGTGACTCAATTGTACAAATAATAATATTATCTAAATTAATAGCTAAATATTTTTGATAAGCGTATAAAAATTGTTTTAAAGGTGAGATAAAACATGAGAGCTTTCTATAATATTTTCCACCCATTTCCCTCAAAAAGGGGCAGTTTCAATTCTGTGATTATTATTTTTCAATTGTTGTCGATAGCTTTAATCAAGCAATTCCTTAGTTTTTTTTTTTTCGAGAGAGAGATTAGAACACAAAAACAATACAAGATTGTGCAGGTGTTACAAACTTTGATATTAGTGACGAAAAACCATTTTAAATAATTCTTTCGATTTTCAAAAAATGTTTTGTGCAATTTTATCGTTGTAATTTAAGTTGTAAGAGTGCAAAGAGTTGCAAAAAAAAATCAATAGAAGGAACGCAATGAATCAATCGATATTGTTACATAAAATGTCATTTTCTGGTTTATTGAAAAAATAAAGAAGGGAAGATAAATTAAAGCACAATGTCAATGTCCAGCGGATTGTCGGTAATAATCGAACCGGCCAAATATTCCTAGACTTTATATTGTATTGTATTATTATGTGAGAGGTGTTTAAAAATAAAAATGTAAATTTAAATACCGCAGAAGACAATGCAAAATGAATTATTAAATAATTGAAAAGTGTGAAAGTAGATACAAAATGCCGTCAGCTCTTTAGCTAAATTATAACAAAAAACAAATAGCCTTTTATAAATATTACGTTAATTTGAATTATAAAATGTTTTTGAGGTCGTCTAAAAATATTTAATAAATACCTAAGAAAAATAAAGAGCCAGACATCATAAGGAAAATTTCATTAAACTTTGAACGTGGTTACTTCGTTACGGAGATCCTTTTCAGTGCTTCCCACACACAATATTTTTTCATAATAATAGAAAAGTGCTTTTGCAATTTTCTAAACTCCTTCCATCATTCTAGATCTTGTTATTGTGCTGCTATACAACCCCATTTCATGGTTAAATATCAAGGGTATTTACCGAGAGTTAAAATCGCCCACAAGGGTTAATTGATATATAAATATGAGAATAAATGTTAAATGTGAATATTATATTTTCTCTGAAATGTTTTTCCTAAGTCCTTAAAAAAATTACTGGATGGCTTAGTGACCAACAGAAAGTTCAACCCCAAAGGAATTACGCGGTTTGTATGCTGTGCTTGAAGCAACTTTATCGCGTTAATTGAATTACCGCTTTCTCATTACCACTTAGAGTATCGCAACTGATTCTTACTACAGAGAACAAACACACATTAATTGACTAGTTGAAGCGAATTTAGTAAGTTTCAGATTTACTCATCCGAATCTCCGGACAAAATGTTCTGTTCATATGATTAACTTCCACTTTGAAAATGGCTTAATGAATTTCCTTGACGAAATTTCGATTAAATTAAGTTTTCCGGCGTTAATTCCGGATCATTTCAGATTTCTATTTATATTCCATGTTTACACATTCATTTATTTATAATCTATCTGGGGATATTAGTTATATTATAACTACATCAGAATGATTTATTTAGGATGATCCTGGTTCATTACCTTTCGAATACCAAAACAGGACCAGAATTTTGGTTAGATGATTAAAATATCTTGCCTACGCAAACAGAAACACTACAAAAACATCTCAAGGATAATAAAAGACTGCGACAAATCCGAAAGCCATCTTGACTTTTTCATTGTGTTGCCTGCACACGACGAAATACGTGTCAAGTGTAAACCCACAATGTGAATAAGTATATGGCCTTCATTTTGTTTTATAATGTTCGGCTTGTAATGATCTGCTATAGAAAAGGAATCTCAACATTATTGATGAGAAATGTACAACGTTGTCGCGAGGGAAAGAATCAATAAAATTCCGGCATAAAAGGATATAGGTATCGACATAGTTGCGGATTTTTTCATAGCGTCTTCTTGTCTGGTCCTTGGTCTCGAAATTTGCGAATATGAATGTGGTCTTTAGGGCGCCTAAATTAAGATTATCCTGGGAAGAAGGACACTGCGATAAGCTATTGAACTTGACCTAGTTGAATCTCTAAAATCTTGAGTATACTAAATATAATGAATTCTAATTTAAAAGAACACTTTTTTCATTAATTAGTAAATTTTAATTGGTCCTTCTTTAAATTAATTTGTGAAGGGCTTTGATAATAAAATTCCCTATTTCACCTTACAAAATGTTTAAAAAGTTTAAAATTCTTCAGATAGATAATAATTACCCTTAATTCTTAAATTTTTCTAAATAAATTTAATAGGAAAAGTTTAGAGCGATTGTGGAGCGAAATGTGGTTCAACATTTTTTCTTCTATATTAATCTTTTATAAATTTTTCTATTGTAGTTTTTATATCAAAAATTACAATAAAAGAAAATCCCTTTATAATTGGCAAAGTTAATTTTATGCCACAAGACGCACAAGTGTTTCCAGAAGAACGCAACCCAATTACCCAACCACAATTCTCCACTTTACCTATAAATGTAAAAATCTATAAATAATTTTAATTTAGTGGCTTACAATTTCAGAACTAATCTTTTAAGAATAGAGCTCAAAAAATCCAATTCAGAAAATGGAAACTGGAAAGGAAAATTCGTTTAAAATCAGGATCATTGAGATTATCTAAGTTTTTTCCCACAATTTTCAATTTTTCACATCTGTATTCATGTTACGTCACGTTTGATGTAACGGTACGATGCAGGGACGTGTTCCCCGTGGTAACAGAAGAGAACTAAAGACAATCCGTTCGGTAGCGCTAATATAAGCTGTATTTTTTTGAACGACCTATAATCTATATAGATCTTCTCCATACAAACTGGTGATCCAGGTTCCTATCCAGGTCATTATTCAGATCAAGGGATATTTCATAAATTCCCACCGGTGAGAATGTGGCCAACTTCAGAGCAAATTTGATAAACTGTCATTTTTGTGAACTTTGTTGATATTTTCCATATTTGACAGTCGGTATACAGCAGAATTTGTTAAATATTCATAACAATTACGTTTTTAAACTCACATGTAATTCCATTTTTATAACACAAATTATTGTTGCAATAATCAAATTATCTTGACACTTCGTAGCCTGACATCTGTAAGCACTGAACCTAGCTTCAGTTTAAATTTCGTAAATGTCCTTTGCCGTTTTTTAATTGATCGAGATCTGCAGGACATTAAAAAAAACACAGCTATAGTGTAGCTTTACTGTTCGGAATTTAATCCGTTATTAATTTATCCAAACAGACAATTGATCGCTTTCCGGGGAATCGGGAGAAACAAATTTACAGGAAAATTTTCTGCATGTTTTATTGTTTCTTCCACCTTGCAGTGAGTACCTAATCACAATAAGAGCTTCGCTCGTCATCCGTTGACCGTCGTCCGTCGAAACGTTCGTGGAGGGTACAATTTCCCCTCCAAGACGTTCGTCAGTACCAAAAAAAAATGCTCTCACGATGATCACGACGGATTGCTCTTCTGGGTTCCCCTGTCCAGTCGATTTGAGTCTTCCGGTTTTGTTGCCCATGTAAAACTAGTAAGGAAGCAATTGGTCACACCAATCACGTGATACCCTAGATTTGAAAAAATATAGCCATTCTATGTAAAATCTAGACATGCATTTTCCCTCTTGGCTAGTTGTCCGCGACTGCTTGCTTATTTTGTTTTCGCAGTTAACCTGGCAAAGTATAGCTCATTCCTATATCCCCAGACCGCGCCCTGTACTATAGCACAACGCAAATGCCGAGAGAAAACGTTTTTGTTTTAATAAATAATTTGTAAATGGTATCTAGGTATTATTTATAAAAACATTTTTCGTTTATTAAACAATATTTAACGACAGAAATTCAGTAAACAAAAACAACATTTTTGTATAAAAACGATTTACGTTTTTATGGCAACACTAAGATGGAGTTGCCCGATTTTGGTCATCTTCGAACTTGACCTTACCATTTTAACGAAGTAACATCGTACCAAATTTCAAGTCTCTAGCTACAAGTGTTCTGGAGTTATTGTGTGGACAGACATCAGACATCAGACAAACGGACATGCCTAAAACGGGTTTTTTCACTTCCCAATCATGAATATATACTTCTTCTGTTCTTTTTTTCTGATTATTTTTTGGCGTTGCAAACGTTCGCTCAAAACTAATATACCCTACACTACATCGCACGTTCTCATTGTGATTAGGCCCTGAACTTTATATTCCAATTTTAATTGTTATAATATTAAAATGGAATATAACAATGTCGCAAATCGATAGAATAGTTTTTGGGATAAAAAAAAACTTTCCTCCTATGCACGCGGATCCGAAACCATCTTGTCGACAGAATTCCGTTAGCAAAAGTTTTAATATCAGCCACTAATAACTTTTCTCGTTAAAAACTCATTTTCAACTGTGTCCTGCAATAGTTTGCTTTAGTTTCACAAAAAACAAAAATGTATATAGCGCTTATATGTATATATATATATCTGCGTTTGCATTGTGTGTCGATACATGGCTCTCTTATGTTGTTCATCTGTAAAAAATAAAATCAATATTAGGAGCAATTGTGTTGCATATTGTGTGAAATACGTGTTCGTTAGTTTGGCTCCTTATTAGTCAACTTTATATTAGTTTTACTAAGAATGTGGAAATTATTATTAATCTTTCACAAACTCATAAACAAAATGCCAATCACCGAAATTGTATTGAAAGTCAATGACTTTTTTTGCACCCACTGGGTATTCACAATGCAGATTCTTTTTGAACTCATTTACAGCAATTTCCTAAAAGTTTATTGAAACATTATAATCAAGATAAAACAAACCCGAATAGCAACAACTGGCTATATATCACCAACGCATTCTCACAGTTGACGATACATGGTCATTGGTCATGAACTCATGAACAAGGCGTAAATGCCACTGGACCTTCCAAATTGCAGTCGCCATACAAAGGTTAAGTGGCTGTGACTTCTGTTTCAGTTGGTGTAATTTTGCGTGCCTCAATTATGCGGCCATTATCCATTTATTTTGAATTAACTGAAGCCTTTACACACTGGCTAACAATGAGGACACAAAGGACTGAAAACTGTATATACATCCTGCAAGTTAAACCACAATTGCAAAATTAACTCATTCCGTATGAAGATAATTGCATGTTCTCACCATTTTGCATGGATATTGAGTATTTTATTGATAAATTTCATTTTAATTCCAGATCAATTCACACTGATTGGATTGTGTGGGGACTGACGTTAAAGTTAACCGCTTCCTAGACTTGAGACCGAGCGGATCTAGTTACTAATCTTTCGGGGTAGCAAAGCCTCAAAATGGCGTTCGCTGGCCTAAAAAAACAAATCAATAAAGCTAATCAGGTAAGGTTCGAAGAGTATAAAGACCACTGGAAACCGTATAAATCCTTAATGAGCATTATCGAAGCTCTTTCCGTTAAGTAAAATTACCAAAATTGATTGCTTCAATCCTTTTATGTAAATATTGAATACAGTTTGAAATTAGGATAACGTTTAATTTTTTAACCGACTTCAAAAAGGAGGAGGTTATAAGTTCGACGCCGATTTTTTTTTGTAGATGTTTAATAATTCTTTTTTTATTTCATTTAAAAAA
The DNA here is from genome assembly GCA_963082835.1 of Leptogaster cylindrica. Classification (NCBI taxonomy): domain Eukaryota; kingdom Metazoa; phylum Arthropoda; class Insecta; order Diptera; family Asilidae; genus Leptogaster; species Leptogaster cylindrica. The sequence goes on from OY720106.1 coordinate 7,963,618, forward strand.
GCTTCGCGGTGGTACCATGTTATTAATAAGTTCAACGGGTATTCTTTTTTTTGCAGCATAGGTACCTATAACTTCCAAACGGCTAAAGTGATTTGCATAATTCTTTTTTTATTCGATTCATGTCCCATTATACCAAAAGTCATACTTCGCCCACCGATTTTGCAGAAAAACTACAAAAATTTCTAACAACGAGTATTTTTTTATTTATATAATAAAGATTAAAGAACTGTGATACGCATTATAGGAAAAGACGAGACGAAGGCGACGTTGCATGCTGCCTTTAATTGGAAATTTAGATCGCTTCTGCGGGTTTATTGCACTTTAAAGGTTATAAAGAGCTTAATTGATTTTTACAATTTTTCTTATATCATTCCGAAGAACTCCAATTTGGTCGCAGTTATGCATCGCTCACTTGTACGTTTGTACGTTGAAAAGAGAAAAAATAAAACTTTTTTTTAAAAAAGAATTGAACCGACTTCAAAAAGTTGGGTTTTATATAAAAAATAAAATTTTTTTTTTTTTTATTTTATTCCTTCGAATTCTTCTCAAAAATTACAAAAATTAATTAGATAAGGTTTTTTCTCTATTACAAAGGAGAATGATTTCCAGTGTGACTGATACAGCATGGATCTTTTGAAACAGAAATGTGGGGGGAGGTAGGGCTAAATTGGTGCGAAGACCTTCTTTCTATCCTCACCAACCGGAGCATGTACACACCGGTGAATACTTCCAGAGCATCGCCAGAGAAATTCCTTGGAACTCATCGACCATGACCCAATTTTCCCCTATTCGAACTGCCATTTCTACAATATCAATAGAAATCGTATATATCCTAATCACTTTACAGTTTATGTCGGTCCCTAATCCCTATAACTTCGCCCCCCGAATACTTGCACATAATTTGTTGTCCGCGGGATGAGGAGATCCCAAAGCGACGGAATTTCATTGAATTTGAATGGGAATTAGGTCATGGGGTCAAGATCACAAGGCTATCCCACTCCATGATGTTATCAGTCAAGTTGAAATTTTGGAGAGTTCTGAATTGGCATTACGCTAGCATATCCTTGTTGATTTGTTTTTCCTGCTTTCGAAATTGGCAGGAATTATTTTATTGGTGGATTCATATCGTTTGCGTAAAGAACCCGTCATAGAAGAAATATTTATTTAAACACGAATCCTAAATAAATATTTCTTAACTCTCTTATTTAAACTTACATGTCGCCGGAAATAAATATACAAAATAATCTCGTTTGCAGTGAAGAGCTCAAATTCCTGCATCAAATTTTTATCATTCCGGAAGTTTATTTTTATACAAGAATTGTTTTCTTAATGTTCTCAGCGAAAATTGTTTGCAATCGTTAAAATGAATACAACAACATTTCAATCTTGTAATTTCTATTTAATTTAACTTATTAGACCAATCAAATTTGCTTAAAAAAAGGCTTAGAGTATGAAATGGGGCAGTACCAATCGATCTAGCATCCTGAAATTTGGAACGTAGACAATTCTTAACGCGGTAATTGCTAAAATAAATAAATCACGAGATATACGTATACAACTCGGTAGAATTTTTTCGTCAAAAAGGACAATTGGTCCAACTTTGGACTAGTGTACTTTGGTAGTGGGTGGTGCAAATATTCGTGTTTAGTGTCATTACACGTAGAATTTGATGCTCTACAACTTTCATTTGAAGCAATTTTTCTAAAGATTGGTATTTTAGAAGATATAAGCGAAAAACTGAAAAAAGTACGAAAATTTGGAAGATTTTGGTCCATACCAGCTGAAGATCCTTTAGGAAATTGGGGCAAACTCAGGATGTACATATCTGAGACCTATTTCAAAGATTAAAGCAGTTTCCAGATCTCCACCAGTTATTCGAAAGCAAAAGTCTAATTTTCTTGGCCTATATCTACTGTAATTAAATTTACATCTTTATTAATAACATATTTTAAACTGTTTGCAGTATGTCACTGAGAAGATGGGAGGTGCGGAGGGCACCAAACTGGATATGGATTTTATGGAAATGGAAAGAGTAACTTTTATTAAAAAGACCCTGTATAAATAATTGATAAAATATTTTATAAAATTCAATACTTACAGAAAACGGATGTAACCGTTGAACTTGTTGAAGAACTTCAAGCAAAAACAAAAGAATACTTGCAACCGAATCCGACTGCAAGAGCTAAAATGGCTGCAGTAAAAGGAATATCGAAACTGTCTGGACAAGCTAAAACGAATACGTATCCGCAGCCTGAAGGAATTCTCGCTGATTGCATGTTAACGTATGGAAAAAAATTAGGGGAAGATAGTGTATTCGGTAAGTAATTAAATTGTATTCAATATTCCGTTTAATCTAACTAAATTAAATTTGTTTATCATTGATTAGCCCAAGCTCTTATTGAATTTGGCGAATGCTTGAAACAAATGGCCGATGTTAAATACTCTCTAGATGATAACATCAAACAAAATGTCCTGGAACCTTTACATCATTTACAAACCAAAGATTTGAAAGAAGTTATGGTAAAAATATGTTTATATTAATTTTTAATAACTTTATAAAAATCGTTGTCTGGTTTTAGCATCACCGCAAAAAACTACAAGGACGACGACTCGACTTCGATTGTAAACGGAGAAGACAAGCTAAAGGTAATTCGAATTCGAATTTTACTGCGAATGCTTAAGTGTTTTTGTGTCAAATAACTTTGCAATTGTGCACATCATTATTTCTTGCACTTTGTGAATATGCAACATAATTTAAATAATATAAAAATTGTTTGATAAATTTATCTACTGCTATTTGAGTATATTGCGAGTTAGAAGATTTCGCAGGATGACGCCTATTTCATTATTGTGCAAGGAACAATGATTCAGTTTATGTATGTAACTTTTCTAAACATCTATTTAAACTATACAATTTGTTGAATTCAAATAACAGCTCGGTCTCCTCAAGGAAGTCCAATTAGGGCTACAAGATCGATCGGTATTTTATTTTCTTTTAACTATTAAACTATCGCTATTTTTTGTTTCCCAAACATAATATTCATAGTCAAAATTAAAATATAATTTGGATGAAAACATTTAATATTCTTTTATGTCGATAATCATAAGCTTTTTCCATAACAATTGTTTTTATTTTACCTCCTAAAATAACAAATGGAAAACAATCGTCTAAAAAATCTTTTCTTCAAATCGTAGTCCAGAAACATTTCCATGTAATTTTTGTTTTCCAATCTTCTTGGGTATTTAACAATGCTTTAGAGCTTGATGTTTGTCCTTTGTATTAATCCTACAAATAATTTAGTTTAAGAATTATAAAATGATTATTATTAATATTATATTTTCTATTTTCTTTTCATTTTCATTTTTGAATCAACAACGTCCTCACTCTCAAAACGGATCAAAATTATGGCTATAATAAAAAAACAAAAATTGATTCATCAAAATACCAAAATTTGTTATTTGTTGACGATTTCGTGTTTATTTTTACAATAATAAAATCGGAATACCAACAACAACACCTACATTCATCACACTTCGCACGTAAATTATTAAATATTGTACACACAATGGGATTATGTAAATTACTTGATTTATTTATTTTCAATTTACGCTTAAATATGAACGTAACGAATTGATGCTGATGTCAAAAATAAATTCAATTCCATTTAAATTTAACAACAAAAGGATCTCATATTACAGATGAAGAAATTCGTGGTGCAGAGGACAAATTCGCCGAATCACTACATTTGGCACAAATGGGAATGTACAATTTGCTGGAGAATGATGTGAGCAGAAAAAATAAAAACTATAAATAATACATTATTCATTGTTAAATATAAATTGAGTTTCAGGTTGAACAAATATCTCAATTGGTTACATTTTGCGAGGCTCTCCATGACTACCATTCACAGTGTGCTGATTTTCTAAAGATCCTAGCAGAAACTCTGCACCAAAAGTAATAGAAACATTTTACTTATTACAGATTTATATAAAATAATAATTGTTTTCAATTTTGTAGAAGCGAAGAGGCAGAGAGTCGTCCAAAAGCTGAATTTGTTCCAAAAACTTTGCAAGATTTGAGTATTGAAGGTGGAACTGGATCTAGTATTGGGACAGATGGAGGTGTGAATAGGCTTGGATTAAAGACAAATGGGAATGTTGGTGGTGGCATGCATTCAATATTAAAAAATGGTAGCCACTATCCACCATCCCGGATTAAAGAAAATATAACAAACTCCCATCACCAATTGTACAGCTCCCAACAGAATTTATCCACAAGCAGTAATAATACATGCAATATTAATAATAATTCTGACTCAAGAAATTTAAATTTCTCACGAAATCGCGTTTATGGATCATATCAATCGTTAACAAATGCAAGATTAACACACAGCAATTCATCTACTATCAATAGTACTAAATCTGGAGCTAATGGTAGCTCAGATCCGAGCTCATTCGATTGGCTAAACGCATGGAACAATCCTCCTCCAGCTGTTCCTCCAGCAAATCAAAATAATATTGCAAAGATGACGAATACAACGTCCAGTAGTAAACATTATAGTTTCAATAGTAATACTAGAACCAATGCCCAGTTCAACGATCCGTGGACAGGTGAAATTCATTTCGTTTTATTTATTTTCATTAAATTTAATTTCAATAAATTATTATTAACGCCTTTATTATTCATTTAACGTTTAAATTTGCCTTGTTCTATTAGATTTTTAGATGATTTGAATTATCGCCAATCATAAACACATTTCTATATCATAGCCACACTTAAATATGTTTGATTTTCACTGTATTTTATTTTATATTTATAATCATTTACAATATAGTGTAAAGTGAGCTTTAAGGATAGATTGTTATTGGGTCGCGTTAAAAGTCTGAAGGTGAAATAATCGCGTATGGAAATGGAGTTGTTCCTTTATCCACCCTTCCCAAATCGGGTCTAACTAACTAAACAATTAGGTCGTCCTGAAATTGAATCTTCAAATTCTCTTCCTTCTGGCTCAAGATCATCCGAAAGTCACGATTTCATTTTAAACGTTTTTCGTTTGATTTTAAGAAGAGTTCATTCAATGTTTGATGTAGAAGCGCAATTTTGAATTTCTGTTTGTGTAACTTTTAAGTTTTGTTTTCAATTATCATCAAATCTTATCACTTTGGCGGCATTGTTAATTTTTATTTTTGTTTTCTTACATTCGATTGTTTCCTTTTATCGTTCACCAAAGGATGACGGGCTTGCTTCTAGGAAAATTACAGAATGAAGGTGAAATATTGAAGAATGCATTGTGATCGCTGTTTAAATAAAATGCTTGGCCATATAAAACAAAGAAATCATTAAACAATACTGTAATGTGCATTAACTTTATGTACATGTCAGTAATAACAAAACCATGTTTTAAGGAAGTATGACGAAGTGGTGATGGGAATTTTTTATGTGCATTTTAAAGTATTTACAAAAATTTTTATCTAAACATTTCTTCTAAATATTTACAATTTAACTAGTTGTTATTGTTTTTGAATATACATAAAATGATTTTAAAAATATTGTTCCCAAAATAATTATATATATTCATTATAAATATTATTCATTGCAATGTTGAGATGTAATCATTGTCTTTACTATCATTCTTCTTTCTTGTACGCATATTAAAATTGTTTTATAAATAAAAATCTTATAGTAACGAAACCTACTCATCTGGAATTGGATAATGGTCATGCGCCAGCTCGATCTGTTAATGGTAAACAAAAACTGGACAAAATGCTAAATAATATTTTCTACTTTTATTACTTCGCTTTTATGAAAACCGTTTAACGAGTTTTATTCTCGTTTTAGCCTCGATTTAATGTTCGAAATAATTTATTTAGAATTGCATGATAAATTAATTTATAATAATTTTGGTGTTTATTAGTTTGTGAAATTATGATGAGAAGTTTTTCTGTAGCTGCAAGTTAATGTTTTTATAAGTGGTGTAATCTTTGCAACTAACAATAATTCCCTTGGGTCAATAACATTGTAATAATCATGTAACAACATTTTGAATTGCATGTGTGTAGTTTAAAAAATGTTTAACACAAAATTTCGCAACGTTATCGGCTTTGTTATTTTATTTGAAACATTTTATGATGTATAGCTTTGTTTAAGAAGAAAATCTTACATAGCGGTACACAAGGAGGTGTCGTCAGTTTGTGCTATAATTCATAGCAAGTCAAGTTTGTCAAGAATGATTGCCGACATTTCTATGTTCATTAATGCGCTATTTCTTTCATTGAACTTTCGTATAAATTAATATACATATAATAACAACTGATTTCTGTATTCATAAACCAATATGGCTTCCACCAATAACCGTTATTTTTGATGCAGCCAACTCCCCTGAAAATAAAATACTCACATTCAATTTCTATAAGTGTGTGAATAATTCGCCGCTGAAACAATGCAAATCTATCTGAACATTCCATTGCACTTTGTGTCGCTTTCCACATTGGCAGTGCACATTTGCTTACACTTTTTTAAATGCTTAAAATGCTCTTCTGTGCACAAATTCAAATACAAACAAACAAAAATCATAGCATGCAAAACGTTTAAATATTACTTCTGTGTGATTAAATTTACTTAATTGTAACAATTGTTTTGAATAATTGATAATTTCAAATTCAACTGATTGTTGTGTCTTCAGCTTCCCCGTTGCCATCGCCAATGAGGTCACCTGCTAAAACTCCGGCCACAAATCGTCAGCCCTGTTGTACAGCGTTATATGATTTTGATCCTGAGAATCCCGGTGAACTTGGATTTAAGGTAACTGCGGACAATTTAAGAAAAATACACTTTTATTGGATAACAATATTTTTTACAGGAAAATGATGTGATTCAACTATTGAATAAAGTTGATGAGAATTGGTACGAAGGTACAATTAATGGACGAACCGGATACTTCCCTCAGTCGTACGTTCAAGTATTAGTTCCACTACCAAATTAAAGTTTAAGTGAAGTTTAAAAAAAAAAGAAGTTAAAAGTTAATATACAAATGCAAAAATTTAATTAAATAAAAGTGAATGTAAAATGAGAACTTTTTCAACATGACACAACAACAAAAATTGAATAAAAACATTTTACGAATATTATCAATTCCTTATAAACGTAATTTATGAATGTTGATAAATTCATGAGCCCTAAAATCAATAAAAAAATGACTTAAGCCACTTATTAAAAAAACCATACTACCGTAAGCTTTTTCGTTTATTTATGGAAATAATATATTTAAACATAAGCAAACGTGTTCAAAATAATACAATATGAATAGCAAACGATACTAAGAACTTGTTGTATAAATTGGGCTTTGTTATGTGTGTGTTTAAATTAATTTTCTTGCAAGGCGTCACCACGCCTTTCAGGATCAACATTCAAGGAGCATAATACTTTTGTGCTCCTGATAGTTGCCAAGGAATAAAATGAATCGTGAATGAGTTCGTAAATATGTGAGAAGGTTTTCAATTCGAAATGATTTTTATTTTGAGCGCTTTTCCGAGAATTTTAGCAACTATTCGTTGTAGAATTTTGGTGTTCTTAGATAGCGAACTATGACAACCAATGTACTATGCAGGTGTTATAATTTTTGTTTACTGTTTTGTTTAAATATAAGTTAACAATAAATTATTTTTTAGTTACTTGGATTTTTTTTTTATAATTTACCTTTTTAGTTGCTGCTTTTAAATCCACATTTTACTCCAAGAAAACATTTCTTCATATGTATACTTTTTTGATAAAACAAAAAACAAATATTTTATGGAGCAAATATGAAATTAATTTGTCTTTTGGTCCGAATAGAATGAAAGAAATGCATAATAACAAAACCTTTGGAAAATCATTAATGTATATAAGCGAACTTACACTGAAATCAGGCAACATTTAAAAAAAATTGCTCACATAATAAATTACTTTGGTTCGTCTTTTTAGGCTATGATTCAAAAATTCTATGAATATCATTTAAACGGCCATGTAAGAATATAAATAAATATAAGTAAACGGCTAGATAAACATTTCACGTAAAGGAAAAACAACAAAGGACAATACATAGTGTTAATTATTAATGAAGTATTATATTACATTATAATATCAACAAATTACAAATGTAATTAAAAAAAAAAAATATGGAAATTATTGTAAAGATTAATTATACGGCCACTTTATAAAGGACAATTAGTAACAACCATGAAATTAAAATGTTTTCGTTAGTCAGATATTTTTACGGTAAAGAAATATATATAGCATTCATAATTCATATAATATGTCGTCCTTTTAGATTTTGGAAGTACATAATATGTATATGTTTCGGTTATAAAAGTGTAAAAGTAATTATTCCAAATGATCCGAACATTCGCAGAGAAGAGTGAAACTGAAATCACCTTAGAGTTCTGTTCCTAAAGTATAAAACAATCATAATAATAACAATACGAAACAAAAGTCTCGGCAACATCAATTAAAATTATGAAAATAAAATGAACCGCATAAAGTTAATTAAATATATTCTTATCTGGATGTGTTTCTAAAGAAACTTATTGAGTGCTTTTTTCCTAAATAAAACCTGCTTAAAATTTTAATCAAATTATCTTATTGAAGAATAAAAAAAAACAAAACCTAATGAAATTTTAATTATATTATGATGAAAGCAAAAACGTGGCATTTTAACGTGTTCTTGTATTTATAATTCATTCGTGTTGTTCTTGGTTAAATCAGTCTTTCTCTGTATGCTATACTTGGTCCATTTTAAATAAATTTTTTTGTGCTGTATAGTGTTATCGATATTAAAAAAATACAAAAAAAAAATAATATAAAGTGGATATAACAAAAAAAATATAATTAAATTTACTAAATCGTGAAATTGTACACAAAAAAATTAACTTCTTCGTGTCTTATTGTATTTGAACATTTATTTAATGTTTACTGAAATAAATCAAATTCCAGATGAAATATGTTTTTTAAATCGTATTTTGATATTAATTATGAGTAAACGAATAAGATTTTCAATCCTCCTACACTTTCCATTAAAAACTATTATATTTGACTACCCAAAAGAAAACAAGTTAGAGAAAATTCACTTTTATTTTTTATATGGTACCAACATAATAATTAGGGGAGTGCCGTACAATGTGTCTATAGTTTTGAGCTTAGAGCTCTTAAGGATATTTAAAGGAGGCTTACAAGGAGCTGATTTCAGGTGTCATACTCCGATTTTGAAGCCGAATATCTCAAATGAAAGGTCTCGTCGGGCCGGGGGTGGTTTAGTACTCAGGGAGGCATGAAACGAAAAACTATGAAACAATTTTTCGAAAGTACCTAGTGACATGGTATACATCTCAATAGGTAGATTTTTCTTCGAAATCTATCTAAAAGGGACCAATGATGACGCTGCCGCCATGAAAACTGTACCAAACCACTTTTTAACCCCCGAATGCAAAAAGAGGGGTGTTATAAGTTTGATGTGTCTGTGTATCTGTGTGTTTGTCTGTATGTGGCATCGTAGCTCCTAAACGAATGAACCGATCATGATGCGTTTTTTTTTGTTTGAAAGCTGACGTGATCGAGATGGTTCTTAGCTACAATTTATGAAGATTTGTTCAGGCGTTTCAAGGTCATCAGCACTTTTTAACTCCCGACGCAAAAAAGGGTGTTATTTTTAACTGCGGTAGGGATCTTACACGCATAATGGGTATTTACTTTACTTTCAAACATATATGTGACCTAACATTTGAAACAACTATGTGGGCTGGTACCACTGAGCTACTCGGATGATGGAGCTCGAAGGTTGGAGACGAAATCCTGGATTGCCTATTAGTAAACCCATCAAGTTTGGGCTCATTAGATTCGTTTTAACTAGTTCTGTTCATATCTCCTGATGACGAGGACCTGATGCTGGAACTGGAAGGTGGCTGATGAACCCTGGAATGCCAACTAGTATGGGTCCATATGTACATTGTTAGTTATAAAGCACGTTATTGTAGCACAACATTACAAAAACATGGCGCGGCCGCGAAATCTATACCTTATATTCCTTTTATCATGCAGGAGTGCGATGTCTAACCAACCCCCCCACCCGCCAGGTACCCTTTGATAACTAACAAAAGAGTGACTTGACTTGTATGAAGAACATCAGAAAAAGCAATAGTAGTTATAATATTAATGTCGTATTTGGTGTAATTTTTCTTTAAAATTCCCACTTATCTCAAATTTTCACCGGCGCGGCGCTCTTCTGGGCTCCGAGCCCCTGGAAAATGATCACAACAATCGAAAACGAAAATTGATTCTACGAAGTAATCACCTAAACGTAAAGGAACTACCTCTTCTTTGTAATCAATCCCCAATAATCACTATCTACAAATGAAATTTCAAAGAAAAGGTATATATCGGAATTAGGGTTGTAGGTAATTTAAAATGAATGAAATAAAAAAAATAAAATCAAAAATTTTAAGTAACCCCCGACACAAAAAAACTCTAAAAAGTAAAAAACTAAAATTTCTCTCTCGGCCTTTTATAACTTCATTTTAAAAGAACCTATTAATATTTTTAACATGAGCGTCGTCGCGTCGGGGGACCGCTAAGTATAACGAATCACTCCAATTCTATAGAATATGTTATATACAATAGAAGTATTTTGTGTCGGGGGTTACTTAAAATTTTTAATTTTTTTTTTTTTGTGGATGTAGTGGTGCAAGGTTTCTATTGTCAACTCCTCCCTTAATCTCACTTTAAAGTTTAACAATTTCTTGAATATTTGTGGAATTTGGTTTATAATTTTCGGGGTGAATGATAAACAACAGAACAACCTACTTTTGCTTCGATTTTGGAGGACAATAAAAAGTAAGATATTAAATTCTCTTTTTATTTTCTTAATGGTGTTAAAAATCTAAACGGGTAGAATAAATGAAAACAATTACTCAATTATTAAATTTTTTATTAAAAACACTTAAACTTAGCTTGCTTACATCCATGCACTAAACTTCTGCTTACACTACTTACAAATTTCCTTTACAGTGTACAATTATGCTTAAATGGGATTCACATCAAATGAAGCCTTTGTATGTGTTGATGAACGGTGTAATCATTCTCATGGCCAGCGAATAAAAAAATATATATGAAAAAGATGAATAAAAAAAAAACCGTGCTGGTCCAGTGGATATACGAATGAGACTACTACTCAAAAGACGACTATTCTATCTATCTTAAAGACATCGGTGAATGTCATCTATTCATGAAAATAAGAGAGACAGGGCAACATTCAAAGGACCTCCCATGACTTTTTGTGTTTAATTTTTTGTTTTCTTTTTATTATTTGTAATGCTCGAAAGGATGATGAAAGGACGCGGGTATATGACTTGCGATTTCATTGCGTGTGTAAATCTAACCATAAGTAGAATTTGAGTTGAACAAGAATGATACAAAAATAAACAAAACTTAACTGATAGGATTCTTAAACCTAAAAAAAATAACAACAGAGCAAGATTCGGCTCCAAAGTCATCTAGTAGATAACCTCGTACACTGTTGCTTTTTTATCGCCTGATCCAGTGACGATATATTTATCATCAGCCGAGATATCACAGCTGAGCACAGAGGAGGACTCCCTCGATTGGAATATGGATGCACCGTATGGTGTTCTCCAAGCATTCAGTAGGTTGTCCTTGCCGGTGGAGACGAACCATTTTCCACAAGCAGCGAATTTTAAGCTAAGTACACAGCTCTCGTGCAGATGAAGCTGATACTTATCCGGTTTGGTAGCGTGCAACACCTCCACGTTGCTGTTCTCCATGCCAACGGCCAACCATTCCCCTGAAAAGATTATGATCTTGAGTTAGAAAAATTTCGATTTGTACAGTAGCAATTTCATCCAACCTGTGGGACAGTAGCCGAGCGAGAAGATCTGTGAACTGAAATCGTGTTGCTGTAGCTGGCGTCCCTCCCTGAGATCCCATGACCGCACGGTATTATCCAAACCGCCGGTCCAAAGCTTGGTACCATCTGCGCTAATATCAATGCAGGATGCACCATCTGTGTGCCCTTGAAACTGGCGCACCAGCGTTTGGTTCTGCAGATCCCAAACAGCAATATTCCCGTCCGAACAGCACGAGAAACAAACTTTGGAATCTGGCGAAATGGCCAAAGCGTAGCAAGCCGGAGCACTTGAAGTTAATTCGGCCTTGATGCGGGGAGTGGGACTGGCCAAGTCCCAGATCGATAGATTTGATGCTTCACCACCCACAATCAATGTTCGTCCGTCAGGCAACAATTTCACGGATCGAATGTAATTGTCCCGCTGCAGGCAATCCAATTGGGACACTGGATTCTTATTATTCGGTTGGGAAATGTCCCAGGCCTTGACGCATCCTTTACCTCCTGTATAAACGTATTTTGTCGGATTTGATATAGTCACAGCGCAAACCACTTCGCCATGCGCAAGTGTGTTCAGTTGACGAGCATGTCTGAAGATATATTAGATAACCATTAGAGACTAGATAGTTTGAAATGGAAATTGCATAACATACCTGGGAATACCTGATCCGATTAAAGCATCCTGGGGAAATGGCACAGGTTGCATTTGTCCATCAGCACTCACATGAAAGGAGTAGGCTCTAAAAACAAATAAAATAAAATTAGTTCGTGTTGGGCAACTCGAAAAATAATAAAACTTATGTAAAAATCAAAAAGAAAGAAATTAACTATCAAATAAAGTAATACAAACTCACGGCTTTCCTCCAGGAATGGATCCCAGTGGTGGGCCTAACGGTGGCGCTCTCATTTGTGGATGAGGATCGAACCCAACCTGAAGTGGTGCTCGCGGAAAGTTGTTAAGTCCTGGAGGTAAATTATTGTGGACTCCAGCTGCAGCTGCCGCTGCTGCCCCATAAGCAGCAGCCGCTTGCAATTCATGTGGGCCAGCTCCATTAAGCTGTCCCAAATATGGTGGATATGCTCCAGGATTAAGAACTGGGGGTTTGGCGACAGCTTTCACTATGCCTACAGGCGCCCCGGCTGAGCCCAGGCCATTCGTTGGTGGGTTAGAGTTTGTTGGAGTGACTGACTTTGCTATTGGCGTTGATGGCTTCTCCTCGAGCTTCTTATTCGATGGGGTCGAAGCATTCGAGGATGTCCCTGAGCGAGGGGAGTGTCCACCTCCAGTGACGCGATCACGATCCGAATGATCGAACTTCTTCATCAGCATTCCATTTTCCCTGGGCGAGGCAGTGCCGTTGCTGTGGTGTTGATTTTGTACTGGGGAGAGTGGATTTATTTCGGAAGCATCATCAACTACTAGATCCTGATCGGATTTTTCACCGTCTGATTGCTGTTAAAAACAAAATCCAATTAACTTTTTGTTATAAAAATATTCTGTAGTAAACTTACGTGGCCCATGTCTTTGTCCTCTTTCTTCACCTTCTTCAAATCGTGTTGATCAGGCGATCTTGGTCGATACTTTTCCCTCTCCGGTGGGGATATGGAGCTTCTCTGGATTTCAAATAAACTTTAATTAGTAACAAATTCACAAGTGTAAATTGTAAACAAATAACACAACTTACATGTCGCTCTTCATTCACACTCAGACCACTTGAACTTTTCGCATCATCCGGTCTGTGGAGCTCTTGTTTTAGCACAGCCAATGGATGTTGGCCGGGAGGGTTCGGTATCCCAATAGGTCCAGCAGCTAAGGCTCCTGGGGCAATACTGGGGTGGGGCATGGGAAGGGGCATTGTGGGTGTCGCTGCATGCCCAGGTATCTGTTGTGTGTGCATTTGTTGCAGCAGACGTGGCAAATCTGGACGCTGTTGTCCAATTATTGTATTCAATTCGGACATTGTGATTTGTTTCGCCCTTTCGACAGCTGTTGCCACCTGTTGCTGGTGATCTTGTGTGAGAAATGGAATGATTTGTCCAATGATGGCGTTCAATCGCTTTGAAATTTCTGTCTGAAAATTTATAGGATATTTAAGATTACACAGATCTATACTCTCTATTTATTTATTAAATTCTAGTTTTGATATAACACGAGGAAGTTCGAGGCCATCCCCGAACCGCCTCTGGCGGAGCGCTCGATATAAAGTTAATCCCCAGTTTTCTAGTGCAGCCACATATGGCGCTGCAAAAACTAAGGGCTGTGAATGCCAATTCGGCAATCACCACACATTCATTTAAAATTACAAATCAAATTGAACATGAGCTTAAAGAAATTCTTTGTGTAATTTAAGAGTGTTAAAGGGCATCAAAAAGTCAGTGCAAAAATTCACTCATTCCGTGAAAAACATGAAAAAGCAAATTGCGTTTTTATCAGAGAAAAAACAATTAATTAAAATCTTTCGCGAACATAGATTTTCAAGTGAGTAACGATCACCAAGTTGACATGATTTGGACAGAAATCACCCCCAACCACAAAAAGTTGAACAGCTCAACTTGGTGAATCTACAAAACTTTTCACTTGGAATTAACTCGTTAATTCTGTGCCACCCATCAACCGCCTCATTTTCCCTGTGCCCACGGGGGTTACCGACGGAATGAAAGCAAATTATCCTCTCGGTCACCAAACATCTTCCCTTCACTGGTGGGTGGCTCCAGCAACCCCCACATTCTTCTCCGGCAGTGTCTACGTTCCTATCTCTGTGTGCTTGAAAAGGAATTCCTTTAAATCCAGTTAGTGTCGTTCCTCGTGCTATCGGCGAACCATGTTAAATTAGTTCCTCCGCTTGCACCCCCTTCAGGAAATGTTGATGTGACTCTTTGGAAACCGAAGTGTGTGACTGAGGGTTTTCGCTTGGGCACGAAGGTAGACGAGGTAGATGGATAGCAGTAGGTATATCTATACTATTGGTGGCTGGTGACTTTCGTTTTGGATCTCTCCAGAAGGAGTCGTGTTCGAGGATTTATCACACCCCCGTCTGCGCTCTTTTGCCCCTGCAGCCTAAAGAATACCACCAGCAGCAAATGATTAACATTTTTGTCGGATAGATAACCCGAGTTATAACGAACTGAGTCTGATGGTGGGCCAAAGTGAATGGGGAGCACATCACCCGATTTGTGAATTAAATTATTATTGTTGCTGGTGGAACTGTGCTTACATCCCCCAAAGAGGGCTTATGGGCCAGGAACTTGTATCCTCTTCAGCATTGGAGGTAATTAGAAATTAATTAACACCAGTTAGTTGTAGCTTTCGTCCTGCTCGTCCTTTTGTACAATCCCTATTATACACTTAGGTATACCTAGTACCGACTATATATACACCAATAATTACAATATCCGGTATGTGCGCCGGCTTAGCACGGGAAATAAACAGGTTGATGTTGATGGGATTTCGGCGCCCGTCTAAAGGTCGGATATGGAATTAAATTAGGTACGGTGCTTTACCTCAGTTACGAAGGAATCTGCCGTTACAGATTTAACTCTCCTTGAGGAGGAAGAGTTATACGATTCCTGTATTCGACATAAGCCATCAAGATCTTGAGTGTATTTTATAGCATGTACCTACGGTCCTACGATCTGATACAGAGGTACTTACCAGCAGAATAAACGTCGATTGGGGTTTAATTACTTTAGGGATTTACACAAGCCAATTTAGACTTCATCCTTGTGCCGTAACTAAACCATTTCATCTTGAGCTTTTTATGAACTGATTCAATAAAATTCATTGTGCACATATTTCCTGTACAATTTGCACTAAAGCTTTTATCATAAATTCGAGAAAACCGAATTTCCAGTAATCAACTCTTGTGCAATAATTTCATGAAGTTAATCCTTCCGTGACATAAAACATAGCCAACATTTCTATAGATAAAGATCGATACATAAGTACCCCCAAACTGTGGCAACCTAAACCTATATGTAGAGATCATTGCAAAACCGAAAATAAACTAGAACCAACAGCAGGTATCGGGGGGCTGGGGGATCCAACAGCGTTAATAGGACGCACAGAAATGTTAATGGCAATCCTGTGGTTACCTGAAATGTGGAGTTGTATGTGACCACTGCCACATCGTTCACCACCCGACATGGGTGCGCATCCCCTAATATCTATGGTCAGGTTCAGTACTGGTGGCTTCTGGTGTTTAGGTCAGCAGCGTCGGTTTCATACATGGGAATCGAGCTGACAGATTCCCTCTGTCATTATCCCCTTCCCCCGCACAATTCTATGTGTCCTGTCTCTTCGAATTGAAATTATCATCTCCTGTTTTTGAACCGAAACGAAACTGCACTGCGGTGGTAGGGAGGTTGTTTTCCCTAAAATGATACAAGTCTGATGGCTTTGCTGCACATCATTATGAGTGAAACCTGACACTCTTCCATAACATCCAACCCATTGAAGCCAACATCCTCCCCTTCCATCACCGACACAGTGCTGCATACTATTTCTGGACAACAAAACATAGCCACTGCTCAAAACCACCACCAACCCAACCAACGACCGCATTGAGCTGTTAATAGTTTCATCTACAAAATTTTATGAGGTCCGGCCACCGAAAGGGTTGCACAGGTTATAGCAATTAATTTTTCAAGAATGGAATTTTCACACGGTTTTGCACTTAACAAAATAGTTTCGATTCATTATTATACAAGCGTGGGCGTCATCTGGTCGACCACAATGAAGAGGAGGGAAAATCACTGCATATTCTAACCCCCTCTCCTGCTCATATCCTGATGGTGAGCAATGAATTTATGTTGAACAATATTTTCAGAGTTTAAATTTTTGCACTCGACATTGTTATGGTGAAAGGGTTAATTTTTTTACAATTTTGGTCAATTAAAATTGATGTAAAAATGCTTATTGGAAAAACAACAGATTGATTGGGTAGGTGGATTCTGTAAATTATAATATATCTTAATAAAACTTCCATAGTAAACTCACCTGTTTGTGCATTTCTACATTTAAACCGTACGACATTTCGTAGTACTGCAATGGAAAAATTTTAATATAGTAATTAAAAATCAACTGGAAATCAATTAAATTACCATTACGTAATGTCTTTGCATTTCAGTTTTTTCCTGAGCTAATTTTTCACACTCCATTTTTAAACTGAAACAAGACAAAAATTGTATTAAAACAGAAAGTGAAAACTGCCGTTAGGGGTATAAATAAGTTTCCGCCGTTTTATATCAAAAATTAAGAATTTATTGTAAAAGAATGGTACATTGCGATTTATTCAAAGTATTGTCCATTACTAGCGAATACTTTTTCCCACCTTTCTGGCAGCAGTCGGATACCATGTGGGAAGAACTCTTCGTCTTTTGAGGCTATCCACGAATAGACCCATTTTTTTGTAAATTCATAATATGATGTAAAGGGCTGCTCAGACCATGCGCCATCGACCGGAACAAGTGATAATGGGAAGGGGCAATGTCTGATGAATTCGGCGGATGGGGTAAGACCTTCCATTTCAGTGTTTCCAGGTATGTTTTAACGACTTGAGCAACATGTGGCCGAGCGTTGTCGTACAGTAATATCACTTTGTCATGTCTTTGCTCGTATTCCGGCCGTTTATCGTTGAATGCTCTGCTCAAACACATCAATTGTATAGTCGGTGGCGATCCCCCGTGATGGTTTCATTTGGCTTTAGGTGTTCGTAATATATTACACCCAGCTGATTCCACCAAACACCCACCACCCACCACCCACCAAATTACCACTTCTGAACCGTCTAAACCAGTACTGACAGGTTGAAATTGGTGGAGCATGGTTCCGGGTCCCCATAGGCCTCACACAACAATTGATGCGCCTCAGCTGCAGATTTCTTCACATTAAAGAAGTAAACCAAAAGTTCCGCGAATGACGCTTATTCAGCATAAAAGTTAACATTTTCACACAAAGAAAATTATGTGATGCATATACGGAATCACTAATAATACTTCAAGGTTATATTGTTTTTGTTACCAGATGACCAAACTTACGATATGACGTTTTACGTCTAACAATTTCAACCTAACTTTCTCGTGGGGCCATCTTTTGTCGAACGGCGGAAACTTATTTGTACTCCTAATAATAAATGTATTTGCAAATTCAATTTATTGTACACTGATACATATGTCAAAAAGAATCAATAACGATTTTGCAAACGCACCATTTTTGTATGCCAAAAACATTTTGGTGGCATTTTGAATTCCCTGACATAACGGAATTTTCGAGTAACGTTAAAACGGAACACAGAATGATTTTCTTTAATCATATCAATTCTTAAATCATTCTATATAAAATCATTTAAAAATGGTACATTTGAATTTGAAATTAAATAAATCTCCGGTAAAAAAATAACATAAGAAATCATTAATTAAAATTGCTTACCTTTGATATTGTGCTTGAAGAAAATTAAATTCCTCTCTTATCCGATCACAACTTTCCACTACAGTAAATTTGAAGGGTTGTCCAGGTTGCGGTGGTCCCTAAGACAGAAAACAGAAACATTAAAAATCAAAAAAAAAAACAACAACCCCTTTCGAAAAACTGAAATTCATCGCAGCACAAATAAAAATCAGAGACTGGAAGGACTTAAATTTGAACGGAGAAACATCAAAACAGATGGCTTCGTTATCCTATTTATTTGATGATCTTATCCCGGACAGACTCAGCAGGATCCGAGATTCTGTATAAGCATCATTCACTTGGGGGAATAAATGGGGGTTGTGGGCAGGAACCCAACGAGGTGCGAATGCTGGGTTTGAATACCATGAAATTCCAATATTTCACTTTTTGGCCGACCTAGACGAGGGAATGAGGGTCGTTATGAAGGGGTCGACGATGATACAAAGGGGCACACAGTAGGATCGAAATAATGTTGGGATGACCATGTGAGGGTGGTGAGCTATTACAGTGTTCAACCCCCGGACAGAATCGGCAATAGCCAAGTTGTTGAGGGCTTCTGATATGCTCTGGGGAACGACCGCCGCAAGTTACTGCTGCGATATTATTATTTTTTTTTTTCATTTTTCCTTTTTTCGTCGTATACAAGTTCCAAAGGGATGAACTTTGTAATTTGATTAGAGTTGGTCCCCTTGGTTCAGGTTTTTATGGAGGAATCAAATCCGAGTGTATTTGCAGGATGTTCATAATCGTTCTCCCGGCAGCCGGTAAAAGCAAAACGAGTCCTTGTGCCCCGCTTTCGAAAAGAATTTGTCTTCATTGAGGATTTATTGAAAAAGTTCCACTTTGAGCTTTTAAGTTTTAACTCTAGAGTATATTCAAATGAATCTAATTGTCCTGGTGTATTAAGAACTTGATTCCTTCTACTCGAGCGTTATGGAGATTTATGATTATGAAAGTAATTGGGATGATCCACGTCAAATCGTAAAGGCTGTGCCTGTGCCGCTCGACATTTTTAATTTTTTTTCAGGAGTTGCTTGATATGTCCTTAATACGAGCCTTAATATTATGCCATAAATAAAAAAAAATAATTTCTTGCTCTTTTTTTGCGGCCATTTTTGTTTGTACAAGTTGGTCATTTTTCACAAAAAATGTCTTCTATGGATTAGTCTCTCAAGTTTCAATTTAAAGTTGCAATGTGAGTTAGGAAATTAATAAAGAATTACTTGAACTCAGAAAGATGTGCTGTGTTTAAGTACTTGTAAACCGAAGCTAGAAAAGTGTGCATATAAAGTACTCAGCTTCCCAAAAAAAGCCCACCCTTAGTAAACAGAAAACCAAATCCGTGAATAATTTGTTCCACCCTTCGAAATGTGTTATTGCCCACAAAAACGATCTCAAGAGGGTAACAATATTCGGCAACAACAGCTTGTAACCCGTTTGCTGCCTTCGTCATCACGACATAAGAGTTCCAATATTCCACATTTCAATTGCAATAAAATCATAGAGATTAAGATCTCCCCCCTAGTTTCTGTTGCCTCCCTTCATTCATATGGTAGCATAAATCACCCTTGTCGGACTCATCATCATCATCATCCCGATCATCATCTCTGCCATCCGTTCACATTGTTGCTGCCACCGTTGTCATCATATCCTCATCACCCTCATCTTTGAGGATTAAATATCTTCTCCATTTCTCACCCCTATACCCCAAAAAGTTGTGCATATTTGGCATGTAATCCGACAACGAGACTGGTGAGACAAGCAAATCCTCTACGGCACCGCACAGGAGTTTTTCTATCAAACATTCAACATTCACCCTGTGCTATGCTGTCTGAATTACGGCCAACAACAATGTCAGAGGATGCGACAAGAGGTGGCACACGGCGGGCGGTGGGTGAATAATGGTAAGGGTGAAATTTGCCACCTCGCCATCGCACCAGGAAACAGTTCGTTTGAAAGACCTTAAAGCACCACCAACAAGCAAGACGACCGACGACGAGCAAAAACAGGGATAATACCCTCCTGCTGAAAATTGTTGATCCCCTTCCAAGCGCAGATGTGTCACAAGGAGAAAGAGGAAGGCGGAACGGTTCATCCCCCGGTTGTTTGCCAGTGCTTTTTCAATTTTTTATGGCATCCGTTTCGTGCTCTATCGCACCACTGGATCTGCCCCACTTTGGGTTTTATCACTTCGAAACCCGAGACCGGATGATTCGTTCGCTATCATTTGGGGTAGTGGTTGTTGCTCCCATTCCTTACCGCAACCAACCCATCCATCCGACCATCATTCACCCACCACCACCCACTAAGTTTTTCCTTTGCCCTGACTTCATTTCAGTTGTTCTTGTTATTGCCCAAAGGGAGACTTCCCTGTGGGTTATTGCTATCTTCACATTTCACTTGGTGGGGGAGTGAATCCCTTTCGCCCACCATTCCCCAACCAACCATACATCCGTTCGTGAATATTTCATTTCATCCACAAGGGGTTAATGTGAACTCTAAATAATTTTCACTCAATTACGGCGTAATACTCAAGAAAACAGGCGAGGCGAGCGGGAAAATTCTTCCATCATTTGGTTTATTCGTTTTTTTTTTTTTTGAATAGGGTGAAGTTTGAAAAGGGTTGAGTAGCGGCGAACCGCGACAATAAGGGGTGCTAGGGATACCGGGTTTTTAGTGGGTAATAAGTCGAAATTTAAACTGAGACTTTAGCGTCACTTAATCTCCCCCATTTCATCCCTCCTTGACAAAACAACCCCATATTCACATATTTTACTTTCGAGATTTGATGTGATTTTTGAATAAGTAAGTGTTTTTTGAATACACAACCTGTTTTTTAACTCATTTTGAAGCTATTATAATATAATAGCGACATAAATGATGTTCTGTTTTTATAGATATTTCGCATATTTTTTTTTATATTTGCATTCATAAATAGGGTTGCAAAATATAGATATTTTTTTTATTTATTATAGAAATTTAATGTAATTTCTTGATAAATTCCGTTATAATGCAGATTCTGGAAAATAATTTCTGATGAGTGGATAATTGGATGTATGAAATTCTAGTCTTCCACAGTTTAACTGATTTCAGCAGTAGTAATGAACCATAGAATCTGACACAAGATGTTCACTCATAATACCAAGGAACCTAAGGTATGCCTAAATTTTTTTTGACAGCTGACAGCTGACAGCTAGCTCTGACGTCATTGCGTTCACCATTTGCATGAAAATTTAATTAAATTGTAAATTATAAATTTTAAACCACTTTTCCCAAAAAAATTAATGAAAACGGTTGTGAATATAAAAATTAACTCTTGTTACTGAAAAACAGTCTCCACAAATGAAAGTTCATAATCGTGAAGAAAAATTTAAATGAAACTAGTAAGGAAGCAATTGGTCACACCAATTACGTGATACCCTAGATGTAGAAAAATATAATCATTCTTATATCAACATATTTGTATAAAAACGACTCATGCTTATATGGCAACACTAAGAAGGAGTTGCCCGATTTTGCTCATCTTCGAACTTGACCTTGCAATTTTAATCAAATATTATTGTACCAAATTACAAATCCCTAGCTACAAGCATTCTCGAGTTATCGTCTGGATAGACAGACAGACAGACAGACAGACGGACATGCATAAAACGGTTTCTTTTCACTTCCCAATCATGAATATATAGTTCTTTCTTTTCTGTGACGATTATTTCTTGGCGTTGCAAACGTTCGCTCAAAACTAGTATACCCTACATCTAGGGTATAAAAACCAGCACTACCCTCGGCAATTAAAATCATCTCAAAAATTATTTAAAATGACCAAAAGTTCTTTTTTTATGTAAATAATAATTTGTATAAATAGTGGCAATGTATATTTTACTATCTATTGTAATTGTTTTTCAATTTCAAATTTAAATTACCCGGGTCTTTGAGCAATAAACATTAATTAATGTATATTCATTCGTGTGCAGTTTGTACAGTTTACCATTTTAAATACAAAAAGCTATATATTTATCTTAAAAACCTTTAAAATTATTAAAATCTTGCAAACAATTTCGTGAAAAACAAACTGTCAAAGTGTGACTGTGAACTGAATGACGCGCAGTATGGCGCGCCATAAAATCTTGAGCATACCTTATGTCCTTGTATCATGATATTCACCAATGTTCAACGTGCCGTTGATCGCGTATTTTTCTTCAATTTTAATTCATTTAAATGTCAACATAAACTAACGGTTGATACGACCTGCCCGAAAACACCAAAATCCGTCAGGATATTTCCCCAAGCGGCAAGAAGTACGTACTTAAGCTATCGCCAACAGTGTACCCGGCGACAACCCTGATCTGTAACTTTCTGCTGGGACTAAGGTCCTTATGTAGTCGAACATAGAATAACAACGACAGCAAAACACCGCCACAGACTTGTCCTCGGAGCTCGTTGGCAGGAACAGAATCTGTGAGTGGTTATAACAGGAGCAGCTCTAAGTGGATGGTGGTGGGGGAACGGCTCAAAATATTATCCTGCCAGAAGCACCACTTCTATGTTGTTGGGACGGGGGACAACAACCCCGTAGTGCAAATATTATACAGAATATTCCAAGCAGAATGAGGAAGAGGAATAGGAGGAGTGAACTTGACTCCACGAAAATAGCAGAATTGCTCGAGTTCTCTTCTGCACACATCTCTACAAACGGTAACCCGCACGTTTGCACCCTTTGCCATGGCTCTTTTTAAAATGGCTTCCTTTACGCTCACCGAACTCTATTTGAGGGTATGCATTTCAATGTGACTGTCCCCCCTCACCCTACGCCCTTGTTTGTCAGTTGGGTTGCTTCTCTATCATGTCCTTATCCGGTTAGATACGCTCTTGTACACCTATAACCGTATTAGGCTGCTACACCCCTTGTACTTCTCCCCACACAACCCGCATGGGAATCAACATCAATGGCAGCAGCTGAATGGTGGGCATGCGAAGCAGAGGGTGACACACCATCTCTTGTGTATAGGGCTTTTAGCTCAACCATAAAACAACCGTCGATAAATTCCATACTTCACCGTCACACAAAATGAAAAGAAAGACAGAAAAAAATCGCTGAAATTCTGGAGCTCACTTTTTATCGCCCACCCCCATCGAACATTTCGCATACGGTTGAATTGAAGCACTTCAAGGATTCTGTTGTTCCAATATATATATATATATATATAAAAGAATTTATTCGTTATGCGAGGGGAGAATAGGTAAGGACGTGAATGTTCAGGACACAAAAAATGGCAAACTAAAAAGCACACTCGAGTGCTTTTTATTCTTGTTCGCCATGTCTACCAACCCTGCTCCTTTAAATTATTCAGGATGAGTAGTTGAAGGGGATGATGGGTCGCAAGCAACTGGGATTTTTGCTTTTTCATGAGCCGCTTAGGATTCCTTGCCCATACCATCACCCACTCTGTGCCATATATCATGTTTTTTTGCGTGTGAAGTTATGGAGCCTTTGGTAAAGAGAAAATAGGAACACCCCCGACATTTCCAGGTCGGACAGATACGAATGGGGTGCACGGAGAAGGATTCAATGGCAAATAATTTATAGGCACGTCCTGGTTTTCACACAAAAGACGTAAAGGAATTTTCAGCACATTGTGGTGAGAAGTTCCAAATGGTTTTATGGCACACCTTTTGGGGGAAGGGGAGTGTGATGCGCACCCTTTCTGTTGAGCAATTAGAGTTGACAATAAAAGTCACCCAGGTATGCCAAAAGGGTACATTTCGATGAGAGATTATTAAACTGCTGTATCCTGAAAGTAAAATATAAGTAATCTACATCGTATTTCTTTAAAATATTTTAGGGAATTAATTCTGTACAATTAGGAACATTTCTAAGCAGAAGATGCTCCTTAGAGGGTTGTAATTATTCCTCCCCATCCTTGCAATTAAATTCTCAAGATCAACCTCCTGCACAACTACCGCTAGTTTCAAGCGTTCTGTAATAAATTATGTCTAACAAGCGGTAATGTTTTCTATGGAAACTGAGATTTAAAAAAACATTACAGAAAAAAGAAAATTTTGCAAAACGCAAGAACCACAATATGGTTTTAGTTTAGATTGCGAAGAAGAGAAATCCTTGCACTGCTTTCCAATTCCTCATCTACAGAAGTCATAGCATGGCCGAGGGCAGTTGAAGGTTGTGTAGAACAAGAGGGGTGGGGAAGGGGGTTACTTCTTTTGGAGACACAACACGTTTCAACCACAAGCAATATTCCCACAAGATGGCAAAATGCCCAGCAGCACTAAGCCAAAGTTGAGCATGCAAAGGTATCATCAAGAGAAACTCATAAAAGCAACCCCTAGAGTTGCAAAACGTTTCCGCTTGGGATCCGGTCGGGATCACTTAACTCTGGGTAGTGGTTTAGCGGAGGTTGGGGCTAGCCGCCGTGGAGGGTGTGCAAGTGCACGTACAGTCATTGTGCTTTGCGGCGAACGGAAGTTTACCCTTGACAACGATCCTCAGTCCTTTGGGTAAGGCTCTCCCCTAACAAGCCATTCAGTAGAAAAGCTAGGGTAAGCCGAAGTAAAGCACCCCACCGACCGGTGCGGGGAGAATTGAAGTCCGGGTGCCAGCTGCATCGACAGAGGAGGAGGGGGGAGGGGGGTCTGCACTTTGTGGTCTGGCATGAAAAGGCTTTAAGAACGCAACCAGAGTGCTGCATGTTTACCTTTTCACTGGTGTTGTGTGGCGGTGCCAAAACTTTGCCACAACATCGAAAGCTGTTGTTGTTTTTGGGGTTCGTCAAGGGAGGTGGAACGGAAGGCCCAGCCACAGACTTTTGCGGAGCTTCTAATGGCTTTGGTATGGAATTATTGCCGGGAATGTTGCCTGTCCCCCAGAATCTGATATGCAGGAACCAATCAACGTGGCAACCACTGTCGGTTCATTTAGCAACCATGAACTGCAAAAGACCTCGCCTCTGACCCCGGCAACTTTAGCCCGACTATCCGCAACCCGCCCACTTCCATCACAAGGACTGGCACAGCAAATGATCAACTTTCAGAGGCACTTAATTTATACTGACCGGGTTCTGTAGACTAGCATCCATGCCGCAGCAAAAACAAAAGCAATACCGTGCATTCTCCCTGCTGTGGAACGGAGATGGTGGGTGGTGGGTCACGTGGGTAGGCTAGTGGTAGTGTTAGCCAGTGTGTACATTTCCTGACCAGATCCAGTATCACTCTCTACGTGCCCACATGAATCAGAAATGCCGTTCCCATTTGCTGGCAGATCCTTAAATAGTTTTGCGGTGGTGGAACAGTTTAAAGTTCACTCGTACTTGCGGCAACGTCGGATAAAATAGATACCGGACCTCATTGGGTCCTTCCTAGGACGACCGGAAACGGCAAACTTCTGACGTTAACTTGTTCACTTCGATGGTTGCACACCGCTCACAGCAAACGGAGCTGCTATTGGGGAACAAGATTGGATTAGTGTTGGGGGTGGCTTGGTGGCCACTTGGCGAGACAGGTAGGATTCTGCCACATCCCCGTTAGCCTTGCATCCCACCACCATCCCGTTATCCGACAGTTGACACCAAATTATGTTCCTCTTTCGTACGAGTTGTTTGGAATTGCAATGAGACTGCGATTGTGTTTCTGATACAATATCAGAGGGTGCTAGTTCGACTATGTAGGAACTTATACGAGTATGTTTTTCATTTTCCCTCCCGATTCACCCTCAACATCCTAAAACCTGGGAACTATCCAAAAAAAAAAATATCATCTATTTTGCACGGAACAGGAAATCTAAATAATTTTTTGAAAGCTTTTGATGAACATACCTGAATCCCGGCAGTTTCTACTTCTCTCTTGTATTTTTTTTTTTTGGTTTGAGTCTTGAAAAAAGAAGAATAGTAGGAAAACAATTCACAATGAAAGCCCTAAATAAATTGCGGTGATTAAATCGCAGAGAGAGTTCTTCCAACGAAATCAAAAGATAATTGTACTATTTGAAAATATCCCTTAGCAGCCGTCTGTCTGACTCTCCACCACCCACCCAACTTAATAGTACTATCCGATATCATGTGTAGCGAACCTCCATCCCTTATACACATTCACCCACAAATCGAATTACCCTTGTCGGATGACAAATATTTGCACTGAATATTTTTTTCTTTTCGATATTCATTTTCCTCCCTTTTTTCACTTTATTTATTTATTTATCCTTATTTTTTTCGTTTTCCAAACATTCCGACGTCGATATTTATTTGTTCAATTCGTGAGCTGAATTGTTGAACGCAATATGGGTTTTTTCTTCTTCTTTTATTTGCCAGTTATTGATGCAAAATTAATTTATGCGTGGATAAAAGTAAACAAATGCATGTATGATGTATGTTGGTACTACTCCAGTATGTTTTGTCAATATTTTCGCTCCCATTTAATTTTTTTTATAAAAATAATTATGTCTGTTGTAATACTTATTAAATGTGAAAAGGTAATTATACATATATAATAAAACATATATTAATAAAATGTTTTGTCACAATGGAAAATTAAAACATTGTAAATACAGTGTTGTCCAAAATTTCGTTTGCCAAAAGAGTTATTTTCTACAAAATGTCTGCATAATTACCTTGTGCTCACTTTAATAAATTTCGATATAACTTCTCAACAAAATTTCGAAATTAATATGAATTTCTAAAATTCATTTTCACATTTATTAAAAAGTTCGTGTCGATTAATTTTACCGTTCATATTTGGCTTCCATTTATTTGATTGGAGCAGTTTCAAAAGTTAAAATGAAAAAATGTTTCAAAACGAGCCAGGTCAATGTGCAGTCGAGAAAAATTCGGGGAATTCGGAAAAAATACCGGTAATAAGTTTAAATGTATAATGTAGTGGAGTGGTACTATTATCATAATTATTAGTTTTATTTTTTACGATTTTCAACATGGCGTCTCCACAGATTTAAACTCTGCGCTTAAAAACAATGACAGTACAGTAGATAATTTGACAGCTGATGTGACGTCATACCCTGTAATAGTAATTGCAGTTTTTTTTAGATTATTTTTATGTATGGTATGTAGTTATGTACTGTGTCTATCTTCTACCATTCTATAGGGGCGAAAATCCGTTAAACGCACAGCATACATTTACAGGGTATGACGTCATATCAGCTGTCAAATTATCTACGTACTACACCTTCTTCTCTGTACCGTGATCAAAATGTCAACATGACACCTTACCGCCATGACAGTTTCTCGTTGTGTGTTGGAATTTTTTAGTGTGTACATACATGCTATCCACCCTAGTGTATATTCTTGTTTTGTACCACAGAACACAGCCATCTATAAGTAAATCTGTTTATTGTATGTTTCCCCATTTTTGAGTAATGTGTAGCCTGGATTCCATACATTTTAAAACAATTCTCCTTTAGGTCAGTATATTGTAGGTATTGTTTTAATTTCAATTATTCCCTATTTTTCTGGTATGTGCCTCAAAAAAAAAAAATTTTTTGAAGGGTTGAACTCATGGTGCATCTTTGAAACGCCACCGATAAATAATTTCATCAGCATCAATGCGAAATGTCACAAAAGCCGCGAGATCATCA
This sequence comes from Leptogaster cylindrica, assembly GCA_963082835.1. NCBI lineage: Eukaryota > Metazoa > Arthropoda > Insecta > Diptera > Asilidae > Leptogaster > Leptogaster cylindrica. The sequence continues at coordinate 7,991,543 of OY720106.1, forward strand.
GATAATAAATTATGCGGTGTCCAAATCCTACAACCGCTGCCGGCTATCCACCCACTCCCTGTCCATTACAGTCCTTTTGGTACGTATAAAGGATACTAACATTGTTCACGGTCCTCTGGGCACAGGCAGAAACATCATGCGGAATGGCAGCAGGATGTGGGCGGTTGGTAAATTGCTCATAGGTTTGGAAAGCAAACAAATGGACACAAACTGGTGTCACCCTCAGGAAGTACCCGCAAATAACAGTAGCTAAATTTTCATCATTCTGGGGGCACAACAGTTAACGGTGGCGTGGAATCATCTGTCACAACATGAACCTTCCAGAATAGGAATGATTTTGTTTAGCAGGGTTCTATGTATTGCACGCTACTCCTTTGGGGTGTGGTACCAATTTTGAATTGAATTAAATATTTCAAAATCACCCACAAACAAGACAACATTTATTTTTTCGATCACTATTTCAATTAATTCGTCATAGTTAATTTTTCTGAAAAATAAATACATAAAACCGATTGATTTCTTTCGCCTCATTTGGCACAAACGAATTAAAGGGAAACTGCACTTTAAAATCAATGTTCCAACCCTATACGTGCGTGTGATGTCATTAACACCGTGTCACATCATTCTCCCCCCATAACAAAATTGGTTTTCTTTAGTAGCTGTAAAAAGAAAACAAAAATTTTTTTTAAAATAAATAAATAGCAATAACAACAACAACGTGTGCACTTAATCACCCCCATCAAGCGAGACTGTATTTTCCCTCACACTTGACTTGCCTCTAAGCTCATTACTCAGAAACTTAATGCGGTGGGAAGAATTTGATTGTCCTCATGACTGGACGTTGTCATTGATTTTCTTTTCACGCTGAATTTATGCCACAACGGACCCCGCATTTTAGGTTTTTTTAAAAAAAATGTTCAATCCACTTTTGAGAAACATTTAATATGGTGTGTTTTACGGATATTGTTTTTTTCAGTTGTGTTAAAAGTACTTTTATAATCAGGGGACATCTCATTTTTTTGTGAAATTATCTTACACAATAAAAAAGGTTATCAGTAAAGTAACTGAACAATACATATTTAACTAGAATAATCTTGGTTTATTATCGCGAAAATTTAGTAACAAAAAATTGTCTGCGTTGTGTTTTCTAAAAGCTTTTCTCCATTCATAAAATATAATGCATGTTTTCTCAGTCTCATTAATCCAGAAAAACCAAAAGTGTTTCTCAAAAACCGGAAGAAATAACTGTAATCTATACACATATGCCCACGGCAATTGGAACCTGCACGAATAATCCTGTCGGGAAGGGGGCGTGGAACTGGTAGCGTGTGAACTCTCAATAATTGCTACCAAACTAATAATAATGTGCAGCACGTGATGGTAATGTATATATAAAAAAAAAAAAAAACCAAAGATCGTCACGGGTACAAAAAAGTCAAGCGCCGACATCAAACACCCCCTTCTCCTATAATAACGTGATTCCGTGTCGCAGCAATTCACACCCCCGAACGTCACATTTCACATTTTATGCCGACGGGCACTAACAACCCTACACCATCCTCAACACCTCCCCGTCACCCCTTGTACGTTCCATTATTTTCCTGTTTTTATTGTTACGGAAACATAATACGATCGATGTGGAATGTATTCGAGCGAAAAACAAAAAGGGTCAGGGTGCATCACTCCCGCCGCTCGGCAACCGCCGCGACCATTCAATTCCTGCGCTTAATAGGTTACAACTGCTGTTTGGTGAGAGGGCGGGGGAGGGATAGAGACGACTACGTGGTGTGGAAATTGACGAGTAAAGCACTAACGGAACACGCTATGCTTGGCGAGCGGAATGATGCCGTTCATCGTACGGAACAAAGGGTAGTGGATACGACCTCCGGGGGTAAATAAAATAATGTCGCATCCGCTACGCATCGCGTTGCTTCGCATTTACACATTTTTCCCTTATTTTTCATTTTGTGAGGGGCGAAGCCCAAACACTCCACCTCACCACTTCGCCTTGATAGCAGTTGGGTGATTATTGCCTTTCAGCTCTCAATTAAGTGGGGTGTGTGTTGCGCGCTTGTTGTGCACCCTCGCATCGTCGCATAAGGGGGAGGGAAGACCCTCAATGAGGCGGCTGTCCGCATATAACAAGCGTGTGCCCGACGACCGGACAGAGTTGCCGGCCGTTGGTGCGTCACACACAATCCATCTTTTTGTGTCTGGTGCACCCTCGCCCAATTATGTTCGACCCCCTTTTACACTGAACACGATTGAACATAAACGGGAACAAATGTCAAGACGGCACCGGGATCGTATTATTATTTGTTCACTGGTTTTGCTGGCGAACACCACACGCTCCCACATTTGGTAACCAAGGGTGGTGGATGGAGGGTGTCCGGCAGAGTGGAAAAACACTTTGAAAAGAATTTAATTGGTAATTGGTCTATGAACATGGTCTGAATTCTCCCTGTCGATGGTGATTGAACAAGCGAACGGCACCGTAAGTTGCAATATTCAATTTTTGTTGTTTCGTGTTGATTCGATTATAGATGTTCTACCACTCCCCCCAACCCGCTGCCATCAACCAACCGGATCAGCACCGTTCAGCACTCAACAACAACGCGGTAATTAAGCAGAGGGGTCGAAATTCTCGTGTTTTTGCAGTACAACCGGCAGCTAGGAACGGCGAGGATGAATTGTTGTCGGAAGAGATTATCCCTTAATTGGACGTTTGTGGCTTCTGTCAATGAATAATTTACCGCACATATGAAATCGATAAGAGGGGGAAGCGATTGAAGGGGAAAAAGAGAACTAAAACAAATACAATTTTATTTTGATGATAATAATATTGAATACTCACCGGATGCCTGGCCGCAACCGCAGCTGCATTTATACTTGCACTTGGATACATTTCTTGTTCGTTATGTTTCTAACACCTCGAACTGATGTTCAAACGGGAATCACACCAAAAAACTAACTCAAACAAATCTCACTTTACAACTTATTGAACAATTAATGTCTGTTGATGTTCTTTATGATAATTTCGGAACAATTTTTTTCATCGTCTTGATCCAGTTTGCATTTCACGATGGCGGAAAAAACATTTCAAACTCATTCAGTTCTGCCTTGAATCCACTCTCAAGCGAGCTTCCTTGATGCTTGAAGATGTTCATCTTCATCGACGACTATCATCTTTTTACAGCAATGCAGTTCGAGTGCAAGTAATACTCCTTTTACGGTTTCTGGAATTACAGAATAGAAAAAATGGTTTAACAAAAAAATCTATCTCTATATTATAATATAAAATCGAAAGTTCGTTTGTTTGTTTGTTGCTCTATCACGCCTAAACGCTTCCCTTGATTTTTTGCGTTTTTGACTGATGATATTAATACATGTTCTAACTTAATATATAGGCTACTTTATATTCGCGGAAAATATCTATATAGGGTTTTAAAATGGCGGACGAAAGATGACGACCAGCAAATTCAAACTTCAACGGATTGCCATGAAAATTTGTGTCTGGAGATTTTCATAGATGCTGATTGCGAATCCAATTACAAAATTTTAACAATCAAAATGGCGCATTCAATATGGCGATCTTAATTTTTCAAATTTCAAAAAATGTAAGTGAATTTTAGTACTTAAGTTATTTTGATGCCATTTATTTCGAGGCCTATCAATCTATTTCAATTTGTAAATTCAAGATGGCGAATGCAATATGGCAACCGATATTCTTAAAAAATCAACGAATTCAGGGGAAATCACTGATTTCAAATCTACTATGTATTAAACTTTGGAAATTCAAAATGGCAGACAAAAAATGGTAACCGTGTTTTCAAGGCATCTTCCTTAAATTAGTGAATTAAATTCTATGACTAATTTCGAATCTAATACCTATCACAATTATTAAATTCAAGCTGATGGAACTATGGTGTCAAAAATTTATTATTCAAGGAATTTTCGTGAAAATACGCACATTGAAGTGACAGAATTTTCAACATCCGTTTAGTGGTTCCCGAAAAAAAATATATAATATGTATGTAATCTCTATAAAATCCAAAACCCACTGACTGATTGATCACTGGGGGTCAGGAAGCGCTGAACCGATTTCCATGAAATTTTATGTACTTCTAAAAATTATCTCATAGGTGCTCACTAAGAACCAGCTTTTTTAAATTCCACCCCTAAGGGGGTAAAATAAGGAACGAAAATTTGTATGAAAATTCGCCAATTTTGCCTTTTGTTTGAAATAAAAAAACATGTGTTTTTTTTTTAAATTCAAACACTAAGGGGTAAAATAGGAGATGAAAGTTTCTATGAAAATATTTGAAGTTAAAAATTCATAAAAATTGGTATTTGGCCTTTTTAGTTAGAAAAAAAAGCTTAATGAGAACTATCCTAATTCAACCCCCTAAAACCACCCGTCCTACGGGAACCGATTCTATGTAGTATCCGTTTGGGGGTAGTTGTAAATTCAAATTGTTTAATATTATGAAACCGGGTAGATACTTGCTAATAGCAATATAATATGTAATATGTCGATGTTTTCTAATCAATACATCGATCATATCGATATAGGTATCGTACTTACATTATTATTACATTGTACATTGTATTATGATTTTCATAACAACGGGTGAAACCGGGTAACGCTGCTGTAATATATATCAGTAGATATTTGATCAGTAACAATTATTAAGAAACTAAACCAATTGCAATTCAATGGAATAATTTCAGTCATATACATAGGATTTGGAGGTCAAATATGTTCCATTTTCCGTTAGTGATATTAAACAAACAACGTTTTCATCTTAACAACTGCATATCATTAATTCATGCGTTATAAAAACAGATATTGCTGAATTCCAGATGAATAAATTAAGATGACATGACCTTGTGGCTTACAATTGTTATCTCGGGATATCTACTTTTATAATCAATGATATCATTTTCGTAATATATGTGAATATTTTTTGTTCGAATTTGCCAGGACCACCTGGAAGCATGGAACCACTTAAAATTCACGATGTAAAAATGCAACGTTGCAACAAAATAAATCCTAAAAATATTTCAATTCTCTTCAACAAGAAAGAGACTTAAAAAGATCTCGGAATCCAACAATATGTGAAATTGCTACGGTTCAAAGGAAAGAAGGTTAACAATGCGGATCCTCTATTGTCGTTGTAAGATTACCCCTTGCTCTGCTACCCTTGTCGGTAACCAATTAGTACAAAGCGTTTAATCGGTAAACAAAAGCCGATGAAACAGTTTCTGCAGGAGCAGAGCTCACAGGAGCGCATACACTGCAAATAAGGAGCCCCGAAAACTAAACAAAATTTGCATCCTGCAAACATCAATATAGAGCACAGAAGAGATTGTTAACTAAGTGTGGGACGGGGAGGAATACGTATACTTGTAATGAGTGACTCAAAACGAGGCGACGTGATGGAGTTTTAACATTTTTCTCTTTTACTCTTTTTTTTTTTTTTCTTAATAAAATGGGGTAACACCGTCAAGCAAAATGTTTACACTCTGCACCAAACCAACGTTGGCAATGAAGGTGGTAGTCCTGATGGCAGTTGGGTTTCTGTTTACCATCTACAGAATATATTTGAGTGAACATAACCTACAAAAAAAAAGAAGTTTTATTTGCAGAACAGAGCAAACAATGTCAGTATGAGGAAACATTGAGTTTGATCTGGTGTTGCGAGCAGCAGCAACTTCACTGCGAGGGGGTGGAGGAGAGAGCTATGGCATGGAGACAGCCATGAATGTAAACAAAAGTGCTTGGTGCATGCCCGCCCATGGCTAGATGATGATGATGATGACGATGAGATACTGTACGGGGGAACGACGACGAGTTGTGCAAATAAAAGTGAGACATGAGAGTTCTCAAGAAATATGGAGAAGAAAATTCCGGATACGGTAGAGCGGTAAGTATTGAGGGTGCAGTGTGGGGAAAGTGAATGGGGTGTCGAGAATAGAGCAAGGATTTTTCAAGCTGTGTGAACTGTTTTGTAAATGGATTGAGCAACCTGCATAGACCCTACCTATGGTATATACTGTCAGACAGCCCAGCAAACATTTTCTCGATGTTATGTCCAAGCGAAAAATTCTCGAAGACTTAAAGAGCAGGAGAGGTTTAGTTTAGAAGACGACAACAAATCTATCATTCGATTATTTATCGAAATAACGAGCTGAATTCGTGGTTTTCTTGATTTGTAGATACTTCTTCGTTTCAGCGAAGTCATCTCGAAGTTCTAACAGTCCTTCGAGTAAAATTCATTTTTTATTCAGCTTCTTGCGAACTATTTCTTCAGTTCAGTTATATTTTCCATGGTAATGACACAATTGTGGAAAAGTAGTGTTTTTTAAAATAAAAGTTGTAGTTTGTTATACCTTATTTTTATTATTTTAGTGAGTGTATTATTTTTTATTTTACTTAAAATGAATTTTGAAATTCCTTGTGTTATTTTGTGCTGTTTCTTTTATTTTTTATTAAATAATATATAAATTTAAAAAAAAATGAGTGTTTTCATTGAATAACTTCAGTCATTGAATTTCCACGCTTCTACTTCGCAGAGATGATGCGATATCAATTCACTTTTTCGTAAAAATTTCGAATATATAGATCTTTATGTACTAATTGCACACCACTAAATCATTCGAGATTGATTCGATAAATTTGTCCGTTATCGAAGCGAGATTGTCTTCCGATCTAGAGTTCCATTCGGTTCGCATTCAGACCGATAACGGTTCGAGAACGATTTCGAGATCGAAGTTTTACTTCGCTTCTACGAATCGTTTTCGCATCGATATCGAATCGTTATGTTTGCTGGGAGGAATGGCATCTTTAAATGCTCTTTCTGTGCTAGTTTAATGACTCTACATGCATGACTCGACTCACCCCTCCCCTCCCCCCCCCACTGTAAATTTTGTTTGATTACTTGGGTTATTAGCACAAGTGTGAAAATATAGATATACATATTACATAGTGACGACTACTCACGAGTTTCTGTTGCTTGCATTTATATTTGGACAAATGAACCAAAAGATTTGCGAAAAATCGTCGACTTCATTTGTTTTTTATTCTGATAGTTTTAGCAATTAATTTCATTTTTATCCGTTTATTGAGCAAGAAGTTTACATCTTACATGATATCATATTTATGATTTTGTGTTAATTTACCTAACAAAAAATAAATTTAACTAATTAGTCTTAGCACTAAAGTTTAGGCCAATTATGAAATACCCTAGATGCGGAGCAGCGCGTAGTTTTAACACAAAAGAAACTTTTGCTAAAAGATCGTGGAAAAACCCCTGCAAAAATTGTTCAAAAGAAAATTAAAGTCACCGTTACACCAAGGCGAACAGTTGCGAACAAGCAGTATTGAATGCGAAGTTCGCTTTGGTCTGACTTCGAGCGGCAGCGAATGCCTTTCGGTCTCCTTCGTTAGTGCTTGGTAGGCGTATATTCGCGTTCGCAAGTGATCCATTTGTTGTGGAGCAACAGCGAATCGAAACGATTCGTATGTGTTTTCTCTAGTGTGACTGCACCCGTTCTACAGTGTTCGAAAGCGCTAGCGAACCACTGCAAACACCAGTGAATATTCGCTTCGCATGTGTTCGCCTTGGTGTAACCGTAACTTAATAATATTATTATTATGTTATATTCAGTAAATAAAATCAGCATTTTTGTATAAAAACGATTCAGGCTTATATGGTAGCACTAATTGTACGAAGGAGCTGCCCGATTTTGCTCATCTTTGAAGTTGACCATTTTAATGAAGTATCATCAATCCTCTATTATATCTACAAGACAAGCGTTCTCGATTTATTGCCTGCATAAACAACAGACAGACAGACATCTATAAAACGGTTTCTTTTTTTTTCAATAATAAATATATTATAGTTCTTCTTCCGGTCACCGTTATTTCTTGGCATTGCAAACGTTCACTCGAAACTATATACCCTAGATTTGAAAACTTAATTATCATGAATCCTAATTACTTGTTAGGCTCAGACTGTATTTCTAAAATTAGGTATAACCTCAAATATTCCTCCATTTACGAATGGCGCCAAAATTACAATTTTGAAACACTTAAAAACGCCTACACTAAAAAAACAAGCAATGATAATAGAAATTCCTCGCGTTGCATGCAGATTCAGTTGCAAGCACACAAAACTTGATTTGGTTTGTGGAAATTGATTATTATCGGTCGCAGAAATTTCTGGCATCTGTTGGTTGTTTTTGTTTGTCAATGGTGGGCGGAAATGAGAGTGGGGGTGGTTCACGTACAAAGAATGATAAATGAATGCACGTTATATGAACACGGGGGGTGACGGTCACAGCGGAGGCGCGTTCACTCCTCTCGTAATTAAATTATTAATACAATCATTCGTTGAGGCATTACACAGATTTTATGAGATTATTTCCGCTCGAGCTAATTTCGTTGTTAAGCTTCAACGCGGAGGAGGAGACGGGGGCGAAAAAATAAAGTAGAGCTGGATTGTAAATCGTCGAAGAGGGAAAAATATCGGAACCGTTTGTACTTGTACAATAATAGATATGAGAAAACACTTGGAATTGATTGTAAGGATTGTTTTTTTTTTACAATTTTCACAAGAGCTATATTGTGGAGTTTTCTGTAAACTTCTAGTCTATATCTTGGAAGCAATGAAATTGCTCTTGAGTGAATTTAACGTTATCAGCACATCCACTTAGCAAACACTTAACAGCCCAAAAAAAATCATTGTTTGTTGAATTACTTGAGACGTTTTCAGGGGAGGAAGTGTGTGTATTTGACTCTTTGATTAGTAATTAAAGCCACTCCAGCAATGTTGACATTATCTTATTTTTTTTTTTTTTTTTTTTTTATCAAGCTCAAATTGAGCAGGGCATAGTGTCTCCGAAGACGACACCATCGACCGACAGCAACGTGGAATGACTCAATTTGACACGATAAAAAAAAGAAGGAAAAAAAAATAAGTGAGATAAACACAGTAAAACACTTGCCAAAGGTAAATTATCGCAATGCTTGTAACAATGGTTGACGAAAAAAAAATTCTTCACCATGATGAATAAGTCAAATATCCTTAAACTGGTGAATAAATACAGGCAAGCAAATCGGCACATGAGTAAACGGTAAATGTTTGCAATCAACTTCAGCGCCATTTTATATTTTTTTTCTGATAATCTAGCAATGTTTGTCCGCTCCTATATTTGCTAAAGGCACCTTCTTGATACCACTTCTTTGGACTACTTTACTAATTTCTATCTTGTTTCCTGGTGTGTATAACTATCATCGCAAATAATTTGTAGAGTAAATATAAAAAGTAATTAAATCACATCCTTGTATTAATCTTGTATTTTTTTAGCTCATCTTTCACCGAATTAAATTGTTGTCTACTTTTTTCAATTTGATAAATTGATATAACCTCATGCAAGGTGATTACAGTCCCACTACTTAATGATGTTAAATGTTTGCCAAAATATTCGGAGAGGCGTAATTTAGGGGAGAGTACACTGTCTTATCAAGTATCATCAGCACAAGTGAATGACTTCATTTCAATTACGCGGGTAAATTGTTGCAATAGGCACGCGACAAATATTGCGAAAAGAAAGCTGTTGAAATGTCTGCACTAACTGCAGAAATCAGAACAAATGCCGCAAACGTGCATTGCATATTGTGCATATGCATTTTATTTATTATTGCATTTTCACACGCGGCTACTGTTTGCTGTCAATCGCCGCGGAACGAAGCTGCGCCACGCTGACCAGATACTTAATCGCGGTCCGATGACAGTTCTGCGGTCGAACGGTCTCCAACCAGAGTGACCCTGCCGTCGTCATTAACTCTTTGTCCGCCTGGTGTTGGGAGGTGGGGAGACAAACATAAGAGGACCACCACCACGCACGCCAATGGGTGCATGCATGCAATGTGAATATGCAATTGCACAGTATGAATGCAGTTGCTACTTGTTTGGTTATCGTCGCCGTCAACGTCGTCGCCGCTTGCGGTTTAGCTAGTGCAACGGACACTTGATAGCGGAACATCATCGTCATCACCATCATTGGGTGACATTCCGATCGAATGCGAAATTGCCTTAACCGGTGGTGGGCACAGATCGAACAGCTCCTGGCACAGTGGAACTACCTGAGACTTGAGAGAACGGTCGAACCCTGGGTTGGGTACAGGTGTAAAACGTCACCCAGAAGTGATGCAGGAAACCACATACTGTCATTGTTCCCCGCGAACTATGAAGTGAGAGAATGGGTGGGAAGCACGGGAGGCCAGAGGTGGCGGTTGCGGGAACAAAACGAGTCGACGTCGGTCTCAATGTGCAGAGCATGTAAGACATTCGAACTGTGAGGTGAAACCCGATGTTTTACTGCTTAATTTCCCGCCTCTGCCCGCTGCCGTCCCACACTGAACGACCATCGTTGGACGACCAACGCCGCCACCGCCGCCATGCTCGATCAACGATTGCAAGGCGGCCACTTCAAGCGAATCGAACGAGTCGACGGAACCAATTGATTAGCAACGTTTAATACCTTTACGGTTGAGGGGTTTCATTAATGCCCTTGCCTGCTTTCCCCCTATCACTTGACCAAGTATTCGCCATCGTCATCATTCTCCTCCTCCATTCCTCGTTGCTGGATTCCAATCACTTCTTTGTCGCCATTTGGAGCGGCGGCGGCGGAGGATGAGCTCTTCACCCGGCGTCGAACAACAAGAGTTTTCTTTTATGGCAATTTTATTTACCGATAGAATCTGCTTCTTTTATTGTTTTTTCTTTAATTCTTCCTCCAAGAGTCTTGTGTTGTGGTGTCTTGTAGTATTCTTCGATGATGGACAGGAGAGAGCTGTAGAAGATGCGAAACGGCGATCTTATCCACAGCAAAACAGCATCCTTTCGGATAATGGCAATCTTCTGCGCCACCCATAGAGCAGTGGCAGCGGTTCGACCGACGGCAAGTAAGCGGCCATTAGCGGTGTTCGCACTCGTTAACAAGAGGCTAATCGTGTGCGACAATATCGTTGTGCTATCTTGCGATTTTCGCTTAACTTTGCTTATCTTAATTGCAGCAATTCAAGATAAAAAAAAATCCGTTAATGAGGCAAACACCATCACACGATCCGCAAAGAAAGTGCGTTGTGTGGGGGAAATAAGTGAGGAGCAGGTGGAAAATTGTTAGCTACAATTCGATTCACCACTGTGATGGAAAGCATTTCTTCGCATGCATAGGGGAAAGAGGGGCACCATTTCCCGACAGTGCAATGCTATTGAAGAACTAAGAATAGCACAACGCACTTGTTCCGCCGCCGCTGCTATTGCATCAGGTCACGATTGATATTTTCCGAACTGAGGATTGATTTTGCACAAAAACAATGGCAGATGGATGTCGCCACGCAAGATTTCACCCATGTCGCCTGTCGCGGCGACAGCGTCCAGCCCGAGTTCTTGTCGCCTTGTTTCTGTTTTCCCTCTTTTATGTAACCCTTTTTCTGTTGGTGCTATTGCTGTTACAATTGTTGTTTTTCAACGCCACTTTGTTCGACAGCCACAACCGATCTTGTTCAATGATTGTATTTTTCATCAAGTTGATCGCGAGTCGCTGCAGAAAAATCTTATTTAGCCGAATTCCATCATCCAATGGATCGAATTACATCTTCGGATCAGTAATCGTGAAATGCGTCTTGATGTCTGGTAGCACGTTTCGCCTCTCTTTTTTGTTTCGCCCACCGCCGAGAGCTTGATGGGGATTGAATTCAATTCTGTAATCCGAAACTGATGGAATGTGTAAAAACAACTTAGATTGTTATTAAGCGAAGTAATCTCTTGTGCTTTTGAACTTGTTCTCTTTAAATTAAGTATTCAATGATGGCGACCAATTAAAACCAGGTGAATACACCAGAGACTGGGAGAGAGCAAAAAAATGAGAAGTAAGACAAAAAATATATGACATGGCGTGGGAAAACAAATTCCTCATCGTTAATTCAGATAATAAAATTTAAGTGTGTACTCCTTGAAAATTTAAAGAGTACTTATCAGAAGAAATGGAATCTATGAAAACGAATGAGCACAACAAATTATGATATCGAATCCCATTTAAACTTCTCACAATCAAGTTTCCCTCCTCACTTATGCTTTCGCCCAAGTTCATTATAATTGCTTTTCTTTTTATGTCGACAGGTTTTTGAGTTTCCACACCAATCCATTGACAAAGTGATAATCACACAATTTGATTGACAATTTTTCGTAAATGAAAGGCGAATAATATTTGCAGCAAAGATTTCATTGTCCAAACAGAGTTAAGAAAGTGTAAGTATAATTTCGATTGACAGGTGCTAAAATGGAATAAGTTGAGAATACAAATAAAATAGTCTTTGGTAACGGAAAATTTTGAAAATTTCGTGGAATTTATTTTTATTGCGAAAAATATTCGTTTGTTCAATGAATTTCCGCTCGATGAGATGCAGGAGTGCTGCTGTATGCTAGCTGCAAATAACGTTACACCACGTCATGTATTTTAGAATAACGGTTTGCTCAAGTAGTTTGAATACGTCATTAGAAAGGTTATTATTAGACTATTAGAGACCATTTAATCGTTTCTCTCGATTACTGCGAATTTAGCTTTTAACAGTGTATATTCGAAATTGGTGGTAAGTTAAAGTTCATATATTACACACATTGACATGTATGCATGTGTTCCCCTAATTTCCGCATACTCTGGCGGATTATATTCTACAACTCTACAGGAATAACCTAATAGAATAAACGAACAGATTTTACCTCTGGTCTTTCGTTTACCATAAACTGTTGAGCGACCAATATTAAACTGATTTGCTATATCTGTAAACAGCACACCGCTATCCACTTTTTTAAATTTCCATCTTTTGCACTAAAGTTAATGTCTTTTGTTTTATTTGTCATCTGCGGCGAAGTAAAGAACAGTACACAATGTATTCCATGACATGGAATCTGCATACCTACTGGAGAAGGCAAATAGCAAATTTACTGAACGACAAATTATAGAGCATGATTTAGGTACTAGATTCTCATCAAATTATAGTAGTATATAGTATAATGTAGAATATAGTTATAGTATATCTCACAATCAGACAGATTACAGTAATTGTCCCAGGAACGAGCGCCAGATTAGCGACTAGAATTCTCGCAACCGAGTTTTCGATTCGAAAAGATCCGATCAAACTCTCCTCAAAATCTACTACAATTGGGGGATTCTAGAATTTCGCTGTTCTTGTACTGACTTTCTAGTTCGAGTTCAACAGTCGAACCCACGTGGAAAATTCTGTTATACCTTATGTCAAAATTATGGTAAACCTTACAATCAGCAATTTGTAATAACTATTAACTATAGATCAAATTAATTTTGGCCTATTCACCCTATTGTGAAATGCATGCGGTTGCAGTTGCACTCTTTATCACAACAACTCGGAAAAATAAAAATAACGGCGATCTATGGCAGCCAAAATAGTCGCGCACCGGTGTTCAAATTTATTTATTTTTTTCTTTATTTATTTGATGCTTTTTTTTACACACATTTATTTAGTTCTACTTGAAATGTAGGACGAATTTAACTTTTGTGAAAGCTGTTTTTACGGCGGCACTGTGCCAGCATTGGCTATTTGTGGATATTTTGTTAACGAGTTGAATAAATTAAGCACAGAAATTCGCTCCTCTGTCATGTCGTCTTTTCGGTTTGTAAAACAAAAATGTTTTAATTCTTTTATTCGATTTTGTTTTCTTTTGTAAACTGAAATATTCTGTTGGGGAATTTGTCAGGAATTCATTTGTCGTTTCTAGAATCTTTAGAGGCCAGTGTCACGCCAACACAAGTTTTGAAGAATTTAAGAAAAATAATAGTAATAACAATACAGAAAAAAAATCCTAATTGTTTCCGGAATCCTGATATTGTATCATAATTGTTTGTCTTTCACGGAAAATATTAAAATTTGTTTTCCAAAAAAAAAAAAAAAAAAAATATGGGGATTACACAAATCGACTTGAAACAATTAATAATTAATTAATTAATTACCAAGTAAATTGTTTACTGTGGTTCTCAAGCGTCGGTGTAACGAACAACAAAAGCATTTGAGATTTTCTGGTGTGTAAAAGTAATATCATCTAATTGGACTAATTCTCCCACCAATGACAAAATAGGGAGCAACAACTGACTCAGATATGTTCAGTAGAAAAAATATACGTTGACATCCAATAAACAACCCTCTGGGGTTTAGAAAATAAACACACAGAGTATTTCGTAGAAACTACGACTCTGAATCCGTTTCTCGCTTCCCTTAAGGACAGACCTCTCAACAAGGGTGAGAAACGTGGGGCGACTTTGGCACAACAACTCCCAGCAGAACCACCCTTTGGCACCCGTCGACAGCCGGCGCAACTGTGATTGATGTCTGGCGAATGGATTCTCAATTTTAATAGGAGATTGCAATTTAATGGCACAATAACGGTTGATTCTGCCGCTTTGAGGGGGGAATGAAAATGTCTATGGATGGTCAGGGGGTGAATTAAATGGGTGATCGCTCCTGAGGGAATACTGGGAGTTTCTTCCGGTGCAATCACAGTTTGTTGCCAGATTCGAGGTGAGGTTGTGATTTGCAAAGTTGTTGTGCTGGGAAAATAGAATTATGTGTTTTGCTAGATTGACATTGGATTTGAAAAATTGTCTGAATCCTTTTTATGAGCAGCAGAGATTAGGCAAATTTAAGGTAGGTAAGGGTTAACCTGCCTTATAGTCAGCTGAATTGAATAGTTGATAGAGTAATAGTGTGTAATAAAAAAACCTCAAGTATTCTGGTACATTTTTGTATGACTCTGCCTAGAATTTTAAGTTTTGAAATTTAATTGTAGACAAATAAGAAATAACATCTCTCACCTGCAATATTTCCATAGATGAATTGCTCCGGAAGTGAATAGCGTGTAATCCAAGTAATCCACAAAAAAAGTGTAGCAAAAGTGGACAAAACCGCAGGCAGAAATATATTTAAAGAAAAACAACAAATGATAAATGAAATACAAAGCGAAGATCACGAACTCTTGGGAACGGAAACGCGATCAGTGCACGCCACTCGAGAAGAGGGAGCTTCTTGGCGCTTCGGTACACTTCACACTCACTCGACTCCAGCGCTCAATTAAACCTGTTTAATCACACGAAACAAATCACTCGTGTGTTAAATGGAAATTCGTTACAGGCCCCGGCACTAAAGACTGACGAGGTTGACGAGCTGCCCAGCAGGCACGGATAAACCGATGATCGCGAGACACTTGAAATGCTGCGGCAGCGGCGGCGATAAGAAATGCCGCTGAATCCGCAAAATTCACCTCAGGCGGAGGATGCTGGCGGCGGCGGGGAATGTGTGGCACAAGAGAATTTTTTATGATGTATCGGCGACTATTAAATCTGGGGCGAGGTGCATTGAACCGATCAATTGAATGGCACGCGGATTACACTATCAAAACCAACTATTCGCGTTTTTCTTTCAATTTCTTGAGTAAAGATTGCAAAGTGATTTGCTACCACAAAATGTTAGAATGTTGTGCAGGCACTTTACCGACGGCAGCGCACCACACAGAACTCCCGTTGATTATGGTAAATCTTCGAACTCTGTTCAAAGAATTTGAAGGTCAATACCAGTCTGTTAACTGCGGTTGGTGAGCGTCCCTTGGCCAAGATCAGTGAATGGAGAAACTCACTTAATTACTTGGAAAAATGACAAAACTTATTCGCAATCCAGATTTAAAATCAACGAGTATCACTGTAACTTTTCACACTTCAACACACTTCATAATCTGGGTTTTTTTTTTGTTTTTTGTTATTTATAATTTTGCGTCACTTTTTCCCATCGCAAGTTTTCTAAATCCAATTTTCGCACGAGGCGAACAACACACTGGAAGAACTTAGTCCTAAAAAACACCTTTCAGACAAATCTTCGGGCTTTTATTTTTTCCCCTCAAAACATAGCAAAGGGTTTAAAATGCTTTTCCAAGATATTTAACGTCATCCAAACCAATTATACTGAAAATTGGGATATTTTCTCTTGCGACAATTAATGGCTAACTCGGTCGTATAACGAAGCAGCAACACACTCCTACCACAACTGTTCAATCACGACTGAAGAAGACCGCTGTTCGTTTGCTTTGCTCTTTCATGCCACACCAGCTGAGAAAGAGAATGAAGAGCGATTGTCGTACAACACGAAACCCGAAGAGAATCTGTAAATTGATAAAAGAGTAAAATATATACTTTCACTTCAGGAGTGTTAACGCTGGTTAACGTTTTTATTGCAAGCATGGCTTTGTTCATGGTGTCGATGGCGGTAGATAATTGTCAAAAGGTGTTATGAAAAAATATACATAGTACATATGAAATTAATGGCGACAAAACTTTACGTGGCAAATTTTGATAGGTAAATTATGGTTGAGAAATTTATTTCATAATCTGGTCTCTATAGGTCATTTTGAAATTCTGTAGTTCAAATTTCGTGTCAGCATGTGTAAATAAAAAAAATTTTTAAAAAGGATAAATAAAAATATCAGAACTTAATTCTGTACCCAACATGTTTTGATACGTATAGGTTCACTGACATCACTATAAAAAAAACACATATTCTGGAGAAATTATATTTATACTTGACAGGAGTTTATTACTCTCCTTAGCTAGTTAAAAGTCACATGGTTATTAACAGCTGTAAAACAGAACAGCTCTAGGAACTTGGTTTTATGGCTTTTCGCTTCTTGAAATCATAAATGGCAACGATGCGGCAATAAAATCTTGTTATTGCTATGAGGGAGAATATAACTGCTTTTAAAACAGCATCATAACTGTAAAATACCTTGAGGAAATTGTATCCTGGAGAGTAAAGTTAAGAGCCATTGGTTCGTGAAATGTGATTTTCAAAAATCCTGATCCCCGATTTTTGTAATTCACTTTTTGTTGTTTATTTAAAATGAAATCCTCTCAACGCATATTTTCTTAATTCAACCCTAATATCACCATCGAAACCATTGTTGTTTTTTCCAAAATATATGCGTCTAGTTTCTGTTGTTATGCCAACTCCACAGCCTGGTTGTCTCCCGATTGAACAAAGGCGACAGATTGCGAATCGCATAGCGACGATGCGGATTCAAATAATGGAGAAAAACCTCCTGCTATGACTGTAATGTGAATTTTATCCGAAAATTCCTAGCGAGCTATACACACACCCCAGGACGTTTTCGAATGGACGACCGTCGACCATTGATCTGTTTGCTCGCTGAACCGCTTTTCATGTGCCAAGTACTCCGAATGCCCGGCATTGGACATGTCCGTGTCAAATGTGATGGGTCCTGTGACCCTGTCCCTGTACCCACTTTGTGCTGGATCTTCTTCCCTAGCGGACGGTCTGCAGTGATTCCAGGAGTCTTGTGTTGTGGGCGCGTATCGTGTCTACTGATGCAAATTATGGATTGCTCTCCAGAACACTACGCCCCCGTCCCACCGGAACCCGTCATTGTTTGTTGTCGGTTCTCGCAGTCCTTAGCTCAATGCACGAAGGTGGATCTGCCCTGCAGTAGGCACTCAAACGTCCCGTTCACACTTGCCGCGCCATCATTGCCAGCAACCCGTAAATGGGGTTAATTGCATCAGAGTGCGCGCACAGTTCAAAGGAAAGGACAAAAAAGCTGTGCTCACAAGGATTCAAGGTGGCAGACGAATGCACCAGGATCTAGTTTGAAAGTTAATGATATGCAGGAAGATGCAGTCATTCAAGATGCACTCGTCCTGCTCCCATTACTCTCGCCCTGCTCACAAATCGATCTGCAGCGACTGGATTTTGCTTTCGTCCCTACGTTTTTCTCTGCATCCTGCTGCACCATCAAAGCGGAGACACCCTTCCTCGCCCGCGCCCTTGTTCCCTAGTACACAGAGTCCTGTGGATGTGTTTTCCTTTTATTTCGTTCGAATTAAGACGGAATTTTTCGAGTTTTTGCCATTCCTGTTCATCCTTCCTCCCGGACCCCGGCCACCGCTCTTCAACCAGCGATGACTGCTGCTGCCTCTGCCGTTTTTCGTCCTGTAATTCCCAAAACGGGAGAAGGAAGTCGTTTGTTAATTTGAGGGTTTACTGTACGGTTTTCGGCTGGTTGTGTCGGGGTGGAGAGGGGCTGGGGATGAGGGCTCGTCAATTGGACTAATTGATTCGAGGATTCATTTCTGGAGAGGGTCGTGGTGGGCCATTCGAGTGCAGACCGCGTTGTAATTGATCCCTTCAGCCCTTCGGAGCCCGTAGCATTTGCTGTTGGCATTGTTTGTGGAATTTTTTTTATATATATTTTTTGTTGTTCGTGTTTTCTTGAGTTGTTCACTGTCCATTGTTTGGATGCTTGTGTGCGCACACGATGGGAAAGAATGCGATAGGGATTGCCCTATACAGAACTCGTTTACGTCCCCTGGGCCTCAAGGAAGGGAAGTGCCGAGTGTCCTCCATTTATAATTGAATGTAATTTCACTGTCACGCAAAACAGGGTGCACTCAGATTGCACTTTTCATTTTCATCCCCTTAATCCGGCCATTGCTCCTTGGGGTTGCTGCTCGCCTCTAGAGAGGGTGATCTCAACAACATGCCTCATAACTGCATTTTTATGGCCTGATTCTGCTGACCCTTTTTTTTTTTTGCTGTGATTTCATAGTTCTGATTTTTTCACGATCACCCCTTGATAAAAGGGTTAAGTTTCCTGTTGATTATGAACCATGCTCGAACCGGAAGATGAGGATTTACACACCCGAGGGATTTGTGAAAATCTGCTTAAGTGCCGAGAGTTATGAAAGGGATAATTTCCGTTATTAGCAAAAACAGAAAACGAGCACAGAAGACGATTGAAGGGGTTTTTACGAAATGGTTTTTGATTGGTAGGGATCGTTTATGATTTTGAAAATTCGGATCAATATAATCAATACTTATGTTGTAGGGTGAAAAAACACTTTTTTTTACCCAATTATGTACCTAATAGTGGAGAAAAAGTGGAACACTATAACACTAGTTTGTGTGCCAAATTTCAGTACGATCGGACAACATCTTGAACTCGGAACCTGGCCTTGAAATTTTGAAAATTTGATAAAAATGGAGGTATCTGTAAAAGTTAAAATACCTTAAAATTTAAAAAAAAAATGTATTTTAAGCTATCAACACATTAATGAATGTATCCTCAAAATATTAATTTTTTCTGAGATGATCGAGGGTCCAATTTGATTTTTTTTGGATTTGGAGTTACCCAAAGTGCATCGGCCTATTTTCGTCCAACTTTGATGCTCCATAACTTCTAAACTAGTTGAGCCTCAATGATGACACTTATATAGCATATTTATGTTAACTAGAAGTAATTATCATAAGGTTTTCGCTCAGTCCCTTTTGCGATATAAGGTCCTGAAAATGGCTGAAATCGGCAAATCCGCCATCTTTGAACGCCAGGTTCCGAGTTCAAGATATTGTCCGATCGAACTGAAATTTTGGATACAACCTAGTGTTATAGTGTTGCAACTTTTCCGCACTATTACCTACAATTGGGCCAAAAAAAGTGTTCGTTCGCTACACCCTACTATGTAGGGACTTACCTACTTGAAATATTTATTGAAAAATGTTAAACAAGC
This sequence comes from Leptogaster cylindrica, assembly GCA_963082835.1. Taxonomy (NCBI): domain Eukaryota; kingdom Metazoa; phylum Arthropoda; class Insecta; order Diptera; family Asilidae; genus Leptogaster; species Leptogaster cylindrica. The sequence continues at coordinate 8,011,211 of OY720106.1, forward strand.
CTGACATTATTTTATTGAATATAGGTGCATAATTATTATCTGTTTTCCATAAGTGAACACTTTCAGTCTCCGCACTCTCCACTCTTCACTCAAAAGCGATCGGTTCGCTTTCAACCACATTTAATACTTGAATGTTCAATCAACCACAACTATTGGTACATGAAATGGATTCTAGTCCTTCTCATTTTTGAGGTGATGAACAAATCCTGCAGTGCTCGGCACTACAGAAATTCGACCATTACCCTGCATCATGCTGCCATTTCTGCGCCAGTAAAGTGCAAATTTTTTCCACTCATTTCACTTCATGCTCGGAAGATTGCGATAATCAAATTTTCCCGGTCGTCATCACACGGAGCCACCTAGGGAGACGATCTGAGCTGAAACTAATGGACCATGGCCTAACTAGATAGTGACTGTGACAGGGCAACCGTTGAAAAAAAAATGGAAATTTCGCGATAAATTAAATCTTCAGTGCTCAACGGCCGTGAAATGTCTCAGGGAAGTGGATCCCACGGATCGGTTGGGTAATTATTCCACTTGTAGGATTTGCCGATACGGTTACCTGCCCGTGTGCAGATATCGCCTAAGCAGCGGAAATGAGCCAAACGAAATATGACGAATCTCGCCGCCCTGGCAATCTGTCCATCTATCAATGGAGGACGACCATTTCGAGCAGCGACGGCCTCATCCCAGAAGAAGCCCCATGTTCACGTTACACGGTTCAATTCGGCTCCGTCGCATATTGCAAACGGGCATCGCATCTCATCCTGATTTCCGGCAAAATGTGTGTAATCGTTGGCAGAGCAGCAGCATCCGCAGCGGGGGTCGACGCTGGGGCGGCAAGTACCAGGAATGGAATCCCAGAAAAAGTCGACAAAAACAACAACCCGAAACCCAAAAATCCCATTTCAAAGGAAAGAGGGCCACAAACACGCCAGGAACACGTTCGGTAGGCCAGAAAAAAAAAAGGTAACACATCTCGAAACGGAAAAAATATGAAAACCTCCAAGAAAACAGCATCAGTTGATAAGGACGCATCCCTAGGGAAGCGGAGTCACAACGATGGCTGCACTACAGCCAGAAAGAGACGACTCTGGACAACGAGAAAAAATCGTCTGCCAAGAAATCCCACACCAACGACGAACAGAAAAAAGAAGGAAAAGAAAAAGCGAAAAGAAAAAGGTTTAGAGTGTTGTTTATAGAAGAGAGGGGGTCGGCGAATAAACGGTTGAATTTCTTAAGCGGGACGGGCAGCGGAGTGGCTCCGGACTAGTATCTACATTAAGCGAGCCCTCGTTCCTGCCGCGCTGAGTGCCTGTAATCTATCTAGCCAGCGTCGCGCACACAGCAATAATGGCCTGCACGAATTAATGCATGTACCCTATGTGTGTGTGCATGTTCGACTCGAACACTGTGTATAATCACTGGGCCTTATTTGGTTGCCGTGCATCACTGTCGCCCTCCTGTGCATCGTCTATACATTCTCTTTCATACCAATGTAATGTTATACTCCACGTGGAGTCGAGAAACCATTTTTCCATTTGGTTTGGGATTTATGCACCCCTGTCAGCCGCACCACTCCCCTCAACGATCTAAATCGTTTCTACGGAGAGAGCTCTGATGGTTTTTCACAAGCTGCAATGCCCCGCTCAATGCTGCGAACTCTTCAATCGTTCCGTTATGTGCTCTTCACTTTTGTTGTAAGCGCAAGTATTCATATGGTAGGTGCCCTCAGAGAGCGTGAAGTACTCTTCGAGAGCCGTGCAAGTGGTGCTCGCACGTCGTGTTTACGACGTGTTCTAGGAAACTGCCGCCTAGAGTGATCAACAACGCGACAAATGGAACACAACGCATATTTTTTCCCAAATTCTGCGAATTCTATTCGACTATTTTGCAATCACATGCGTGATTTCCTTTCTCTCTCTGCTCTGTATATATTACATATTTATTTTGGGTGAAAACTCAGTTCATTCCTGAAAACTACTTTAAAAATAAACACAAAAGTATTCTAGAAAACTTCTTGGATAGACTTATCTATATCTAGATACATATTTGATTACCTCAATTTAATTAATTGTCATATTACCAGATAAAGATGATGAAAATGTATTATGTTAAAAAAAAAAACAAAACAAATTACGTTCTCTCATTGATCCTTCTCCAAAACTTTCCTCTTCCAATGTTCAGTGGCCGAAATTTTAATAATTAATGAGTAACATTAGTAAAACTTTTATGAAGCATCCCCCAAGTAACGGTACCATAAGTTTTACATTGAGATCGCACACGAAGAGAAAAAACCCATAATCTATCGCCTTAACAGTAAAGAGTCACGTTTTATATCAGCCATCTTCCTTAAGCCACGTCCACAAACAATTTCTCAGAGCCATTGCCAGGAAAAACAGAAAAACACCTCAATTCCATCCCCTTACCACAGTGCCACTATGCTGTTGAAGGTCTGGTAAGCCCATCGAATTTCCAAATTAAAGAAAAACCAAACAACTGTCGACCATCCGAACCACCCTTCTCCCGAAGCTCAACATTAATCCTCCACCCAGAGCTACCTGAACACCTCGTGAGGAAATTCTGAAAAATGCTGGAAAAACGAAAAACACAGAAGCCACCCGAATCGCTCCCCGCCCCGGCCTTTGACCGAGTATCCACACAAGAACCACCCCCCAGTGCACTTGCTATTAAAGTGCCAACGATATTCCTCGTGCTCTCGTTATGGTGCACGGAAAAACCGCAGATGGGGTCGCGCCCACCCCCGCCCATCCGACGTGTTTGCAACCGCTCGTCTACTGGAACCAGTATAGCATTTTTCCTCGCCACTGAGCACACCACGGAAAAGGACTTCAGTTGATGCTGCTGTTAGTGCCTTCGCTCCGCCCGCCACTTGTTCCCCTCGTCTATGTCGCTCCGTGCTCCAGCAGCAACGTTATTCGCTTTGTTGTTGTTTTTCTGCTGAATGGATCCACAGAGCAGTTCTGGATGGGGGGCGCCGTGGTGCGACTGCAGTGGATGGGGGTGCGAAAACCAAGAAAAAATTACCAACATGTTTGCCCCCGACGTTGATGTGTTCAGTTTTTTCATTTCTCTTCTTTCTTTCTTTTTTTTTTGCAGAGTTTCACACTCCGCTTTCCTCCCATTCGCACCCCGTGCACAGTCTTTTATGCTTCCCTCTAATTTAGAACTCTTGGGACGAGGGTGAAGCAATCAGGATGAATTCCTGGTCTCCACTTAGACTCCTTTGAATGAATAATGAGGTCGAGTGTGTCTCCTTCTCTGCTCCAAGGGAGAGGAGGGGGACGACAAACAGAAAATAACGCGGGACTCTCGTAAATATTTTTAGATGGGTGAACTTTTTTGCGCCGGTTGGTTGACACGAGTGGGTGGAAAAGGGCGGCTGAAGTGAATTCCAAAGCATGATTTGACGTGGAACTATAGGTACTGTCGAATGGGAAGGGGGTTGTCGGGCATTTCTTTTTGTACGGAGACTTGAAATGAGTGGTGCATACACGTCCTTGTTTTTGCTGCCAGGATATAATTTATATCTGAAATAAAATCAACGCATACAGGATTCCAGACACTGGTTAAGGGAAAAGGGATTTGAAAACATGTCGGCGAAAGGGAAGAGAGACAGTGGTATATGCATTATGCAATATCAATTATAGTTCCTTCCCTAGATGCGGGATAACTTCTAAATATGAATCATTCGAAGAGTTTTCTACTTTCATCATTTACCGTTATTTATTCCCACAAGGGCCGGCCATACTCCTCAATTAAACAATTAATTACTCGCGCATGCCAAGCCGAAGTGACTGAGTCCACTCTATGGAAGCGTTGAAGTATAACATTTACTGTTCCTTTCGTCCCTCCCCTCTGACTTCTGAGTGGAATCGCAAGAGACGAACAAAAAATCTTAATCAACAGCTCCAATAAATTAATTTTCTACCCTCCCTCTCTGTGTGTGGAATTTACTTCGCTTGATTTCTCTCGCCCTAAACGAGAGAGAGGGTTAATTTCTGTGTTTTCTGGGAAGCAATTAGTGACCCTTGCCAGAACCAGTACTGCATAATAATGCGAAAGGGATTAGTGAAAGGACAGATAAGGGTGACTGAGGAAAAAATGGGTAAAGAGGACTTCTTGCTGCTTCGTTTGAGCGAAGGAAAATAGAAATTGGCAATTAAGGAGTTTATGTGGAAAAATTTTTGATGGTAGAGAAACACATTTTCGGAGAAACGGAAGAAGGGTTTGCCATTAAATTAAGGAAGTTACTGAAACATTTTCCCAGGGGCTGGTTTCCTTGATGATGAACTGGACAGTTTCTTATAATGTACGAGTGTCGCATTGTTATCGTCACTTACCAAAAATTATGATATGGATAATGGAGATCTACGAAACAAATACGCTTATATTTTGTAACAGTACAATTTAATGATGCGACGAATAGAACATTCACAACCGTTAGCGTTTGCCGCTACATAATACGACTGGCACGCCAGCGGCGGAGCAGACACGAACTCGGACTGCGGACTTGTCACTTGTTATATCAGAATTAGAATTTGATAAATAAATATATCCTACAATGAAAATCTACAATTTTTGAATTTTCTATATTTAATTGTTTTCTAATTTTTAACCCTTTCAAAAATAGACATTCTAACCAGATTTTTCATCAAAGCATAAAACTTATGTTTTTAAGGATTCTTACGGATTATAATCCCACCTTCAGGGGATACTTTTCAATTTTATGTGATTTCATTGAAACTGAGGGTTCGACCCCTACTCATTCTCGGCCACGTGCATCCATCCCCCTCCCCCCACAGCCCACTCACAAAGTGTCAACTTACAAATTGAGTTGTCGGTTTCAATTGCAAACGAAATGAAGAACTCACCCCAGGGGGAGATCATCCCCCGTGTGGGAGAGCTACGGAATTAATCAGTTTCACGCTTGAGTGCGGGTGGTAGCCATCCGCTCGATATGCAATGCGTCAGGTCCATTGTTCCCAGGGGCTCGCTCCACTCCCCAATCGGATTAATGGGACGGCAATTAAGAGTCTCTCATGTGATTCTGTTCAGTTACAAACCCCTCATTAAAATGCGTACAAAGCTTCAACTCCCGATTGGTGGTGGGGGTGGATGGTGACCATGACGATGTTGATGATGCTAGTGATGGAATGTGATTGCAGTGAAAGTGGTCACCTCAAGGTCAAAGATCACACACCCTCTTAAAGAAGTCGACTTGAGGATCTCCTCTGACTTCTTCTCGTCCTTGTCGGTTCCTCATATCGTCTTCTGCTTTTTGATGATTTACAGATTGTACGTTGTATGTACGGGGCGCGGGCGGGGAGCACTCGGTGGCAGGATAGAGTCTAGTAATATCGTAAATTTGCTGAACGTCCGCAAGGGGCTGGGACGGATGTTTACATCTCTTCCCTCGAATGTTTGTTTTCACTTGAACGGGGCACCGGGGGGCTCACTCTGTTGACATTTACAGTATGTTTACCCCTGCATTTTCATGCGGCCTCGGCTCACATCCAGAGGCCGTCGGTCTCGTGCGCCTGTATGGGAGCGCTCTTCTGTGTGCAAATATTTGCCAACGTTCGATGTTTTCGTTGGGTTTATTTGCCGGCATGCGATGTTGGATTGTTCCTGCATGTTTTGTGTTGTTTGCTTGAGCGCTTGTTGATTTTGAGTTTTCCCCAGTCGAGGGTGGGCGTTAACTGGTGCAGCGGTTTTAATACTCTGCTTCTGCCGTCAAACTCCAGTAAGTACAGAGGAAACAAGTGAACAGACAAGGGGCGCTAAAAAGTTTCCACCAGAAGGGGATGAGGGAATGATGGTTAATGTGGCTTAGTTCCAGGCAGTAATCGTGGTAAGCTCTGTTGGTGATGTCGCGATACTACGCTGGTTAACCTGTGACCGCTCTGCTGCGTGTGCCGGGTTCATTTCTACACGTAACCTGACCTAGCCCGTATTTGCAGTAGGCTGACGTGTTATTTTTTATTTTTGCCTGAAACTCCCTCCGCCACCGATGCCCCTTCTTCATTTAAGCACCGATGATTTTCGCTGTTTAATGTTTACCCTTTGTGCTCTCTTCGGTTTACATGCCGCCATCGGGTAAACATTGCTCGACAGCAGCGAGCGGTATCCAGCAGCCGAGTGGGGTGAGGAGTGGTTTGTGGTCGCGCCGAGGTAAACACTCCGCCACCAGATTACGTTATTGACACTGCGATAAATCTAAATGTTTTTTTTTTACCAAAATATGCAATCGATAATGAACTCCAGGAATTCGCTCTTGGCAAGAGGAGTACAGTTCACTATATGTAAACCAGAAAAGGACAACTGAACTAAATTTGATTGCGCAAAGATGGAAGAACTGGTCTCACAGTCAATTTGATTATAATTATCAAACGATTTGAAATTATCGTCCCCATGTTAAATATGAAGTACAAAATACCAAATGAATGTATTTTGCATTTGCATCTATGTAGTTTCCTAATAAAAGTTTTTTTATTGTTAGCTTATTCATTTTACAAATAGTGCGTAATTTCCATCATTCTGTTTGTCCTTATCTCGAGTAATGGAAATTGGAATTCAAAACATTTGTCTTGACTTTCTTTTTAATTGACAGAAGATAAAATGGCGATTAACAGCGACGGAAAAAATATCGGCTGAATTTAAATAATCGTGTTGAGTGACCAGTTTGTATTGTGAAAACAATTAAATGAATTACACTTGTTTTACGTTATCAAGATTTTAAATATTGAACAAAATGCAGATTTAGTTTATTTTAAATTTAAACCCAAGCAGAAATCGAGTAGTTAGTACAAAATATGTATGTAAATATCCAAATACATTGGTTTAAGGTTTAATTCGTCACATGCGTCGGATGTCCATGTCAGAATGCGTCAAATATTAGTTAGGTAGGTATAACCTAGCGGACTAGCGGTGGTGTATTAAGTTGCACCTGTTCTGTTTTATGATAATTTTATTGTAGGAACCATTTTGTTATCATGCAGTCTTCATAATTAAATTGAATTGAAAAAAAGGGAAAACCAGATCTTTCTTACGTAGCTAATATGGATGGTCTATACAACACGATTTCATAGTCCTGGCATCATTTGTTCTAAGCCGCGTAATGAAGAAACTATATAGAGAGAAAAATGTCGCTATTGATGATTATATACCATCGACAAGGAAAGGCTTTTTAATTTTCAAATATAGTCTTTTCCCCTCTTGGGGTCTGTGGACCCATGTAAGCGTCTGCTGAATGTCATTGCTGAATTTATCTTAAAGTTCATGCATTTTTCGGTGCTAAATGTACGAAAATAGATCACGCCTCTGGATGTCAGGATTACAATCAAGCCGTCTCGTCTACGATCACAACTATTTATTACTTACAGATGACCTATTTAAAGTAAGACAGTTGCGCATATCACGCAGAATTATAATGCATAAAGCCTTCTTCTGTGTCTTCTCGGAAGCAACATCTAAAAATATATAATATCAGCCAGTTGATGGCATAACGAACTTTTGACACTCTCCCTATGACGCTTCAATTTACTAATTAACGGTCAAAGGCCTCATCACATCAGCTGTGTTGTTGAGAAATGCCTAGAACCGTGGCGACCGTCCATCTAGCAGTGTAATTGCGAGTTCACAGGGGAAAAGGGGAGCGCGCGATCTGCACTTCAGATAAGAAAATGTGCGAACAGAACACTGTACGAAGCGCGGCCAACTAGCCCGCAGTTTTTTTCCCAGATTCTTAAAACGCTCAGCATGAGTGATCGCGGTAAAGACGCGTAATTACGAACCTTGCGTGTAATAACGGCGCCACTGATTAGTCGTCGTAGATCTATTCCCACTGCTGCTCACGTCTGTCTTTATTTTTAGTATTCAAACATAGCAGAACAAAATTAGCTGAGAGGAAAACAGTGATTCAGCTATAAGCTAAGTTTGCAATTGCTTCAATTGTCGTCATTAAAAAAAAAAAAAGAGTGCAGAGAAATTGCATTTTAAGTTCAAAATAATTGCAGAAATCGATGAACAGCAGATCATGGGGTAATTTTCTTATCACCGGCACCTCTGCTAGTGCATATCAATCCCTCATCCATTGGTCTAGTTGCTTGGGAAAAAATTGAATAATTTACCGAAAAAGATTGGAGAGACATTGGAGGGAAGGCGCAAAAACCATCGAGCAAATGAGTTTATTATCTCGCCGTGCCTGGGCTCCTTTCCAAGCGCACCACCCTTCAGTCAGCATACTATCCTTGTGCGGAGGCGGGAGTGGGTGCAGTGGGGCTAGGGATTTGGAGTTAATCCGCCACCGCTGCTCACTTGAGCACAAATTCGTTTCGTCATAAAGCTCGCCTCTCCTGCCTTTTAATTTTCACCACTCGCCCTGCTTTCAACGCTGGATCTCTTGGGGTTTTTTTTCTTCCTGTGCACAAATTTCCCTCTTATACTTGATCCTCCGTCGATTTTCTGTTATAAAAAGGTTTTTTCGTCGTCGTTTTTGGGTCGTTCGAGTTTTTTCTTTTTCCGCTTGATATCCATTTCCCTTCCACTCCCCATCCCCTAGGACATCCCCAGCACCAAGCCACATAACTACTCCAGTTCATTTTTCTGGAAAGCCCTGCCTAAGTGTTCCACCCCTTCGTTTCCGACTGACATCGTTGACGGGTCGTTTGCAGATCCACCAACAGAACACGGACCAAACCATGCCTCGACTCTCGAGTGGCGTCTCTGTTCCCAGCCCCCTCACTCCACCGTACTCTGCTCCATTGCTCCGTTCACGTCCCTGGGGGGTAAATGGAAAAATTTTCGGTTTATGTGTTGCCATCTGCAAAAGGGAAACAGGCAAAAAAATGGGGAGAAAAATTCTAAAAGGACATAGCATGTGGGATTGTTGGAGCTGCCGGAGCTGACCGAATCAGTGGACCGGGGCCGGTGCGACGAACGTGACCATAAAAAATCCCCATCTGACGACGACTCGGAAAGGTACCTCTACATTCCGCATGGCTCTGGATAAAATACCACAGGGGTATGTGCGGGATAGGGCGGCGACGGCAGATTGAGAAACAGACGGTTCCGTGTGGATAGAGTGAGCGGTGGACGGGGTGCGAGCGGAATGTGGACGTCCCGCTGGCAAAAAAAGCTGAGCAGGCACGGCTTGGCTCCGACTGTCGGGCGAGTAGGGTGAAGCAACTCGATAAGAAATTATGAGAGCAGCCGACAACAACACATCGCACCGAACCGCTCAACGAGGCCAGCAAAAAATAGGACCAAGTTCTGATGACAGCACTCACACATCGCCGCTCCATGTTCACACATCGAAACACACCGCGAAGCAGCATTCCTCATTGGTGCATTTGCGAGGCGACGTTTATCAAAGGCGGATTCGCGGCAACGGTTGGCGTCGTCGATCCCAGAACGCATCCGGATTGGATGAGAATTTTCTTCTCTTGTGAGTTTTGCGCCTCGTCAGAAGCGACTCCACGTGGAGTGATTTGGTCTTCTCAGTTCTCGGTAGAGTCCCGTCGCTTCGCCCCCCGGCACACCGACACAGCCGACAAGGTAAGGAGTCCACGTACAATGGTGCGGAGAGCCCTTGAAAGGGATGAGTGGCTGATGCTGATGACTAGGGTAGCCAGAAGGTGAATGGATCTGGTGCAAATGGAATGATGGAGTGAGCGGGTGGGTGGGTGGGTTGGCTTGGTTTCGGGTTGAAGTGAAATGTGAATTGTTGCGGGGGAGGGAATCGGAAGGGGTTTCGCTGGGCAATGGGGCGACAGGGCTCCGGCTGGAGCAACCGAAACAGCGAAGTTGACGATGTAAGTGGTTGGGTTGTGGCTGGACGGTGCGGTGAGAGGCGGTGGTGGATGTGTCGAGCGATTCCGTGGTAGATAGCGGCCTCAATGGTGCTTGGCACTAGGACGCTCTCGAGCAGGGCACGAGAGCCAAGTAGGGTCAGCGGGGGTTACAAGCGCGGGGCCGCTGTTTCTGGGTTGTTAGCTGTGTGATGCGATAGCAGATTTTCGTGCCCTGCTGATGGCAGTCATGTAGTCCGCTGGTTTCTGGTGCTTCTGGTGCTCACTGACGATGTAGCTGCTGGAATGCGGGGGCGGCGGATGACGAGTGGGCGGACGGGCGGCAATGGTTGCAATGGTTGGGGTGGATGGTAGCAAAGGATTCAGTTATTTTCCCGATGAGCGCGTGAAGACATATGTTCGAGCTCTGACGAGTGGGGATGCCGGGGCAACGAGTTGTACCGGTTTCCTCGGAATTTTCGGGTGAGAAGTTTTTAAGTGGCGGCCGGAAATGTGCTCGAATGTGTGACAAAAGATTTCCAAGGCTTGCGGGCAATTTCTGGTTCAAACTTTGCGGATAAGTTAGAGCTACGGCGGCTGTGTGGGATTACGGAACAGTAATGGGCGGGTTTGTGGGGTAAATCAAGTTTCACATACAAATGCATGAATCCTGCAGGATATACTTGTTATATTTTTTATGTCATTCACATTAAACTAAGGAATTATGCATATTTGAAAATAGCTGAGCATAGTTTATATGAGTAAGTCATTTTCATATTAGAACTGCTCCAGAGAAGAACCAAACGGAAGTGATCTTCACAAGGAGGAGGATCGTCCAGAATCTGAACTTCAGATATATTTTTCACAGGAATCATATTATAAGTCGCCAAGTCGGAGATTTCCTGTTGGCTCGATGGCCATTCTTCATCCTCAAGAAGAGACTAAGAGCCATCTATTTAGGATCAGAACAATTTACACAATTTAAATCTCAAAGAATCTTTTTAAAATCGCTATTAAAAGAAAACGATAAAATATTTGCTGGTTATTTGCCGATCCAGCTATGATTGAGGACCTTAAAGAGAATATTGAAGATGCCATCGAGTTCTGAAAAATTGCGTTGATAGATTCGGCTACAGGCTACTGTCAGGCCAGCCGGGGCTGCCAATTGCCATGTTAACGATTTCATATTGCGTGTATAATTTATATTGTATAATCGGAACACTCAAGTTTCAAAATACAAAAATATAATCGAAAAATATCTTCCCATTTTCTTTATTCTTTTAATAGCGATTTTAAAAAGACTCCTTAATAGGCCTACCATTTACTTCGTCTTTCATTTCCCCTGATCTGTGGAGCTTTGCTTACATACGTTCTCAATTAAACAATATTGGCGCTTGGATCGGCTAATGGCTTCCAACATGTTTATATTCTCATTTCAACAGATTAAGATTAAGGCATTATCATGACCATTAGTTAAAGAAAACCGATCGAAAATGTAAAAAGGATGCTACCATTTGAGTTGTAAAATTTCCTCAAAATGCAATTGCTCATTATAAAAAGGAAATTAGTTTGAGTGATTGTTGCCGCCTCATTGCTTAAGGTCATTTGCGAAAAATAAATCCTTTATGGGGGAACGTGGCCTGCCAATGGGTAATATAAAATCGGTGGGCAAGGGGGCGACCGACTTTGATTAAGGATCGAAGCGCACAGCATCGAATCAAACACGATTGTAACAGCACTCTGATTAGCAACAAGAATACCACGCTTTGGCCAGGTAATTGTCGAGCTCTGGCAGCCGTGAGGAACAACTTCCAGCGCGGCCATGGATCGCGCAGTCAGTCAAGTAAAAATGTTTGCACGCCGCGAAGTGGAATCTACCTGTGCCGCAGCACACCATCGCCAACAACAGCAACAACAAAAGTCGCAGGTAGACGAAGGAATTATTGAGCCTGCTGTGAAAGTGTTGGCCACGGGCAAGGCGGGGTATGGTGCAGCTGCGAGAAAGGAGCGAGTTGAAATTAAACGGGAAATTGCCTTTCTCACCGACCGACGACGGCAGTTCGGATTCAGATTGCCCATCAGAACTTATATTATGATGAGCAAAATCGGATCGCAGGAGAAGGGAGGGAAATGCACGCCTTGTAAATTGAATGCCAGAGGTGAGATAAGTAATTGCTGGTGTTCTTTCGGTCACCTCTCGTGGGACCGACAAATTTACAGGACACATCTACAAAAATGCAGAAACCAAAGTCCAAACCAACTCTTTAAAAGTTTAAAGTTCCAGACTCTCACGCTGCCTCCCTTACCGGTGGCAATATGCAAAAGTATGTACAAGACTACAAGAGCGCATATTACCAGCCCTGTCAACGAAAAAGGCCAGACCGACGCACGTCTTAACTGTTTTCTAAATGAGCAATTTCAGTGCTGCTTGATTGGAAGAAATATCACAATTAAATATCACCCCAGCAAATATCCGAACCCTAATACGATATATTCCCAAAGAGAGAAAAATCTTTTCAAATTTAACGGTCAAGAAATTATAATATAATCTTATATTTAAAATTCCCAACAAGTGAAATTTAAATCAGTAAAAAAATATAACGAAAATCCACACTAATTGAGCTATCCGAAATGGGTGCAGTCGAAAAGCATTTCAAAACAATTACCAAGTGGTTGTGGGTGCTTTACGAGCGTTTCTAAAGTCTGAGCTCTGAATGCCCACTCAATGCTGTTCGCATTCACGAACATCGCCCCGGCGAATTCATTACCGCTTGAAGGTGAGCTGAGATTAACGAAGTTAACACCCATAATTTATTTAACTGTAATCAACCGAGAGTAAATTTGCTGGCAATAAACTACTTGCAAAGGTGCACGCGTGGACACTTGAAGTGAATGTAAATTACATTATGCATCTGAGTGAGTAAGAGAACCCAAAAAAATGCAACTGAACAAATAAAATGTGCACCCACTTCACCATGAGTTCACCACCAGGCATGACAAAATTTTTTCCTAATTAGTTTTACCGTAGCGAGAAATTTATCCCCACTCCTCTCATGGGTGCTGTACACGAGTTGGGGAGCTACTGTTTAACTGCTTCGTTTTAATATCCGCAGCTCTAAAAGGAGAGTTTCCCGCCAAAAAAACAAAAAAATAATTTATCTCATTTGGAATCCGTAAATTGCTAATGCGTGAATTCAAATTAAGCATATTGCTTTACATCTCTTTCCGCGAACACTCTTAATAATTTCTCTTAATTGATAAACGATTCGGTGAGCGGATGTAAATATCCGTTCATATTTTTCTCTTAACTTCTATCGAATTGTGTCGCACCACCTTGATGCAGAAATTTTCTCTGACAACAAAAACAGACCACGGCGAACAATGTGATTCGGCTCACTGACATGTTCGACTGGATGTTGCATTGACGCAGAGTTTTGAAACATGGAAATAAAATATAAAAAAAAATGGGAAAAAACATCATATGTACAGCAAACAGGATGCAGACTATGCAACATCAGCAGCAGTGTTGTCGGCGGCGGAGAGATTAAGGGCGAAAGCAGCGGTAATCAAAAAGGGCAAAAGGCGAAAAAAGCGTCGAAGTAGTCGTCTAATTTTGCTGCGTTGGAAGTGTGAGTGAAGTGGAAGGGATAGGAAGAGGGAAAACAGCCAGAGGTGGCAGGAGATGGTGGTCACATGCCTGCATGCCTGTACAAAATGTACAACCGCACCGATGAGAAAAAAATGTAAAGGAATTAGCGTTGTACGCGGTGTGTGAGGGAGGGGAGGTTAAAAGCGGCCTGCACTGTGCTATAACAAGCGAAAAGCAAACGACCCGGCGGGGAGCAGAGCGACAACGACCCCCCCCCTAGTCCCGCGTCTTCTCGTTGTTCGCCTTTGCCTTTGCCGTCAGTGTGGCAATGGCTTGTGGGTGCCCCGAGGGGGTGAGGTGGGTAAAGAACGTCGTCACGGTTGATTCAGATGCGACTGTGTTTGAAATGCTCACTCGCATTGAGAATGTGCCGGGAATGATCTTCTCCGTCCCTGCCCCTCGCAAGAGAATAATGATTTCTTGCACGAGCGTTCGTTCATTTCCTCCCTCCCCCCACCATTACAGCAACCAACTTCGATCCCGTTTGCACTAGCGTCTACACTCTACAGCGTAGACTACTTTCTGAATCAACTCACAACCGACCGTACTACATCCGACTCTAAATTCTCAACCCGGTGTGTGTGGATGTCTACACCACTCTATTATATCGGGTCGAGTTATTTTTTTTTTCTGCCTCAAATCGTACTCATTTTCCATCTCCTTGGTATTGCTTGACAGTTATTGCTCGACTCCACGTGGAGTGTATTTCTAATCTCTTTTATCTTGTAGATGAGAGGATCTACTGTTTCACTCGGATACATTAGGCATTTGCTGAGCGGTTTGCACTTCAATGCTAGACGAGGACGAGGGCGAAGGGCAAAGGCGTCTGTAAAAAAATTGTTTCTCCATTTTTTTTTTTGCCTATATAAGGACAAGGGGTGAGAGGACATTTGGAATTGAATAAATTTCTCAAGCAAAATAGCCTAACTTCCTCGCACCCCGCGACCGGGTCTTAGGGCTAAATCCGCCCTTCACGATCCTTTCATTTACCAAATTCTAGACGTGACGAGAGCAAAACTTATGGATGAGGGTAGAAAGAATTCTTCTCTTTTCACTTCTTTTTTTGGGTTTTGTTGTTGTGTTGCTTTTTTTGTGCATTTGGCTCTAATGTGTACGTTAAAAAAATATAATCTCCCATCAATACAAATATACCATTTGGGACCTTGAATTTAAATCAGTTAACGTCATTGAATTATTACCTGCTGTTTTCTGGCGAGGATCATCTTGGAGGTCGATTGTAATATGCTAGTAATCACAGGATACGGGATTATGTATTTGACAGTCCTAAACCGTTATAGCGACGTACTCAGTAAAATATTTTTAGATGGCAGCCATTAAAGTGAGCAAATCAGTTTATATGGGTCACGTAAACAGAGATAATAGAAGCGCTTGTCTTTTCGAAATATTTTTATCTTAAACTATGTGTCTAAAACTTTATGTTTTCATAAATAATGAAATATGAATCTGAAGTGAATATAAACACAATTTTCAACAATGCTTACACCACGCAGCCTCATTACCACCCCTATGATAATTAAAATATTTTATTGGCGATACCTGGGGAGAGTAGTGGGAATTAATGTGATAATAAATAGAAGAGGTTATCGAACAGACCTAATTAAATGTCCGTTCATAAGTAATTAAAAAGCGCGTTCGTTCATTCAGGTGTATTATAGGAAAATATGAACTGATATTGCAAGTGGCAATTTACGTTAGAAAATTTAGACAATTTTAGAATTGCTTATTTATTATTTTTGAAAAATGTTTACTTCTAGAGATAAAGGTGGATGGATGGATATATAGGCCCCTGCATGGATATATACCCCATGGATATATTACCCCTCTGTATCTGATTATACAAAGTGGTAAATAATTGTACTAAAAAGTAATCAGCTGGAAAATGTCATTTTGTTGTTTTTCGTGTTTTTTGGCGAAATATTTCTTTAGAGCAAATTTAATGCAAAATAATATAAGTAGAAACACAATGTCAACAACTAATTCAGTTCAACGGCAGATGACGAACCCGACTAACTCGATTAAGTCCTCTCGTCTGTTCCGGTTATTAGACATTCCAGAAAAGGGTTTCTATTAATTTTTGGCGTTTATATTGCAAAAAAAAGGGGCTATTGGTGATCCCCAAATTTAAAATGTAATTGAAAAAACTCCATGTATGGAAAGAGGGGTTTATGGCCGCATTCCATGGTTGACGTGTCATCCCTGTCACCCAGCAAGCATTAAAGTGACTGGAACAATTCGCATAAATCAGCAAAATAAGCAGGTAATACACGCAGGCTTTCCAAAGACCCAATCGTCCCGTCCTCCCTTCACTTATGTGAAGATGTTATCATGTTTTAGCACCACCAAAAGTAGTAGTAGTGGTTACAGTCATTCCATATTTATTGCCCGTTATTTTTCTGCTGTTTCATTGTGAACTTCAGGTGGGAAAGAGACGCTAAAGCATGGGGTCAAGGCGGACGTTTAACTGCCGGTTGATCCAACTACGACTTCCTGTACACAGTGGCCGCAAACTGTTAAAACAAAACACAAAATAGAAGTTTGGCTCTTATGCCCCCCAGTTGCACACCAACTGATACATACACACACACATTGATACATCCCCCCACTCGCCTTCATGGAATGTAAGCAAGCTATTTTTGCTTCACTTGTGTCACCAACTCACCCTCATCCCTTTATCTCTGCGACCGGATGTTCAAAGCTCTTCTGGCATTCTTCGTTCCCCAGTGGTTAAATCAACCAGGTCCGTTCACCGTTGTGTCCTTCTGCTCAACACACACTTCCCCCATCCAGTTCCCCCACTGTTCCCTCGTCTATATTCTATTTAACTGTACTCTCTGCTTGCGCTGTGGTTAAGTTTTGGGGATGTTCGGGACGATTGGCGAATTAGATTGTCGGTTTACGGGCAGCATGATGGGGCAAACTGGCAACATGGGGGGAAAGGGAAGACGATAAAAGGATTTTTGGTGTGAACAGCCATCGAAACAGATCCTTTGCACACATGCATCAGCCACATAACGGTGAATTACTGAATTTTGAATGAGATTGCTGCTGCTAGTGGTGGCAATGGCAATGTTCTGTTCAGGGTATTGTTTTGAGGGGGGGGGGGGGGGGGCCACTAAACTTTTGTCGCACATTCACTTGGTGCAATGTCAGGCCTTTAGGATCGAAGGCAGCAGCAATGTCCTGTGCTCTTCTGTCTGTGGTGAATGAAATGACATTATCTAATGCCCCCCCCCCCCCCTTCCTCCACTGTTGTGGGCAACAAAAGTGGAACAACACTTTCATCTTGGGAATGTTTGTTCTATGCCTTAATGATTATCCATTTGGCAGAGGGGAGGAAACTTACGTATAATCGGGTGAATTGTTAAATAGGAAATTAAGAGATTGTAAGGAGGAGTGGGGGGAGAAGGAGACGAGTGAGTGATTTTGAAAAGAAATTTTGGGTGGAGAAGATAATTGGGAGCAGGAAAAGTTTTACGGTTTTAATTTAAGAAATACTTCAAAGACTTCATCCGTTCTCAACACAAGGTTTTTAATTAACATTTTCCAAGGGGTGAATACCAGAAATTAATTCCTTAATAGTGGTCTTCCAGGTCAGATGTCTGAACACCGCAATAATCAAGGACAAAGAGAATTTGATTTATAGCTAGATATGTCTTGGTAGTGGTCGAGAGGTTCTTGTCCCCATTACTTCACAAACTTATATTTTACTTCAAGTCGAAAAGCAAAGAAAAAACGTGCAAAACAAAAAAACTCTCCACTTAACCCAGCAAGAATGCCACCGCAATAGGAGATTGAATCCAACCCCAAAAATCCATGGGATTAGGTTTCCAAATCGAGCAGGAAGATAGACATCTTCACAAGTCAGCAGGGCAAAATCCACCCTCGCTTAACTCGACACCGACAAAGCCAGGAAATCCGTCCTTCAACTATAGGGATGCTTTCGTGTCCCCTCCGCCCCGAATACTCTCCACCATCCCAGTATAACATTTACCCGCAAAGGAAAATCCCTGTGAATTTCCATAATTTTACACCTCCGAAGCCCCTTGGCTCGTTACGAACAGTGTTCTTACCCCTCCTCCTTCTGTTTAGCGCTCCATCAAATCCCCAACGATTTCTGCTTTTTTTTTATGCACGACGTGACGGAGAAACAAAGGAAAACGTAAAACACCCTCACCCAGATAAAAATAAAGAAAATAGAATCCATTTCCTTTCATTTCCAAGGATCGCAATTCTCTTCTTTTTCTGTTCTTCTGTTCTTTTTTCTTCTTTTCTTGCTGGTATTTTTTAACCTTTTTCCTTTTTTGTTCTTTTGATTAGGGCTTCATGATCCTTTTACTGCCGCCTATAGCTGTCGGAGCCATTCATCCACAAAAGGGTCTGGGCCACAATTCCGCAAATATGAGACTCGTTTCTCTACTTGGAGTCCATTCCAGTCACCCTTGGGTGGACGGATATTCTCCCCCTCCCCTTTCATAAAAACGAAAGGATGAAACGCGGAGTGACGTGCAATCGGAACTTTCTCTAGGAATTTCGAAAACTTATTTTACAGGGGAAGTGGGGGACGAGGAGAACGACTTAGAGCATTCTCAGCACGTCGCCCAAGGAACGTAGTTGTAGTCAAGTACCCTTCTCCGTATTCCCCCGCCGCCCACCAGACCGTCTTAATCCCTTCTCAACCAAGTGACACTTTTGGGAACGAGGGACGACTTGACGGGATCTTCTTCCACAGCCACAAGGGTGGGTGGCTTGCGGACGCCAGTAATTGAAGCTATACACGGAGTAGAGGAGTTCACGTACTGTACTGGGAGCTTTTATTGCTCATTTTTGCATGGCTGGAGGGCAGCAGGGGGTCGGATGCAGACGATGCAACTGGGACGACGCTATTTGATGCTCCTTAAGATTCCGGGAAGATTTTCATAGCTCGTATGAAAGACGATAGACACGACACGATGGCAGGAGCTGATGGCTCTGTACCTGAGCTCTTAAGCACTATTGTTATGGCTGATGAATAGGGGTAGCGAGTGTGATTTAGATCTTTGCCTCGATAAAATTCCAGGGGGGCTGCTTCTTGTACGCTCGTGAATGCTTGGCATTGGGAGCGGCGAGTTGGGAATGATTTAACAACGATGACAAGGGGGAGTTTAAAGGCCATGTCGGGAGGGCGAGGAATTGGGTTGTGCGGGTGATGATGGAGCTCTTTTTATGTCTTTTGTGCAAATTCTTGTAACTTTAATCCCATTACCTGTTTCCATGCTGTCGGGGCCATGGTTTTCTGGAGGTCAAAAACGTTTTCCATCATTTTGTTTTACTTTCAGAAAATCAGAATCAATACGAGCAAATTCTTGCCTTTCACCGGCTCATACCAGCTGGTGGTGGTGGTCGGAGTAGAGAGTTCCGTTATGGGTGAAACCTCAACGCAATGTGTGAAAGGTTAGTAAGAAATATTTAAAGCAGTATTTAAAAAGTGAGAGCAATTTTTTATTTCCAGGGAAAAGGAACGGAAGAAGTTTCCAAACGTTTGTTCTAATTCCAAGTTGTTTCGATTGTTGGAAAGGATTCCGGGAATGGTTGTTTCCGGTTCCGGCTGCAAGAGTCAATGTTCGCCCGGCGGCTATTTATTTTGTAAATTCATGGATCGACGATGATGAGGAAGATCTCTTCGGAAAAACAATTGTTATCATGTTGCGGCGACTCCCGCTACACGAGAGAAATCATATCAAAACTGAAATCTTCAATCTTGTGGCAACTGCAAGAAATTCTTATCATTGTACAGAATATTTGGTGTAAATGAATAAAATAAAGTGTTTAATAAAATATGTTCTACTGTTGTTTGATAAAGTGTGAAATGTGTGTGTCACTTGCTGGGAGTTTATTCTAGCATCCTTTTTCCCTTATGCGAAAGTGAGAGGCAATTTTTTTAATCAGATAAATGTGGTAAAAGAAAGTAGACGACTGAAATCGCCAAAAATCCCAATATATACACAATACTAACAAGAAAAAATTGTCTGCTGTTTTCTATTTTACATTTTGAATTTGTCGACAATCAGTCGATCTTGTTCCATTTCTATAAATTTGTTTAAATTATTGTGTACTTTGCAAAACTATTGTTTGTTTACTAATTATGTAAACTTTGTGCCGTGTATTTTATTTATCATAAATACTCTTACCAGATTGTCAAATTGCTAAACAAAAAAGCCTTCATCCAAACACAAACATATCAAAATTTCAAATTCACTTTCTTTATCACAATTTATTTTGGTCAATAACGATATAATTTTGATTTGATTGTTGCCGGGAAGTATCTTCTTCTTGTTATACATAAACGATTCAGCCAATTCATTTGAATTTATATGCTGAAGCTGAACGTGAGCACGTTAGAAATTGCGGCCAACTTAACATGAGTTAGTAATTTGACAACCGTAGCGGTTATCGGAAGTAAGCAAGCAACATTACAAAATGCCTTACGCAAATCAGCCATCAGTGCAAATTACAGAACTTACAGACGATAATGTGAAATTTGTAGTAGAAGACACAGACTTAAGGTAACTTTGGATCACTATAATTAATTTCTGTCTGATGATTACTTTTAATTTGTAGTGTAGCAAACAGTTTGCGACGTGTTTTTATTGCCGAGACACCAACTTTAGCCATCGATTGGGTGCAATTGGAGGCGAACTCCACAGTGCTCTCAGACGAATTTCTAGCTCATCGAATCGGCTTGATTCCACTAATTTCAGATGATGTTGTCGAAAAGCTCCACTACACCCGAGAGTGCATTTGCTTGGACTTTTGCCCTGAATGCAGTGTTGAATTTACTTTGGATGTGAAGTGCACTGAGGATCAAACACGACATGTAACGACAGCTGATCTTAAGTCGAGCAACACGAAAGTGCTTCCAGTTACATCCCGAAACCAGAACGAGGAAGATAATGAATACGGGGAGAGCACTGACGAAATTCTGATTATAAAACTACGAAAGGGACAGGAATTGAAGCTGAGAGCCTACGCTAAGAAGGGATTTGGGAAAGAGCACGCGAAGTGGAATCCCACGGCAGGTGTTTGCTTTGAATATGATCCTGACAATTGTATGAGACACACATTGTACCCAAAGCCAGATGAATGGCCCAAGAGTGAACACACAGAACTGGAAGACGACCAATGTAAGAATTAGTATCAAAGATTAATGTGAAAATAATATATTCCATTTTAGACGAAGCTGCTTACAATTGGGAAGCAAAGCCTAACAAATTCTATTTCAATGTGGAATCCTCCGGTGCCTTGAAGCCCGAAAACATTGTGGTAATGGGGGTGCAGGTGCTGAAAAACAAATTATCATATCTGCAGACACAACTAAGTCATGAAACACAAAACGATGCTCTGGCCGTGTAAATTTTTCATGCCAATATATTTTCGTAAAACGTTGCATGTAGTTTTAATTATAATTAGTGTGATAATTGGGGTTGATTAGTAGTCGTCATCGTCTTGCTCTTCTGCTGCCTTCATTTGTTTATGCATCAATTCTGCACTTTGCTGGACTGCGGCAGCCTGTAAACTATACCATTGAGCTTGCTCTGCTGCTGCTTGTTCCTCTCTTGCCTTCGCAAATAGTTCTTGTTGTTGGCGGAGCAGTTCCTCCTCAGGTATTCCAAGATTCTCGAGTCTTGTGCTCTGCCTTCGGCGTTTTGCAGCCACTTCCTTACAGTCATTCAGTACAGATTCAGCTTCCTGTTTGTAATCTTTAAATCCTAGACGGTCTAAGGCTTCCAAAACATGTTCTGCATTAATTGTTTTCTTATTTTTTTGATTGCAAACCTCATTTGCTTCTGAACTAATTAAGTGAATGAATTCTGTGCAGCAATTCAAAAGCAGCTCACGACTTTCGTTTGCAACTCGGACTGATGGAACCTATTTTAATTGTTGAAATAGTTCTTTACTGTGCGTTTTAAATTCATGTAAGGGAATAAGATTTTATGTTTACCAATTCCTTTATTATTTTGTTAATGCTAGCTCGGGGTAATGTTAGTTCGTCATCATCATTAGGTGGCGGACAAAGCTCGTCATGTGTACTTGACATTATATTGTTAAAAATTCTATTATAAAATAAATAAAAATCATTTATACTGAATTGACTAATGCAGAAATAATCTTATTTGGGTATAAATTTATGCAATATATAATATATACCTAGTTCGAAAATAACAATAAGCAAAATACGATATAATAACAGATGCGTTCGATTAGTTGTCAATATTGTAGCTGTCAGTATATTCAGCAATCAGAATTGCAATAGATTTAATTATAATTTTTTTTATTAGTTTTTGCATGCTAAAGCACAATGAAATACGAATTTATGTCATAATGTCATAAAACGCTTATTTTTCTACAAATTTGCATTATCTTTGAAATGTTGTTTGTTAAAGTAGCAAATGCAGCCTACTTCTCATTGTCAGTTCAGAATTTATTTTGACAACACAATTGACAGGTACCGGTACATAAAATGTTTACAAGATAGTGTAAACTGTAAAGTAACTAGAGTAGATTCAACAATAAATTAAGAAAATGTTAAGACCGTACATTGAAGAAGATTTTAATGAGCTAATCAAAAGTTTTTTAAATCACAACTGTACACAATATAAAGATTTCTGTACTGAATGGAAACGAATGCGCTTCGGTTTATTATACACGTAAAAACTAAACAAACAAATAAAACGAATTTATACTATAATTTGTCATTTTAGGCCATTGGAATGTAATTCAGATGCCGCTGAGCTCACAGACGAATTACTTTACGTTGCCAAATGTATATTTGTCAGTAAGAGACCGTGGCGAGAGCGTTTATGTGCCTTGTATATTATGTACACTGTCTACTATAAGCAACCTAATGATGGGTTATGTAAAATTAACATCACTTCTACCGAATGGGATTCAGTGCAGGAATTTGATGACTGGTTGGAAGAGCAAACTGACACAATTCAAGTAAAATATGTACTATGCAAACTGTTTCTAGAAGGAGCATTTCTGTGAGCATTGCATTTAAGATTAATTGAAACTCTTAATTACCTTAAGTTCCGAAATTTTATGTAGACGTTGCATAATCGTTCGCAGTTCATTTTTATTCGTGAGTCGATTTTTTAATCTACTTTCCCTTCTCTAAATAATAGTCCTATCAATTATTATTCTTTCATAAAATTATTACATCAATTTATTTGCTTTTAAGATTTACGTATGGCGAGTTTGAATATAGACTGGAAAGAAATGAGAGCAATAACCAAGAAGTTGCTTTGGGTAACTTTAGCGCAGAAGAGGCAATAAAACATCACCTCAAAGAAATTCAAGATGAAAGCGAAGGATTTCTGCCGGCCCTGGAAGTATTGGAGGATGGCTACAACGAAATGAAAGAAATGTTAAGCAAGGACAAATTAAATGAACAAACTTTAAAAACAACAGCATTTTTTGAAGTTTATAGAAAAGGGTTCAATAAAATTACTGAAATTCTCAAATCAAAGGAACCAGAACCAGAAGATAATCGTCATCAACCATCGACATCAGGATATAGAAAGAATTTAAAGAAGAAAGCTTTTTCTGCTCCTGTTCACAATCGTGTAAGATATATTTACAACTGTTTGTCTAGAGTCTAGACTTTTAGACATTTAATTATGAAAATCTCTTTTTTATTAGTTTCCAGAAGTTAAAGTTGAAGCAAGACAAAGTAAAATTAAAATTAAAAAGGAACGTCGTGATGCAGATTATTATGATGATGATGATGACGATGATGATGATGATGATGATGATGATGATTACAAAGACAATACCGACTCTGAATTAGATTCTGCGACTGAACTTTTAATTGAGTAAGTGCATAAGTTGTGTTACAAAATTAACTTCTCAATATTCAATAAATAAATCTTCCAGAACAACTATGCGTGACTTGGGTGAGTTAACTGAAAGCGATTAGTATTTAGCATCAGTTTCTGGTAATTTACGAATTTTTATGGCTTCCTAATACACCAAATGTAAATTATTTCAACAATACTTAATAGTGATGCTCCAAAAAATAGTCCTGCAATACCTCCGATTGCAACTGTTAATAAAAAAATATTATTTGAAATCATTTTCTATGAAAATGTAAACTTACCGACAAGATCCAATTTAGTACTAACCACGTGTCGAATATATCTTAATGTTGGCAGATTAATAACGTCGACTGAAACTAGACCAGGTATTTTGCGAAAATGTTTCAGGTCACTGAAATAGAAAGACTCAAAGTGATAACTTGTTATGTTTCCAATAAAAATTAAGTTTGAAAAATGTTAAATTTGTGATTATAAATTATAATAATAACAAGAGATATTCTTACCCAACGGTATATATATTTTGTTCCAAACAAGACGGCAAACATGTTGAATCCTTCTTAAAGTGCAACTCTTTTACTTTGTTGTAAATTTTGTCTATTAAGTCAAGCTACAATTATTGACAATACAAAAAGTATTTAAATGTTATTCTACTTACCCAAGAGAATACATTGCATTCCATAGATATCACAATAGAATTCTTTATCTAATAAATATAATTATGCAGTAAGAAATTAATTTAAAAAAAAAATCTGATTTTGTATACATACATATTTTGTGAGATGTAAATAAAGTGCAATTACATCTTTCCAAAGACAATTTGACGGTTAAATCATTGATGCAGGTTGAAAAGCTGGTTATTAATTATTATTCAATTTTAATTGGAAGATAACAATAATAACACTCAAATTAATACCTGTAATGGTGCGGAGAATTTTCTAGTGTTTCGTAAGGAAAACGACAATCACGGTTTTCAATGGGTGAGTCTTCAACCCCCTTCCAATTTAATATTTCTACTATTCCAATGTAGTATGTTGTAGGGGCGGTATCCAGTATCAGAGGTGTACTTATGAAATACGGCGTATCTTCTGGACTATGAACAAATATCTACAATTTGCTTTTATCATTGTTTTTCAATTATTTATAATACCAACATTAATTCGCTTAATACAAGCTGGAGAAACTCAGTGATAAATAATTAACTAGTACGGAAGTATAATTGGATCAGATGAAAAATGGTACAGTTTTAATACAGAAGCATCGTTTGCTAAGCAGTCGTATAAAAAACCGTGCAAAACCTGTTTTCCAATAATAACAGAAATTGGTTGTAAAAACTTAAAGTTTTTGGTATCTGCAAAATTTCAAGATCGTGTAAAATTAGACTGTAAAAAAAATTTTGTGCAAATAATTCATCGCAATACGAAAGAAAGTACCTAAATATGTAAATATTCAGTAAACAAAATCAACATTGTTGTATAGAAACGATTCAAGTTTATATGGTAACACTAAGAAGGAGTTGCCCGATTTTGATCATCTTCGAATTTAAAGCATGGGCAATTTGGCCTAGGAACGAATAAGGATGAGCGATATGTCACTGGAAAGGATTTTTTATTCTCTCCAACTTTTTATATGGCGGGAAGTTTGAAATAAATGTGGGGAAAAAAGTTATAGCGGTTCAAAGTGTTGAATTTCACCTGTGAGTGACTACCTAGGCATTAAGCACGATACTGATAACTGCGTAAATACACTTTGTTGATGATTTCCGAATGATTTTGCGGCGCTGATCACGGGAAAAATAATAAAAATATTCTATACCATACCATTTACGAGATATCCTTCGGTTCACTCATTTCACAAAACCGATTCTATTGCGAAGGAGATCTCGTAAACGGAATTTTCCCCGTGTTCAGCGTCCCAAAATCGTCGGGACAGACAGCCGGATAACCAGGCAGACAGACGGGCATCCGTAATCATTATTAATTCTTCTAAACTAATCTAGTCTAGCCCCTAGGCTCAAGCTAGGGTATAAAAATAATGAAAAAAAACTCGTTATTACTAAAAAGTGCAATAGAATACCTATATATATATATAAAAAAAAAAATGTTTATAGTTGCTAACTAGATGCATGCGATAGATGTACCCTGTACAATGTACATAGGCGTAACTAGAAATTGTGTTCGGGGGAGTTGTGAAATCAGACTGACGAATGAGGATATTGAAAAAAAAAACGATATTGTAAATAAGGATTCAGGCAGGTAAAAAGAATGAAACAGATGAATGAGCTTACCATATTTTGCCAAAGACCTGCAGGTTTTTGTTGAAATTCTAATGTCCTTTCGGTTGTTCGAGGATTAAATTTGATCGGTAAGTTTTCATAGTTGTAATTACTTAATAAAAATATATTATTATTACTTTTATTATACTTATATTGTCTACTTACTAATCTGCAATACTATTTGCAATAAAACAATTTCCAAATACAGTTTGATGAAATTTAAAAATATCTTCACAATTTTCATAAGCTTTTCCGGCAAATGTTACATTTTCCATAATATCTTTACACGATTTTGGGAGAAACTGTGAATGATTCAAAAGTAACTAAAGCTCAACGTTGAATTAATGAACCATTCTAAAAGCCAAAAAGGGACTCCGTGCAGTTAGAATTTTTTTCTTAAAGTACAATATGTCGAGAGTAGGTATTATGTACAAATTTCAAGTCGATCCAAAAAATCGGGTCTTAACCAAAAGTTTTAGATTTATAAAGAACAATAAACTAGAGATTTTTTTCCTCAAAAAAACCAAGAGCCGTCATTTTGTAAAACTTGGAAAAAAAAACAAAATCCTTCGATTCGGCTTAACTTTTTGATATCTAGAATAAGCTACCTATATCTATAAATCTCATCAAAATCCATCCGGTGGTGTTTGAAATATTGTTACCCCCGGTGCTTTTTACAGTTTTTTTTTTTAAATTTTCTTAAAAATTTTTTAAAGTATTGTATTCAACGTAATATTATGTATCTATTAACAAAAAAACCGGTGTACAGTAACAGTTCAAAAAAACATCTTTAAAATGCCTATTTTTAACGCTGTCGACTGCACGAACCCCTTAATAATTTTTAAACGTAAAAAAATTAGGATTATCAAAAAATATTACTTCTCTTAGAATTTCAAAATTCACGCCGCAAGTTTGATTTAACTGTTTGCATTCATCCTTCACCGGAAAGAGCATATCAGGACTTGAGAATAAGTACGCATGAATGGCTCTTGCTAACTTAATTATACTACCAGAATAATTAACCTTATTTTCAATTAAGTAATTCTTAATTATCGTGCTCTTAGTACCTGTAAGGATTTAAAAAAACTTTCACTTCTACTGTAACCAGAATTTCAAACAACCTTTCTTCAAGCAAACACTAACTGCCGGAAAAGTGGAATTCCAGGAAAGGAAGGATGTATCGAAGGCGATGCTGATGTCCTCGTTTCTATGTCGATCTACTGTTAGTGCAAAAATTTTCAACATTCCCACGAATGAAGTCACCAAAACGATTGCCCAAAAAATCCTTACCGAAAGAGGAGTGAAATATTTAGAAATAAGAGTTTACAATTTGTTGGGCGACATACTTTCCGATTGGTCCTGTTTTATCACTTAAAAATCTTATACCACCAATGGTCGAATTCTCCAAGAAATATTTCAACCGAATTTTTAATTGTGCACTGCTTCTCGTATATACAGTTTGCATAATTTGCAAAAAGCCCATTTTATTGCACTCACAGAAGTAATCCAACTAATGGATTTTTGTTAAAAATTTTTAAGTGGTTCATCATTGCGTGACTCCGTTTGATGATTATCCTGTGTCCAGTTAATGGACAAACAATTAGGGATGTATTTCATTTCCTTTTCCGTAATTAAACTTGTAAAAGTTATACATATAATATATATATTGATTTGGCTTCTATAAAAGGACATAAAAAAACAATAAAAAAATTTAAGTAAAACGATATTCGTTATTAAATTGCACTAAACGGTATAACATAATTTGTGAACCATTTTGCAATATGTATTATGGTTATAAGATCGTGGGCGCTTGATTGTATAGGTATAACTCGAAAATGCGATCAATTAGTGAATCTTTAAAATTGCGAATTAAATAGGACATGCGAATTCCACTAAATTCCACTAATTTGTGAGGTATTTTACGCGCCCACGATTTCATAACCCTAATACACAGTGCAAAATGGTTTAAAAGTTATTTTATTCAATTTAATAACGTATGGGAGTGGCATACAATGTGCCTATAGTTTTGAGGTTAGAGCTCTTCTTAAGGATACTTAAAGGAGGTGTAGATCAGGAGTGAAGGCATGAGTCGAAAGGAAATTTACTAAGCTTTGTTATTACGGAAGAAATCATTATTCAGTTTTAGATATTTTCGGAAATATAGATCGAAAACTGCAGGGACCTCTTTGCGGCACATTGTACGCACATGCGTAATGTGCGTAAAAATGTATGAAAAATGAAAATACAAACTTTTTGAACTCAAATAAAACCACGTAAAGCGGTGCTATAGCTTTTGGTGCCCTAATCAGAAAAGCTCAGGGGAACAGGTACTATCAGAATAAAGGCATTTTTTTTTCTTGGCCGGCACCTTCCTTTTTACCCGACTGCCGAGGAAGTGTTATGTTTTTCGAGTGTATGTATGTATAATATTTCTACCAGACGCTCTGCAGCCTAAACGCCTTGACGGATTTTAACAAATGAGGTGTCAGTACATTTGTCTACATTGTAGGAGTGACATAGGGTATATTATTTCAAAATGGCATCTGCGAAAAAAAACTATTGAATTAATTTGAATTTTTGAAATTTTTTTTTGAAGTTGAGTTGTGGCGGATTTCAATGAAATTTTGTGGAGCCATGAATTTTAGTTAAAAACGCAAGAATGTGCAAAAAAATTTTGCCAGACTCATATAGTTTTTGAAAAAATTACGTTTTACTTTGCAAAAATTCTACACGTCATTTTTCGGAATTTTACCGTATTTATATTTACAAAATTTATTTGCAAAAAACGAAAAATCTCGCCAAAAGTTCACTTCAACACATTTATCACTTTTTTAAACTTCACAGTACTTCAACGAGAAATCCTTTATTTATACCTTTATCCTTTCCAACATTTAAGTTATATTTATATAATACATACATAGTATATATTTTATTATTTGCTAAAGGGTATCGAACACATAAACATTTCATATTGTGTTATAGATTGCTTTTACAAATTTCTATACAATAAATATAACTTGTTTTCCGCTTTCCAGTTGATACTTCTTAATGCAGTCGGGTTTTTTGTTTTTTTAAATAATTTATTTTTTATTACTACTTATTTTCCATGAATTTTATTTTACGCTCAATATTTCATTGACTTTAAAATATTTTCAAATAAAGTAAACTATGTACTAGGTACTAGAAGTTCATCCATGTCAAAGTAGTTGTTTAAAATTAAATTGGAATTCGCCATCTTGAAGTGTCCGCTATAAAATTTTGAGTATACTAATACTATATTGTTTTGTCGTTGAAACCAAATGCGTGTGCAAAATTTCAACTCAATCGGTTAACGGAAAGTTGGTGTAATTCAGGTTGCAATATTTGATTGTTCCCTACACTGTTTGAAACTAATTAAAATCGTTTCATAAAAAGGTACGACTAATAGCTTTTGACAGGTGTTTTTAAATAGTAATTTTTTTAACCACTTTCACAGTTATTCATTCTGTCATTCTGTCATTCAATTAGGTATTTTATATCTACTGTCAATATTTGCAAGTTTCATGCAGAGATCTTGGTTTTTCGGCAATGCTATTTAGTAGTGACCCTTATTTTTAAGGAGGACAGTATAAATATGGACCTATTTATCTCCCCTTGCCCTGGCGTCAGAGCAGTCAACTCTCCTTGTCGCCGCCGCCCGCTATAGATCTGTCACGAATTCCGTTATGATCAACATCCATTATTTCCTTTTCTCTTTGTTTGTATATTGTATGACAACGCTGTAAAAGAGCGCTGCGATTGTTCATTCTCAATCACAATATTGCACAAATGAAATTCTTTCTTTTATAATCAAAAAATTATTATTTTATCTTTTTTGGCAACAGAAATTTGTGCTTTTGATGTGTACAAAAGAAACCAAAAAATATACTTCATTTTTCACGGGTTATTACTTTTATCGGGTTGTTTTATAAATAAACAAAAGTAAGCAGACAATGAGACAAATATTACAGAAAATTTACTTAAACCCAGTAGCGGACCTAGAATTTTAAAAGGGGGAAGGGGGGTAATTGTATACCAACAATCGAATGAAATTATAGCCCTACATTATGCCATGCAATGTCTACCCCCAATGATTCGTGCGAAGGTATCTAAAATGGGGATTTCTTTGAAAGTTGTATAATTTCCAAAAGCGGTTGGAAACAGTAACTAAATTAAATATGATTATTTAATATTAATTCAGAAAAAAAATTATAATACCATCTTTGACTCGAGTCTAAAAACTAAACTAAACTAAAACTCTAAAAGGTGCAAATAAAAATTAAACAGATCACAAACATCCGAAGATGTCGTGTTGCAAATAAACAAAATCTGCAGGTTTATTGCAGAAATGCATTAATTAAAAATTAATATTATTCACAAGTGCGCAGTCGCTTCCCACTAAAACTCGTTTTGCGATCAGGTTCCTCCCCCTGCTGCGGGAGAAGGCTTTCGAGCTGCATTCAAAACGACAGTAAATCGAATCATTATCGCTAGAACTCGGCGGGCGTACAGAGCGGAACTTCCGAAGTCTGGGAAATTCCATCAATTGATTCGTCTAAAACTACGTAAGTTAATCTGTTTTCTTTACATAACCTGATAAAAATAGGTTGCAGATTCTAGTATTTTCTTATCAGTTGCTGTGCGTGGAAGAAATAAAAGTGAAAGTGTGCCGTGAAGTGGGTGTTTTCCGCGCTCCGCAATTTTTTTTTTTTTTATTTTTTATTTAAGTAGTCATGTGATTGTTTTTATATGATTTAAGTCCCCAAATAATTGCTTAGGAAGTTACTCAGCTAAAATTACATTATATTAAAGTCAAAAAAAGGTTTTAATTTCATTGTTTGCAATCTCATAAAAAGTATCACGTGCTTACGCATCACTTCACTTGCGCATTGTTTGACTTTGCGCAATGCGGATTCCTTTTCCAAAATAATATTGCTGGATAAACAATAAACATACTGAAATTGGAATAGTGGAAAAAAAGGCTCGCGAGTTGTATGTGCATACAGCATACCTACAAAAATATATGATTATCCATTTGTAGGAAGTGAGTAGGTACTCTTATAGGCCAAGAATAACCAGTGACTCGGCATTGGAGCAGTGGAGGCCTCTCTGCATGTCTCCGAATGATAATTTCGAATGCATTTATAATATAAGAATGATGAAAAAAATTAACAACGTCAACAACATTCCATATATGAAACCATATTATGAACCTGCAGTAGATTTTGTTCTTTAAAGAAAAATATAAACAAAACACAAATAAATGTTCCTTGAATCTTCTTTTTCAAGATGATTTTTCGATTTCAATTCAAATTTCGAATATTTTAATTTTTGTTTTTTTTCTTTCAAATTTTGCTCTTGTTAATCTTTTATTGAACAAGGTCACGACATTTTAACTTTTACATTTGGCTGTGAATTGTTGACGAAAGTAAAAACATTTTTTTTTGGGTACCGAACTTTTTTAAAAACATGTTTAAATCGAAAATTGCCGAGAAAAAGAATATTTTTCTCATCAGCTTCACATCATAGACCCTATACGTTCAAACTATTATTTTATTAGCAAACACCCGGCGTGCGTTCCTACGCTTTCTATTTGAAATAATATTATTCTTAGTAATTACTTAGTATTACATTTAAAAGGACCGTTTGTACTGTTTTCTTGTGTAAAGGTACACGTATACTGTCTGTATATTTTGCAGAACGCTGTCCTTGTCTGAAAAGAACAACCCCTAAAAACTAACCAACTATTATTGTAACTCAACCTATGGGAAACGGTTCTACGAGTATACGACACATATGCGAAAATATTGTTGGAACCGATAAAACCCATCCCATCCCCAGTTTTTAAAAATTTGTTACACTTATGGTTAGGGGTTTTAACTTTGAGCGACTGTTATATTGAGCCTTTATATAAATATCAATGAGGACTACCAACCTCTATGCTAATGCAACTCCTTCAAAACCACCTTTGACTACAAAACCTGCCCCCAAATGCGACGTATATTACATAGAACCGTTTCCCGTAGATCGGGTTACAATAACTGTCAGTTAGTCTTTTTCATTCAAGGTTGGTTTTTGGGGGTTGACGTTGAATTAGGATAGAGATTGATAGTTCTCATTGAGTTTTATCTAAAGGTGCAAGAATGGTTGCTCTAACTTAAAACTCCTAGATAATAATACAGAATTTAAAAAAGCAAGGAGAGCCTTTCATTCCCTATTTTTTTACCCTTTAGGGATGGAATTTCAAAAAATCCATCAACACAAAAAATTTTCAGCTCACATCAAAATTTCAGCTTTCTAGATCCAAGGGTTTAGGCTGGACAGTGGACGTCGATGAGTCAGTCACCCAAGACTTGTCTTTGTTTTTATAATACTAAGTGTTATTATAATTACTTTTGTATTTTGTAATCAACATTACCAACTAAAGTGTTAAGAATGAGTGCGCTTCTTCAACATAACAAGAAAATATCCACAGAAATCCGTTCGAATCATTTGAGGATAGCTTTGCTAATTATTTCAAACAATATAACGGTTTCTTATTTCTCACGTCTTGAAAACTCTGATTTATGGTTTCCTTGAGAATTCTTAACTGCTTTTTACTGTAGTATAAATGAATGATAAAAAAAAATATAAATTATATTTAATCAAAATTAACCAAATTACTGCTGTTGTTAAGCTCCCAAACGACCAAGACCGCGAAAATGCCGGAGATATTTAATTTTGCAAAAAGCACGCATGTGCAAATTGCCTAAATGAGACACACTGTATTTGGAAGTGGACAAGAGTGCGGAGCCACGAGTCATGTGCACAGAAAACTTATATCAAAAATTTATGCTGAGGTCAGTGCGATTGATGGGACTTCAACTGTTCGCTCTCCGTTACAAATTTCCTGACCTAGTTATGCAACAAAATAAATATTGTAAATGGCCACTCTGATTCTGCCTTGAATTACGGTCGTCTGGGAACTAGTGCTATAATTCTCATACCCGCACTAACTATCGGATCGGTCGCTATCGCACCGAGCGAAATTTTTGCAATTGCACGCACGCGTTATTGGCGGTTGAACAGTTTTGAATTTATAATAACTTGTTTGAAAAAGAAGATTTGGAATTTTAAGAATATTTAACTACATTCTAGGAAAATGGAAGCAATCAAAGTGTTATTAGCAATAGTTTGTGTTTTTGGTCCAGTTGGAGTGAGAACCGAGGTAAGAGAGATGCAAATTTGCAGATGTAAGAGGGGCTTTCCAGTGGTACTTTTTTGCAGAAGAGTCTCCCTCTAACGGCAGTGGCTTATCTGCAAGGAAGTGAAGGCGTAAAGGGAAATGTTACTTTTACCCAGAGTGAATGTGGTGAACCTGTGTACATTCGTGTCTACATCGAAGGACTAACTCCAGGACTGCACGGATTCCATGTGCATGAAAAGGGTGATTTAACAGGCGGATGCATGTCCACAGGATCACATTATAATCCTGATAAGGTTTGTGCAGCAATATCCCAAGTGCAATTTCGGTTTGCCTTAAATCGATATTAACCATTTCAATGTAATTTTGCAATTCAATTTCCTTGACGTCATTCAATCTGTTCCAACGCTCAGCAAAATGATATTCAAATTTTCAGCTCGATCATGGAGCACCAGCTGATGAGGTGAGACACGTCGGTGACTTAGGAAATGTTAAGGCGAACGAGAACGGTGTGGCAGACACAACAATCACAGATCACTTGGTCAGTTTGGCTGGACCACGATCCGTAATTGGACGCGGATTAGTTGTGCATAGTCAGGGAGATGATCTTGGCCGTGGCGGTCAGCCAGACTCAAAGAAGACGGGGAATGCGGGCGGACGTGTTGCATGTGGTGTTATTGGCATCAAGTAAATTTTTAAAATAAATAAGTAAATGTTTGAATTTTCGTTGTGCCTAACCCAGTGTGCTTAACCTTCATTTTTATAGTGATAAATGTGCTTTTTCTCATCTTGTGCTTTTATTCAGTCCATTCTATGTATTTTTAGTATAATTCCACGAACACTAAAAATGAAGTCGCCTCCTTTTATTAGCAACAATCTTACTTAAAATTCATTTACAACTTCAACATTAACGTAACCAGGGTTTAAACTATAACGCAATAAAACAGTGTTATATTTTTTCAAATATTTACTTTTCGAATTGAACAACATCGACACAACATTTACTTTTGAAGACCAAAAATCCAACATCAGAAAAACTGTTTACTAATATTACAAGCGTTCAAACAATGTATCTATCTCTTTTACACATGTAAGAACATCTCAGAACATTTTGTTCTCTTCATTATATATTTTTAAAAGATTTGTTATTTTTGAATTTTAAATTTGAGTTGAAAATGGTACTTTCGAAGTCATTAAAAAGCAGTATCAAGTGCAGACGGCAAATGTTATTATTTATGTGATAATTTTGTGCTCTTTCGACCAAATATTAAAAACTCTCTTCACAGGTCTCCGTCCGACGAAGAATGGTGCTCGCACTCCAGTGGCTCATCAGTACAAAGTACGTTACTAACACTGTCATTTGTATTTTTGTTATTCGCTATATAGTCCAAAGTTGATGGCTTGTAGCTAACAATGTGAATGTATTTATATTTTAACAATCGAAATTTTGAAAGAAAATTCTTATGTAAATATTATCTTGCAGTTTTTGAACATGTTTCGAACATTTGTTTTAGTTGAAAATTGCAAAATTGACTTATCAAAAAATTCGATGTCAAATTTTTGCTACGGATAAGAAACAGTAATCCTTTTTGAGTATTTCCAAATAATTCATATATGCTTATTTCGTCCCAAGGATGCTGTTTGTAACACTGATGATCCTTCCGTGAAACTTAAGTCGCATGTCCTTTCTCCGTTATGCATTCGTTTCACTGGCTTCTTCTTTTCGGCGTCATTAGCTATATTCAGTTCAACTATCTGCAAACTCTGCGCTCTTTGCAATGAAAGTCGCAATGGCTTTTTGGGAGGTACTGGTCGAATTCGTGGAGCTCCAGGTTCTGAGGTGTAGCCACCATTCCTTCTTTGATCGTTGCTGTCGCTGTCGAAGTCCAAGCTCTTAAATGTTCGTAAGCCGGATGTTGTTTTTCTCATGACTTCCTTACGCCGATAAATACTAAAATAGTAATTACAGTTAAATACTAATTAACCGAAATGTTGTATTCAGTATACCCTTTTGAATTTAGGTTTTCCACGCTAATGGCATGATTATTACAGTGGCCCAATGGCGTCTCCTTGTGGGATGCCTCCTCGAAGTTGCGATTAATCGAATTTCGTTCTCTTTCTCGCTTATGTGAGTAAGAATATATGTCTCTATTTATTGATGTCGTCGATACTGAGGACGAAAGCGATTTTATTGATGGCAGGTAATTGTTGTCGGTATCAGCATAACACTTTTTCTCGTTTATAAACGTTTTAGTGACACGTCCTAAGTCTACAATAGCTTTATCTGCTGTCAGGGTTGTTAACTGATTTCCTCGAAATGGTTTCGCTTCACTTGGTGGATGATCAGGCGAAGAGATATTAATGCTGGTAATATGGCCGGAGGTTCCATTCAACGTAGCCACATCCTTTACTGTTCGCAACTCTCGCACTTGATCCTCCAAGTAGGATATGCGATGCTGGAGACGCAAATTGTCCTCTTGTTGCTGAATGAGCTGCTGATGTGGAATCTGAGCAGTTTTCTTACGAATAACGACCAATTGGCATTTTCCTGATGTTCCAATATTTCTCTGAAGCTCCTTCTTATTGAGAGACGTAACTATTTTACCATTTGCCTCGATGATCCGATCCCCTCTGTACAGACCCTCTCTATCTAGGGCCCATTCCACATATAGTCCAGGGCAATCATGCCTTGTTCCGGCTGCCCATCGGCCAACGGTTGCCTGAACTGCATGTAGGCTAAGGATGACTCCTGAACTCAAAATACTGCCAATTATAATAAATTACATTACATGTAAACTATGCGATTATCTTTATTGTACTTGTAAAGACTATTTGATTCTGGCTTTAGTTTATCCAGCAGCGTTTGCAAGGAACGAACTTCCTCCTCAATGGATAACAACTGCAGTTCCTCTCGCCCAAGAGCGTATTCCAATTCCGCTTGACGGATTCTGGTGTCTATATTGCTATAAAAAAAAATAATTAGTTGCCTCATGGTTTAAATTTAATATATGTACCAGAAATCGTTAAAAATGCAAATTACTTACTCTGTCAAGTCTAAACGATCAAGAGCACTTTTCAAATTTCTAATAGAAATTTTTTTATTATCGACATCAATTTTTAATTTAATTAATTTTCTTTCGGTTGCCAATCGCTCTGAATTATCCATTGGCGGCCGTCCCATTGATTGCGATAACTTTCCCAGGCATAAATGAATTCGCAAATTTTGCATTACATCATCTCTATGCTGTGGCACCGGAGAAAGGTCCTTTGGACGGGGTGACGCTCGTGTTGGAGTAGCTCCTCCCAAGGAGGAGCCCCTACGTTTTCGTCCAGCAATCGAGGAACTTAAAGATACCTCTATGTTGGCCATCTGCAATTTAGTGCAAGTATTTAAAATAGTTTTTGTAAAAGTTTTAATATTTTACCTTGGCTTCAAGGTTTTCTAGATGAGACATATTTGATGAGAAATATTTCTAAAAATATCGAAAATAACTGAAAAATAATGAAAACAAACTGTTCTTAACAAAATATAGAAACGATATTTGATTTTTAATCTTGAAGACGTAACAACATAACGAAAGTAAATTTATTGCAAAATGTTGCAAAAATTTACATATTCAAGAAATCCAGTACTGTTCCTCGGCAATTATAATGCAATGCTTGGCTGAGCACTGAAATGAGAATACATTTCTCAGAATACAGCGAGTTAAAAAACCCTAAAACTTTGTGTCGACTTGAAAACTTTTCACATTTCCAACTTCCAAGTAAGAAGAACCGTCGTTGCGAATCGGTTGGTTCCGGTGAGCAGCACAATCGTCGTATGAATAAAACAAAATGAGACAGATTGTAGGTTTTGTTTTACTTAGCATCTCTCGGAACCAAAACTAAGTCAAACAGGTAAAAGGGGAAAAAAGCAATTGGTATTTCGAGGACAAAGAGTAATTAGATAATGTATACGAGCTGGGGCACGCATCCGCCTTTGTTTTCGTCCAACAGACCATTTCACAGCTCCCACGAGTCGAATCAAAGGGGTTAAGGGCCTTTCGGTGGGAATACTCAACCGGGTAGTAATGTAGTATAGCGGCCACCAGGAAGGAAAGTGGGAAGGAATATATTGTTGAGCAAAATTCAACCCTTACACAATTCAAAGTATATTTGGTGCGGTAAATGGTAATTGATTAAAATATTTTCGAAACAAAAGGTCAAGAGTAGTTTTCGCTTGAAAGCGTTATCTTCAGTTATAAGGATGAATAAACATTAAACTGAAAACATTTGTGAATTCCCGTTATATCTAATAACTTTAATATATTAATAAATATAATATTTGCACTGTTTTTACTAAATAAATAATTTTATTCACACATGAGTCATGACACAATATTCGGCAATTTTCTTTTATTAAATTATAATTACTATTAGATAGGGAATTCCTGTCACGAGGGACGTTAAAAAATACCAAATGCCTTAGGGAAATTATATTGCTAATTCCTATGAACAATCTAGAAAAAGAACACATCAGATCACTTTATAAAACTAAACTTAAAACTCGTTCTCAAAGTTAGAATTTAAAAAGATTTTCTCATTTTTTGAACCCCTTAAGCGATGATCGGTTAAATCAAAAAAATCGATTTTTGAAAAATATTTTTTTCTGATAATGTATTATGTCAAGAATATTTTGTAAAAATTTCAAGTTCATTCAAGTTCACGACTGCTTGAATGGAACTTCTAAAGCTTTAAACGCGTTTTTCTCGAAAAACTACAGTACCTCCTATTGCACTGAAATTTGTTGTACTTATTTAAAATTTATAATATATATATATATCGGATTTTGTTTTCTGATAAATATTTTCGTTTTTATGATCAAAAAAGTAACAATTTTTTGATAAAAATCCAAAAAAATTACTTTAAAAAGCCGCCATTTTGTTATAAATCAATATTTTTCAAAACCGAACGATTAATCACGAGCTATTATGATATACTAATGAAATCTGTTTGATTTTTCTATTTCCGATGATTAGGCTTCGCGTTACATTGCTCACCCCAAAACACGTTTTTGAAAAGGCACCTGCGAAGACTGATTACTGTACTCTACTATATTAACATACTGACCCAAAAAAAATTTTTAAACACTATTAACATGTTACTTCTTCAAATGTATATATTTGTTTAAAAAAAAAAAAACCGCTTCGTTTTTATTAAACAAATCATCAAAAAACCAGCTTTCTTCAGTCTCTTGACTGTATATACCCCCTTAAATTCCAATAGGTATTTTAATTTAATTCATAATTTGTAAGCACTGTTATTTTTCCATCATCACACTACTAATATTTGTTGATTCTCAGTGTCTAAATTTGTCCCACCTTTGTTTTAATCCTTTTGTAGTCTCAAATTAAACGATTTGGTTTGATTTGAATTTTCACAAAATAATGAAACATCACAGAAAATAGTTTTATTCTTCCAAATGACACACTTAAATTTTATTGCACAGAATTCACAACTACAATATATGGATAAGAATAATTTGTACCGAATTAACCAAAGTCATTTGTTGATCTGTTCAATGCCAATGTTCACAGTGGTGAACAGACCGGAAACAAATTGTATTTACAAAAAAACTGTAGCAATTCTTATTTTTCCACGTTTCCTACACATCGAAGTTCCCTAGCACGTAATTAAATGCGGTAAGTTTTATCATTCTGAGTTCGACTATCTTCACTGAATGCAAAAGATAAACTAAAAAGTACAATTAAGGGAATTTCTCACACGATAAAAGAACAGCATCTGGATGAGAAGCACTAGAACTGCAGAGTGCAGTTGCAGAGCCCTAACAAACCGTATCCGATCTGGATTCCGACCATCTGCTCGTGTTCAGGTGCTTGCGCAACTGGTGGGAGCAGAATTTAAGGTAGGCCTTTTTGGTATTCGGTAATAAACAACTTCAACGGTTTTTTAGTGATAATAGCTTAATATCCTGGATATTTGACTTAAGTTTTACCTGCGCAAAATTTTGCAACCAATTCATACCAGGTTAATTAGGTTTGTCCCTTTTTTTAAGAATAAATTCGTGATAGATATAAGGTGTTTGCAGTTTTAAAAAAATCTATTAAGAGCAGTAGACACATTTTTGATGTGAATTTCCTGCTACATGCGCTGCCTTCATTCGTAATGCTTACAATTTATTAAACCAGTAAAATAAATATTAATTACAAAAAACATCAAATAGGGTTGAACTTGAATTTTTTATGAATTTTTTGTCGATTTAAACTGTTTTTTTTAAATAAACAAAACCAGTATAAGAATTCAGAGTGCGTTCAGAAAATGTGGTAACCATACACATTTTGACAATCCGTGGAATTCTATTCACTTTTGTTTGAGCATTTTGCGCCATTGCGAGGAGCAAGTAAGTTGTGAAGCATTAAAAAATATTGAAAAGAGTCCGTATTTAGGTACTCAACAAGGTAAACAAAATTAACCACCGCATTTGCCATTTATTATAGATCAAATGAACTTTTCACATGAAGGTGAATAAAACGTTTTCAGCTTGAAATTCCTCCAATTGGAGGGATGTTGAAGAGATTTCGGATCACAAAGCGATATTCACAGTTTTCAGATCTTCAATTTTAGGAAAAATGTTTTTCGGGTATCTACCCGAAGGAGAAGAAATTAAAATACCCGAAATCCATCCTCAGGCATTTCGTACAAAGATGGACTTCGCTTTGCCTATACCGGAGAACTTACAATCGATTCTGTAGAGCAAGCTGGTTAAGGTTTGAAAAGTCGTGGATAAATGCAACATTCAAATTTTAATAAAATACATATTTGATTACTTAATAAAACTAATTTCGCCCGAAAATGTATAGGATTAGTCGATTAGCGGATTAGTCGTCCTGGAATCCTTAAGAACATTTTCCAGAGTTCAAAATACGCGCTAATTGATGTAATCATATTTCCAGACTAGTTGAGTAGTGTAATTATTTGTATACCCTAGAGCTTAGATAGATGGAAGCTAAATCGCGATAAATAGTGATTTCGAGCACTGATTTCATTGGTATTAAGTGGCCATAATTAAATCTTCATAAATAAATTTTTAAGGAAAACGAGAAAATTCGGTTCTATTCGGTTCTATTGGGACAAAGTGGCAGCACTTATTCTTACCGTCAAAGTTGACGTGTGTTGCGTTTGTTTTCTTTTACACGTAGCAAATTTAATAATAAATCCCTTGTGTTAAATTTGTTTACCAACAAGCAAAATGGGTTAATTTATGTCGCGATTGACAAAAAATTATTAAAAATTTGTGTTGTTACAGTTTTTAATAATTTCATCATGAAAATATACTCAGTACGGTATTAGATTACAATTCAGTGTACAGAAGGCCAATAGTTATTATCAATTTTATAAGAAAAGGATGTCACCACCGTTGGTGTCTTTTTTAGAAACTTCGGCTGTGATTACAACAATTCTTCAGTTTTTCACTGGAGCGTAAGGAATTTAAGACAGTTAACAGTAAACAAACAATTGAAATAAAATTTATTTTTAGACTCGTGTGCCGAAAATATATTCAGAAGAAGAGTACAGGGGAATCATCAGGATTCCCGTTTGTCTGCGGTTTTTTATCGTACTTATTTTATATGATTCTAGTTGCCTTTATTATAATAATTATATTTTTAGATGCAGTCTTTGGCTTCGGTATGGTTTTCTCACTGATGAATCCATTGTTGTTTTGGTTAACATTGTTGGGTCAACATTAATGTTCTTATACATCGTCACTTACTATATTTTTACCGTTAATAAGAGACATTATGTGCAACAGTTTGCAATAGCAGTACTCTTTTTATTTCTAGTAATTTTGTACACACAATATGAAGCTCATCAAACAGCGGTTGATGTTGTGGGTAAGGAATATTTCAAGTGATTTTAGTTTTGGAATTTTCAAATGAAGCATTCATATATTCTTGTTTACAGGTTACATTTGCTGTTTAGTAACTGTTATGTTCTTCGGAGCGCCTCTAACCATGTTACTTCATGTAATCAGAGTGAAAAATTCCGAAAGTCTTCCATTTCCTCTCATTTTATCTTCGTTCATTGTATCTTTAGAGTGGGTTATTTATGGCGTTATCATAAATGATCCTTTCATTCAAGTAAATTTCCAGCAGTATGTATTTTAGAAACAATATTAATTATAATTTTTTCAGATACCCAATATTCTTGGTTGCATTCTATCAACTGTACAGTTGTGGTTATGTTTTTGGTATCCTCCAAAGAGTTTTACAGGACCATCATACAAATTAGTTGATCAGAATCCCGTTTTTTGAAATCGTTGATGAATATAATTCGAATATTTTACTACAAATAGTATTGAACATAGGTATTACTATATTAGGTAGATGCAATGAATGTTACTCTATTATTTACAAAATCATAATTTTATACAAATTTGTTCTCATTAGACATATACATTTCCAAAACGATTTACTGCCGTTTTTTACTATTATTATTTATATTAAAAGTAATAATTAAATTACAACAAATTTTGTTGTTCACCAGTATACAATATTATTTCGATAAAAACAAAACCACCCCCATAATAATGATAATTATAATTAATAACAATTAACCAAGAACTGGGATATTTTTATTGCTCGACTGTATTACTGTAGAAACCAATTAAAAGTTCTTATCAGTTGTTGGCACTGGAGCGTGGAAATAATGACTAATGTTAATAAAATACAATACATTACACTCTCATTTAAAATTCGCAAAATTGTTTTAGTGATAAAGTGGAAGATTCGCAAACGCACACAATCACATCCAATTTGTGTACTCAAGTGTTTTATTAATTTCAAAGGAATTTCAAATATATATTGAAGAAAATTTAAATGGTACAAGACAAATGTACTGCTACAATTCAAAAACAATTAAATTCAATGCTAAGCATTTTTTTATCCGGAAGCAATTAATAAACTATTAAGAATTATCCAAATCTACTCGTATTAATTTTATTACCGATAGCCGGAAAATATGATTTATTAGTACCTAATTTATTGTTTAAAATTCTTCTTTTAATGTTTTTAATACAAACAGGCACAAATTCCAATATATAAAATCATGAATGGAATATTTCTCTAACGTCTTGGTTACGTTCTCGTATTTCAAAAAATTCAATTACAGCGAAAATGTCTCATGGCAAACATCTCCACAATTATGGTCCACGAATAACCTCGACAGAAGCCATTTATGTTGGATGAAAGCAAGGACGAAGGATGTAAGCATTCCCCCTTGGTCATTATAAAAAGGCGCCACAAATTCGCGTCCATCCCCTAACATTCTCCCCTAAAATAGATGACATCATCCACACTTTCTTCATAACTTAGTAGGTGGCTAAACGTAGTAGACGACCCCTGTCCCCTTTACCTTTACAGTTGGTGTGAAACCAAGAAATCGAAAAGTCTCGTCAGCTCAACACATGATAACTTTTTAACCGAGATAAGGCAAATGTAAACATAAGGCAATTGGCACTTTTTTGTTCATATTTCACCTGCGATGAGATCATTCTGTATCCATTGAAGAAAGAGGATACACCTTCGCAGAAAAGTTCAGATTGCAAAAGTGTGAGGAGAAATGAAGGATGA
Source organism: Leptogaster cylindrica (assembly GCA_963082835.1). NCBI lineage: Eukaryota > Metazoa > Arthropoda > Insecta > Diptera > Asilidae > Leptogaster > Leptogaster cylindrica. Next base: position 8,053,649 of record OY720106.1, read on the forward strand.
CAGGGTTGCCACCTGTAACTAAATTTTGTATAGTAGATGAGGAAATTGAGCATTTATTTGACATAAATATGTTGAACAATAACAAAAGATATTTATATTTCTATTTCAACTATTTCCAAATACTCTAATTCAAAAAAGCGAAGTGAGCTTCTCTAAAAAGCAATGAAAAATTTTACTTCGTCAAATATTTTCAGTGCCCGTCAAACTTGGCAGCCCAGCAAGAAACTGTGAGTGTGTGTCACATGTTATTCATTTTTGGCCAAATCGCTAGGAAAAGCTCTTTTGATTTTGAAATTTGTCTTCAGTATTCAGTCTAAAAGAGGCAAGCAGTGTTGAATATTAAATTCGAAGGGTTTGCTAACAGTGCTGTTTTTTTCGCCGAAATTCTCGAAGCATTTAAATTGCTGTCGATTCTCGATCATTGTATATTTCTTAAATTTTCTTTTTTGAAGAAAAAGAAAGCATAAAAACATTTGATTTTTTTTATTGTGACAAAAGGACGCAGTGTAAATCATCAAAATGGGTTTTGGAACGACAACTGTAAAATACGTATTGTTCATTTTCAATCTTCTGTGCGCAGTAAGTTTATTTCATACTTGATGATTCATAAGCTTTTTTACTCCCAAGTTAACAGCAATCGCGTCACTTTCTGCTGGTAAAATTGCATTTTAATTACATACATGCAATATTTTAAAGTGTGTATTAATTATAATGGAAAATTTGTTATCTAAATGAGATCAATTTAGAGTTCTTGCATGAAGTACAATAGTTCAAATATTTTTCATTTGTTGCTATGTACTCTGGAAAAAGGCTTTTTTTGTATAATTAGCTCACATGTAATATTGGGAAATCAAAGCGTTTTTGCTTAACCGCAATCACGTCGTCTGAACTGCATTTCGGATCTGTTAATGTGTTCGAAAATCTCTGTGGTGCGTGTGGCGTCATGGCGTGTCCGCACAATGTCATTTGCTACGTCGTCATCAGCTCCCGAAGGAAGTGAAGCGGGAAAATTTGTTGATGTTTTCTTATTACATTCCTACGGGCTACGTTTTGTGTATACACAACATGAAATCCCCATCTCAGCTCCAAAGCTTTGGAATCGAAATACTACAAATGCAACAAGTGTAAAGCTATTTTCGATTCATGATCCATTTTTGTTTCCTTTCCTTTTACTTTTGTTTCTTATTTTCTGTGAAACATTTGAAAGTAAAAACATTTTTAAAGTGTTGAATACCGGCAAATAAACTGATAATATTCTAGATGATTTCACTATTTCAAGCATGTTTTTTGTCTGTTAATTTTTTTATGGACGGGAAGCACGATAATGTTGATGACGATGGTATGTGTCAATGTGTGATTTTTCCAGCTATGAAATTATTTCATCACGAAAACAAAACTCTTTGGATAAGCCCCGCCCTGTTTCTAGTAAATGACGTAACCAAGCGCCATTTGGAACATAATTTATCAGTTCTAGGAGTTGTGAAAATATAGCTCTAAACGTTATATGATAAAGAGCTGATGACTCCTATAAATAGATATAATATAATTTGGGTTCCGTATAAGTTCCTCTGTATTGACAGCCAACGTTGAATATAACTTGGAAAGGGTCAAAATGCGGGAATTCTGCTGATATTAGAAAAAAAGAAGTACTCTATCACATTAACTGATAATCACACCTCTAATGGATATACACTTGACTTGAACTTACTTTTTGCGGCAGGTATAAAATCAAAGTGGCACTTGTAGAGCATATTAATTATAATGGAAATATTTTGATTGTATTGGAAATTTCTGGAACAGTAATAATTCATTTCTTCCTCTGAAACCTCAACAATGTTCCTCATGAAGACGATGTTTACATGAAAACGTAAACAAGTCAACAACGGCGCTTCAATGTTGCTTGTTCCCCATTAAATACAAAGTCATTTCTATCCTTGGTTCCCTTTAAAGATTCATACTTGAAAAGAAAGAGCAATCAATAATCTCTAAGAATTTGGGATCAGTTTATATTATATTTCTGATAACCTTCCAGTTTCACCAGAAAAAAATGAAGTCATATTAAGAAAAGCTTTTTCTTGTGAATTCTTTCGTTCTAAAACAAACAATTATCATTCACTGTAATTTACATTTTTTCCTACGTACTCTAGGTAATTATTTAATTTGCCTCATCCTCGTGTGGCTGTGATGCAACATTTCTCCGCAGAAGTTGATTCTCCATTTTGTTTTCGGTCTCCGTACAAGTTTACGTTTTTGCGGAGCTTAGAATCAGATTTACAATAATTTAAAAAAAAAAAAAGTTAAAGTTAAAAACCGGAAAGCACTATATTAATAATGGATGGCTGTCTTGAATTCCTTGACTCCGGTCAAATTCTGTTCCTAACCTTGATTGTGCTTGCGTGCCTTGATTGTTTCCGCACTTCCACTTGATCCAGCCGCCAGCGTTTTTGAGAAATTTATGCAGATTACTCAAACAACGAGGATTCTTTATAGAGTAACCGAGGGTGTGCGATCCGCTCTTCGATTTCGTATTCAGAAAGCGTTCCCACGTTTACGTATTTCTAATTAAATGCAATGAAAGTAATGAGGCGACTTGTTTATTGTTATACAATAGCATCTGAAAAGAAGAAGAAAACAATCTTATTCATCCCGTAATATGTTGTTGACCTTGGAAACTCATGGTGTTTGTTGAGTGATTCAGCTCAGAAATTAATTTATTATTTCATGCTCAAATTCGCAGAATAATTCAATGAAACCGTTGTGCACATTTGTGACAGCAAATTGTTGCATAGATTGACGTGCAAAGAACGTAAGGACATGTGATAACGACTCAGTTTTCTATGCCGAAAATATTATCACATGATACCATTATCAAATTATTATTAAAAAATTATTTTTTTTTCTGCATTATTTTATCAGTTTTTGTTTCCAAAAAAACAATTTTCAAATGATGTCAAATTTTCTTTACTAGCTCATCGGGATCGCTATAATAGCCCTAGGAGCTGTTGTCCTTGGCAATGTGAAATCCTTTGATGAATTTATGGACTCAGTGAAAGCCGTTAATTTTCCGATAGCTGTTATAGTTCTTGGTTGTCTAATATGCATTATTGCATTTTTCGGATGCTGCGGAGCTATCAGAGAATCTCACTGCATGATAATCACTGTAAGTTAAATTTTTATTTATTGGAACTAAGCAATATTCTAATCAACCGATTTGTTTCAGTATTCAGTATTCCTCTTCGTTCTTTTGGTTTTACAAATAGTTATTGTAGTTGTACTATTTGTTAACCAAGAAACAATTAAAAATGAAGTTGAAAAAGCTGTTGAGAAGATGTGGGCCCAATCTGAAGGAAATCGCGATGTTATGGACTCTGTTCAAAAAATTGTAAGTAATATTTCAATATGTAGTTGAGAAACAATTGTTTCCTTTGTATACTGTTGTCATTCTAAATATTATTATTTTTCTTAACTCAAGTTCCAATGCTGCGGTAAGAATGGACCTTTGGATTATGGTGTTAATATCCCACAATCGTGCTGCCCGGAAGGCAAGAGCTGTATCGTACATTTCTACAAGGTCGGATGCAAAGAGGCAACTTCAGAAGCTGTTCTAAGCGGCACCAAAAATTTGGCTTATGTCGGGCTTGTCATTTTTGCCGTCGAGGTATGTTTTCAATTTCAATTAATTATTGAACAAATATCTGTATTAATTAATATTTTCTCTTAGCTCATTGGTTTTATCTTTGCTTGTTGTTTGGGAAGCCATATTCGAAACGAGAAACGGAGAGGTACCTACTAAATACCAATGAAATAAATGTTGTACAATATAAATTTGAAATGAATACAATAGCATGTAATAATTTCAAAATTCTTCATGTTTTTTGACAAAATATTGTATAATTGAGAGGATTATTAACATTTTTGTCCACTCACTCTTATGGAGTACCCATCGTTTAAAAGTTCTGTGTGTCCGTTCTTCATTGTAAAAAAATAAAAATATTTAATGTTTCCTAAAGTAGTAAAGTACAACTGTTAAAAAAAAAGAGATAAAAAAGTAAATATTTTTATATTGAGCTAACTTGTTAGTATTCATTAACTTCAGATGCATACAACATACCTTTCGCAGTTCACAGCTTTAAATATAATATATTCATATTTTATATAAGTACGAATACGTTTTTTAAATCTTAATATATCCTTTACTGTTCACTGTAATATAAAATAATTTACAAATATAATTGGGTTTATATTTCCTTTTGTCTACAAATACTATTCTTTATAGCAGAATGTAAGGTTTGAAGAATTAAAAGCTAAAATGAAAGACGTTATTATTTTCATTATGTATTTTTTTTTCCTAAAAATTGAATCTGATACAAAAATTTAATTCAGTATAAAAGGACTATTAATGAGTTTCTAAATACTAAATGGATGTCATTTTAGGAAGTAAATTGTAGTCTCTTTGCAATTAGGAAGCACTATATTAAAATTATTTTTGAATAAACTCGGCAGTACATAACGGAATATATATAATATTATGTATTGTATATAATTCATGACTGTTTTTTTTTTTCTTTATCGATGTTTAAATATTCTTCTTAACTAAATTAAATACTACCACTACTAAAAATGTTACAAGATAAATAGTTTATTGAGTAATTATTAAATATTCTATTATCTATTCTAAAAAGAAGAAAAAAAAAAAAAAGAAATTAAAAACATCTCAAATTTCTTATCTGCACGCGTCCGATTGAAATTGCCTTGAGATTTTTTTAAATGTAAAAATAACGGTGGGAGAAACCAATATTAATGTTGTTGGCATATGCTAATTAAACCTTTAAGACGGATTTAAATTGAAATTGTTTTTAAAACCTTTCTTATTGTTAGTCATTACAAAAAAGCAAAAACCCGTACCACAAAGAGATGCCAAATTTTGGCAGTAACTTTTCTTTACATTTTCGTCCATTAATATCACAATGTAATCCATTTTGCATGAAATTAGTGACTGTGAATCACCATTCTAGATAAGTATACTTAAATTAGGAGCAGTTGAACCAATGTTGGCAAAATTATCTCGGACAGGAACGACGTACGGGAACTGGTGGAGGTTTCCTGGAGGATTCTCCTTTTAAAAGTTTGGGTTGTTCGTTGTATTGATCAAGTTTTATTCCCTAAGAGAATATTAAATGTATCCTTGATTGTAATAAATTTTATAAAATATGTTTAACTTACTTTGGAGGTTTGTGAAGGCATTTTTTTCCAACCAGTACTTTTCCATGAGGATGACGTATTAACCATAGTTGTATTTGTTTCACATTCACCAATTAGTTTTGGTGATTTAATCAAATTATTTGCTTCTGGTTCATGTTTCACCGTGCTCTTTGATTGTTCCTGTTCGTACTCACTAGATGAGCAACTAGTTACCAAGGCTTGACCTGCCTCACTTGGTGTTGGACTGATCACACCATCTGTTAATCGTTCACATTCTGATGGACTATCATATTCATCATCAGCTTCAGCTTCCATGTGGGAATAAAGACTTCTGATGCTACCCGATGGTATATTAACTAATTTATAGAAATCTCTTGTGAAATCCATACATGCTAACTCTTCTTCTTCAGAGTACACGATCTAAAAACAAAAACAGAAAATAGATTAACAAATTGAAAACAATAATCAAACTTTTTAAATTATAGTTACAGTTTCTTGTAAAAGCTGGGAAATCCCCTCTGATTGTGTGTCTATCATTGTCGAATTTAGAAAACCACTAGAATTCCACATCCAGTCATTTTCATGATCATTTGAATCATCATCTAAAGTGACAATGCCTAATTCCTCTTGTGACATGCTCCAGTCTTCCATTTCAGCCGAGCACGGTTCAGCGGATATTAACCATTGTTCTGGCTCCTCGGGTAAATCTTCCAAATGACCATTTGATGGCTGGGGCTGACCACTGCTCATTGTACAATAGCCTTCATCTCGCCCTTTTGCAGGACTGGCCATAAGTGCTGCATTTTGTGCTTCTAAATCACGTACACGGGTTTTCAGCATGGATACTTCATCGCGAAGACTATCTTCAGCAACAATAGCGTCAACAACTTTTCGCATAACATCGTCCAAGCAATGTTCATATTGTCGTATTCGTTGATGAAGAATTTTATTCTCTTGTTGCATTAGATATAAAATTGTTTCCTGACGAGAGAACCGAGCCTGAAATACATTAATATAGTCTTATTAAAAGAAAAAACGCTCCGTATTAAATATAATTTCTTAAAACTTAAATTCGCACGAATGTACGGTAATGGAAATCTCTGAGCAATTTAATCTAAACCTAATAGTGATGCATGATAAATTACCTGGAGCACTTTTTGATCACGGCATGCTTGCATTACTTTCTTTTCTTTTGATTTCATTGCTCGACTCATACTGCAAAACAGACAAAAAAACGTAAAATAAAACATAAAAATTGTTTTGTTATGTTCAAAATTATACACAGAAAATATGAATAAATTGTTGAAAACATGCAAAAGAACATTAACGAAACGGAAGAAGGTGTACTGATGTGGCACAGGGAAGATCTTTTTCTCCTCACTGCTTATTTTACTAAAAATCCTAAAAAACCATTCTATGGAAATTGCCTTAATGCTGGGAATTGCTCTTCTATTGTTACGGATGCAAATCTAGAAATTGCAGGATAAATTGCCGCAGGGTCACGATGAGCGACCGAAGAGGCCTGCTGTACCTATTTTACCCTAAAGTGCTTCTGCCTTGGACGAACTGTAATCAATTTCGTCCATAATTAAAAAGAAAATAGTTTGGATGGAGATGGTAACGTTTCTTTTTTGTGTGTTGAATTCTTGGGGTACAGCGTTCTTTGTAAGCTTCGATCCTCTACCGAATTACGATAATGGCACAGCGGATTTCACGAGAGTCTCTAGGCGTGGATTGTGCTAGAATATGTTAAGCCTCTAAGTGGTACCTTTAGAACGAACAATTTTCTGCTGTGTTGAAATGCTGACAAAATGAACCAGCATTGGAATTTAATGGTCTTGTTATTTTTCGAGTCAACTTTACTACGTGAGTTCACATCGATTGCTGGTCTTATGATTGCAACATAAACTAAAAGCATTGTTCTCAAAACTTGCGTACGAGCCAGTTATCTTTTTATATATTTATTTTTTTTTATTTTAGTTTATTTAATTCATTCAATTTTATTACTTACTTTTCCACTTGCTCTTTTAAGTCTCGCTCAAGTGTCGGTGATCCACACTGGTTCTATAAAGAAAAATAAAAAATTATTTGTTGGTAATTTATATATATATATATTAACAATTTACTACATACAACTTAAATCACTGTTATAGATAAATTTTTAATAATTTTAAATAAAAACCAAACTTTCAGTGATAAATAAATTCAATGGATTCTCCCGAATCGTAAGTCTGGTTTCCTTCGACTATATGTATACAAATGTCGGCTAAAAGCTATTATAACTGTACGAAGGTGGGCGGGCAGGGAAAATGTTCACCCCTCATCCTCTCCTCAGTTCGAAATTACCTGGTATTATTACAATGAAAATGGCTCTTAAAGTACTAAAAGCTGAGCTATGCTATTAACAGGAATGTTACTTTTACGTGTACTTGGACATCCTTCCGCCTCGAGAGGGTGTCCTAGACTTTCTTTTAAACAGAAAAATTCCTGGAAGGAGTGTAAATTACATGGGTGTGAGCATTTTGCACTCCGACACGTGCTCTACATCGGGTTAACGTTCCGTCGAAGGATAGACAAAACAAAAACGTGACTGAGAGAGAGAGTTTAAAGGGTGCTAGTCCTTGACAAGGGTTCTTACCTTGTCTGCTCCAGCTTCTATGAAGTGTTCGTGTTCACTTTTGTTTTTCAAATATGGCAATTTATTGAAATCCCCAACCAAAATGGTGAACACAAAATTTTACTTTTGATTCGGGGAACATTTTTTATAATGATAATATGGCAAGGAAAAAGTTTGAATTTTTATTAAAAGATTTATTAAACCAAATCTTTTCAATTTATGAATTCCCAAATTTATCCCTAATGTGCAGCTATAGAAAGACGGAAGGTGATTATAATTAGTTACAACTCATTAGGTCGCAAAATATCTTAATTCACTTTAAAAATTCGAAAGAGGTAAATAATTTTCGAAATCCCTCGTTATCAATTTTAAAATAATCAAATTTTTGACAAAGTCACTTTTTAACACCGTAAGAAAAATCATTCAAAATTATTTTTACCGAAATTCACGAAAAAAGATAGGAACCATTAAAAAAAATTGAGGCCCTAAATAAATCCGTAAGTGGAATTTTGTGTACAAGCGATAAGAAAACTGAAGCCGAAGGATGCAGAAAGGCACGATTATTTTACTGCATGCAAACAACACCTGCTTTAAAAATAAATGATTCGTAAAAAATAGATGTGATTTTAAAAAAATAAAATAAAATATATGTGTATACAAAATCCACTCACATTAATTTTTTCCTGTAGTCGAATGAGAGCCTGCTCGAGCTCAATGATCCGAGCTTCCAAAACTGCCTGTGGAGAAAACATAAACGATTGATGAAAAAACTCAAAAAAGCAACATCAATATATTAAAAAGAATTCAAAAGTTAAGAGAGAAACTGCGGAAAAAAAATTGTGTTTTGTGTCGTGACGTTAAGAAAGAAAAATGTATTTTGGCAATTTTTATCTTTATATACATTTTGAGGGAATTTTTTGGATATATACCAAGATTATTATTTTTCGTAAATCAATCATTTTTACGAAGACTTCCTAATGGTGACTGAAGACAAGGTTGTAAATTTTGGATTATAATGAAATTTGATTATGATCATAATGTTCAGGTGTGCCTTATCGTTGCGAATGACTCCTTGAACCATCATTGTAAATTGTTTCTACTACTATCTACCTTGAACATTTTATTTCATTACTTTGACAATTTATGTCATCAATTAAATAATTAATATTAATTATTGTTCACACATGAAATTTTTTTGCTCACATCGATGTCGAAGAAATCGTGCTAGAACATCTTAATTACTGACATTGGATATTCATTGGCCGTTACACATTTATCAATGAGCAATGCAGTTATCCCTGATGCAATCTATGCGCACATCAAAGCAGAAACCTTATCTTCCATATCTCAAGTTTATTGACATCGCGCTGTGCATCACCACCTCTCGTTCATCTTTTTCACGCCAGCATTTCAATACAAAATATTCAATTTCGCTCATATAAACAACCTCTTCATGTTACTGAAATGGAAATATTGTTAGGTCTACGACGTTAGTGTATATATTCTAGTGATTCAGAGTCATAACATTGGCCACAATAACAAAAGCATGGAAGAAAATCCGATTGAGGTGGTATTGTGGTCTGGGGAGTTCAGAGAGATTGGTTCAAACTTCAGCATCTTGAAGAATGATTAGAGAATCATATTTGTGCAAAAGAGAAAATGAACAAAAAATAAATAAATAAATAAAGTGAAGTGTAACAACAAAAACAAGTCGAACAACCAGAACGAGTGAACCGAGAAGGAAAACCGGAGGAGACAGAATCCATCTATCAATTTCTGCACCTCGGTGTACCTTCCTCTGACGTCCGTTGCATGAACCTCGCTCCCCTTCCTCGTCAACCGTAAATTCAGGTATTGAGGAAAAGGTTCATTACAGGTAAACACGGAGAAACAGTTGCCCCCCTGGATCATTAGTTATGCGAAGAGGCACGAGTTTGCCAACACAATTGTTGGACAGGTGCATCCGCCAAATGCAATAAAATTCACCCATCAGTGGAGGATTCCTTTGATGTAATTCGAATACATGTATCTGAATTTAAAACACATTATTTTAATACAAAAAACCGGCATTACGATGACAAGGTATTTTAATGGGAATAAAAAGTAATAATTATGTTACATTCATGTTTACCGTTAAAGGCTAATGATTTTCAGGCTGAAATATTAAAGTAAAATACATTTTTCTTTACACTTTTAGTAATTATTAATTAAGAACATTAATTTATTAAGAACATGTTGTCTAAATGCAAGCATACTTTGTTCACGGTGTAAGAATAAATATTAATTTTTAATTACATTTTTCTAATGCCAGAAAGTGAGCATAGCAGCGGCCTTGTAAATTAAATAGGACAACCTCGTATAATTTTTTTTTTACTAGTTCGTGGGTGTATTTAAATCGTTGTTACGGACTTTCAGAGATCTTAAGCTGATTTGCACATATGTACTTAATACTTATTTGTGCGTCCATCAAATAACATTACATGCTCCGTTATTCATGTACCTTAGACAATTAGGAGTGGCTGTTTAACAACAATTCACGTTTAATGACTCAGAATAATTTACCAATTGTGCTCACCTTGTCTTTGCTCGTGTCACAGATTTTGGGAGGTCCAAGGCAAATTTTACCATCCGAAATTTTAATAAAACGCGGTGGTGCCACCACATCCTGTTGCTCTTCCTTCTCGTCATCAGTCTTAATGTCCTGAATTGGTCTAAAAAGAAACGAAGATTGAATAAAGTTGAATGAGAAGCACATCAAAAATGTTATTTTTTTGTTATTAAATATTTGCGAAATATATCTTGTTTTCAATTACACTTGAAGTAAACCGGACTGTATGTTGCGTGAATGAATCTACCCACCTCGAAATTTGAAATCGAAGACGAGACAAGCGCCTACAGTTGACGGCTGGGAATATATGTTTGGGTTTTTGCCGTCCTCAGTGAAAACTTCTCCCCTTACGAAATTTATACGTTTTAAGCAAAAAGTATTTTAACCTTAGTTTGATTTTTTGTTTTGGGTTTGTTTCTTTTTGTGAAGGAGAAGGATTATTTACAAGAGTTCAGTGATGAAAATACAAACACATTAACACGTCTACCAAAGCGATATAATCCTCTTTTGGCAATAGAAACGAAAACATGCATTAATCATAAAATATTTTGATTATATAAAAAAAAAACATTCATATTCTCATAACAAGTAGGAAAATACAACTTGCAAAAACCATACATTGTTTAATTTTATAATTCAAAAGTCCAACGATGATCAAAAGCATTCAACAATTTAGAAAATTATTCAACAATAAAATTACTTCTATTCTATAAGATTGAACATGTGACCACATAAAGATCACCCACACTTCCTCCTAGTTAACTCCGTGTAAAATCCAGCCCAGCACAACAATTTGTTTGAATACTTGTGGCACGAAAATAGCGACTGTTGTCGCCACTCGCAGAGATTTTGTGAAATTGATAACATAAGAAAGCATCTCCTTATCTCGAATCGCTGCCTCTGACCCACTTGGGCCTCAGTACACGCACTTGAAATACTGTGTACTGTGTAGGCCCTTACAATCCAGTAATTTCACCAATTAAATCTCGTCAGCTTGAGAAGATGCTTGTACCATCGACATTGCAAATTAATTCATTCGCGGAATGATCATTTTAATTACATGCGTCTAATAAAGTGCTTCGATGATCTTTATCACACAACATACGATGGAATTCTTGTTGTGCCTACGCCACTCCTGCGAGTGACTGCAGACTGCGTGGAATATTTCATGAGCATTGCTACAAAATGCAGCCCTTTACTAAGAAATGCTCAACGAACTGAAGAACTGTTTTTTAACAGAAAATAAAAACTTATCATCATCATATTGCAAATTTCCAATTCATTTGGCTTAAACAAAATAATTCACAATGCCATGTCAATAAATTTGAATAGTTTTGTTTTCGAAACAAAGCATTTCAACACGTGTAAAAATATTCGCGTTCGCGTTTTCTTTAACAAACAAATTAGGCTCATTTAAAAGCAACGGTTTCAATATGATAAATTAACATACTTAAATTTGACTCAAAACATTCTTTTAAATGTTATGTTTATATCGAAAAATCATGAATAATTTGCATTTTAAAGTGAACAATCTTATTATATATATCCCTTACCTTTTGTTGGTTTTCCATCGTCGTTTAAGAACTCCCAACATGATTGCATTTAAAAAAAAATGAACCGTAAAAAAATAAATATATTGCTGTTGTTATTCCAGAGGGAATTACGAAACTCTGGACCACCGGGCAATTCGCAGTAACACATTAATGTCAATGTGCAAAATGTTTTTCATGCACACACATTCCGATGATATATGATACAGCACTGCGGTTTCTTATCACCACAAATAATCCACGCAAACATTTTAAAGTCATATTTTCATCGCTCTTATTATTGTTATTATTTTTGTAACTGCCTTATTGTCCCCCTAAGAGAAGAAAAAAATGAAGTTAAAATAACAATACCTCTGTCTTCATTTACCCGCGTTGACTAATTAAACAAAGACAGATGACTAGATGAGCATTTAAAAAAGCAACAACTTTCTTCAATTATCAAGTCACGTCTGGCAGCGAGTTATGATGACGATCACGTGAGGTAAGGCAACATTCGGACAAGGCATCTACGTAACATGAAATTTTTCTCATCACACCACATCGCAGCTTCTCACAAGATCTTCACGAAATTTTCATTTATTTTGTAGTTTTTTCCCATTTTTTTCTTCTTGTGTATTTTTCCAACTCAAACTATCCCTTCTCGGCATATGCTCTAAAGAGCTAATATTAATTTTCGATATGCTAAGTATGCACGTATGCTGCAAGCTGCTGTGGCACTGCTTTAGTTGCTGCAAATATCAGAAGAACTTTCATCAACCCGAATTATCTATCCACCACTTAAAAGCATACATTTTGAAAATGCGTTCGCGCTCGAAAGAAATGGCCGGAGCAGATTAAAGAAAAGAAGGAACTCATTAAATGCATCTTTGGAAATGTATAAAACGAAAACCATTTTCCAAACGCTTGTAATGAAAGAAAAACATGTAAAAATTTTCTATTGTTAGATGAGTTTCGAAGAAAAAAAAAAATAAGTGGAAGGCATTCATTTGTGGCAATCTCTGAAGCATGCTGGAAAAGTGCATAATGCACTTTATGCGATCAGTAATATTTCAAGCTCTTAACAGGAGGGATGTATGTAATCAGTGCATTTTGTGGGAACTCTGTTATTATACTCTGTTATAACTTCAAAGTGAGGTTTATGTTGAGACTGAAACTTTAAATCGAATGGATTGAGAAACAGAGACTACGAAAGTTCAATTTTCAGAAGGATTAAATTTTGGAAAAAAATTAATTGAAGTTATTCAGATGTATGAAATATGTACGTACATACACTAAACTCTGAAGGGTTTTTCAGTATAGAAAATATAAAGATGCCAGGATTTAAAATTGAATTAAAAGATAACGACTGCATATTTGATGACATTATAGTAATAGGAAATAACATTGTTTAAAAATGGCCGCTACGGCTACACTTAAGTGGCCATGTTATTTCGCGTAACGGGGATTTAAACTGGGCAATCCGATCATGTGATTTAACGCCATTAAATTTTTTTCTTTGGGGCTATTTGAAGTCAGTTGTCTACGCCAACCACCCACAGACCATCGAAGAGTTAAAAGCCAACATACGACGCGAAAGGCATTGGACCAAAAATAATAAAAAATGTCACCGAAAATTGGGGTTTTCGTCTGACAGCCACCAAGCGTACCTGTGGCGGCCATTTCAACGACCTTATTTTCCATTACTAATGTCATCAACAATACTTCAAATCCGGAATAGAATTTTGTGCGAATTCGCAGTCGTTGTGTTTTAATTTAATTTTAAAATCGGGACATCCTCGTTGAAAAACCCAATATTTCATTGCACTGCCAATGGACAACTTGAAGCAGTTTCTGTAGTAATACCGCAAGATACCTTTTGAAATATGTTTTTATTTATAAATTCTTAGTTTCGTCTTGCGGCCCGTTATCCTTCTTCCCAAAGTCTGTCGTCTTGGCGTCTGAATATGTTTGTCCAAACGTTTAATTGAAAGCACTCAACACCTGATGCATATTGGGAAATCTTGGGATAAATATAGTATACGGCTTCATCGTAATTCTTCTCATAGTGCACGGAGTACCGTGAAAAATTATGGAAATTCTGGAATGCATGATGCGAACGCATTGCAAATCTTTTTATAGAGATTAGACTGACATTTTTCTGCCTACATATATTCCAATCTGCATGAATGTTTCCCTCTTTCAAGCATAAGAACAACAAAATCGTGTTACAATATGATCCCCAATGCCTTTTGATGTTGGTTCTTAGCATTTGATTTCGGAAAGCTGCAAGCCCTAGAGAAAGGCCCTAAGAGAGCGTGCAAGAGAATTTGGCAAGAAGCGGCTTCTACTTGAATGCAAACAAACATTTCATAAATCTAATTACATCAAATTCGACTAACGACACATGAATCCAACAATTGTACACAAACTAGAACATTGTTAGGAGTGAATAATTCCGCTTTTTGAAGATATGTCTCTCCTCTCTCATTAATCTCGGACTGCACATTATGCATTGAAATGCAAAAGCAATTTTGCGATTACATTAGAGTACCGCACTCTTGTGGGTCTTTATAAATATGATGATGCTATGCTGATGATGATGATCCAGCGAAATGCACCAAGGCATCCGTTAACAGATCTCAGTATCTTGGTAAAGACAGAAAATTCTAATTATATCTTGTCAAAAGTGCAAATTAAAAATAAATGCGATTCGTTACGGAGAGGAGATTTCAAAGGAATTTTAAACATGGATTAAAGAGAAAATCTTTAATTGCTCGAATCCCTAATTGTTAGGAAGTACAGTTTTCAGACAGTTCTTCCTATTTGAAAACACTTAATTAACTTTCGTGTTGTTGTTCGGTTTTTTTTTTTTAATTATCTTCAGATGTGATCTATTTGCTGTTCGCTTTTCTTGACGGCTTTTCACATCTCTTGGTGGTTCATTAATCATTTTTATTTCGGATAATCGACATGTCATTTAGAAACGCGTGTATTTATGTTTGCAATGATAATTCGTTTATTTTATTATTCACTTTCCCTATTAAATTGATTTCTTGTCTAATTGACTTCATATTCTGAATCATCTTATCGCGATTTGAGGGAATTCACATTTTACCGAAATAATCAAGCAAATTTTTATATTAAAAAAATTAATAACAGACTATTTCAATTGATAATGCTAATTAAAATTTCTTTCAAAAACAATTCTTATTTTACTTCGACCAGTTTTGCTGTTATCTAAATCTAGGAGTGACTTGAATCCAACGTGGGTCATGTAAACAAACAATTATAATAGATAAGAATTAAAGCTTGTTTTATAGCCATTTCCTCTACAAAAAAAGATATGAAATTATTGTACAATTTAATGCATATTATAGTGCAATTTAAAATGTACAAATCTTCAATTAATTTGCTTACTGAAGACCGGAGTACGATTGTTTTCTATGGACTAGTCAAATAAATAATTAAAGATGCTTTCTTTAGCAACTAAATATGTGTTGAAAATAAAAACAAGACAACTCCAATGCAGTCAAAAAATACTGGTTATCATCTCCCACACAAAAACATTAGATCCACTTCCACTGTGATGGACACCCCAATCTTATCTCTTGATTAAACAATATGAACTTATAAATGTGATACTTTTGTAATCCACTTGAATTTTCTCACGTTTTTGTAAATTAGTTTCAATTAATACGAACTCTGTCCTTTTTACATACAAATCACAAATGACCTTTACTAACTTGTGTCTCTTCGAAATGCACCTTAATTACAAATTCTTAATAATCGTCGATATCAATCTTTTTCACAATAGAAACCTCCGCACCGCGTTGGACTGAACTAATCATCACTCCGGTTTTTGTGAACTGATGTGAACGGTTGGTAAACTGAAATTCGCTAACTCAGTTTGTAACGTTTTGCTCCGGCGCGTGACACTCAACTGGAGGAACCAGAAAGTCTTCAATGGAAAAGGCCCCCATTGAATGAATGTTTCTGCAGCAGCGTGTGTAGGGCAAAGAATCGATTGCCGAAGGAGCAACAACGGCGACGAGTGGAAGACATCCACACACGGTGGTGGATTGGAATGAGACACTTGCGAGGAGGAAATCTCGCGCCTCAGCGGAGGAAGTCGTACTTGAAGCCAAACAGGCAGAGGTTTTTACCAAAGAATATCTACTTTGAGTAGATATTCTTTGGTTTTTACACAGAAAATGTCTTGTTGAGCACAAGAAAAAAAAAACAACATATTTTATATGCTCTCTTGGTATTGAAGAGTTGTGAAAAGTTCTTAATTGTTTTATTCTGGTGTGATGAAATATTGTTTCGGTAACAATCACGACCGCGGGAACTAGTTTAAGTTGAAGAATTCAGTTTCGCAATGAGCTTGTTTTCAAATTATTACTTATTTCATCCCATCATTTTGTTGAAGGAAGTGCGAAGGCGTACTCTAAAAACTAAACGGTGTGCATTTTGTTTTACTTTCACTTTTAGATAATAGCACAGCAGAACATGTGAAAAATAATATTTTAATTTGACCACAACAGGAGTTTCCCGGATAAATTATTATTTTGTGATACGTTTTACAACTTTCAATACTTCAAAAACAATTGCATGCTACACTCCTGATTACCTCACACCAAAACATAAACAGGACACAATTAGTACGTACCGCCGGGGTTCCAGTTTGATAAACTCCCACGACGTTGACAGTTGCTGCATATTACCACTTCGAAGACTCTGACTAAAGCGGGGCACCGGCAAATTCTTGAAATTGAAAGTCCCAGACGCGCTAGCCCCAGAACTGCTACCACCACCCCTCGCAGACAATGAGACTAGACTTTTTATCGGGGCAGTGTCCGACAATAAACCCATCACAGAGGATATTTCCCCTTGGTGAAATTTGTTCTCTTTACTACTTATCTATCACCTGTCACTTTTATAGAACATAGAACATATTCGAGGCTCCTGAATACACAACAAACACCATAACTCCAAGGAGAAGGACTCTATAATATATACATAATATAAAAATACTATCAAAAATATGTAGACTCTTTAAATCATTTGAACCAAATTAGTGTTTATCCCGGCGCCATTTGCACATTTTGCTATCCGTGTTAACTTCTGATACTGAAAACTGAATCTGAATGAGTCTGTTTGTCAACAGCTGCTTTCATTTGTCGACTAGGAAAATTTAATCGACAGATGGATGTGTTTCTTGTTTTACAAAAATCTTAACCTGCGTGTTAAGAAAAGCTCTAAGTTGATGGTTTTTTACTATAAATTAAGTATTTTTTAAATTATTTCTGGTAGCCGCATTAACTTCGTAATCAGTCAGTTATTATTTTATAAATAATAGATATTTCAAAGCTAGTGCCGTGTTCTATTACTCCAACTAGTGCATTATATTTACACACTTTGCTGACAACGATCTAGAACATACCTCATTGAGCCAGAAAACATGTATGTGGAAATAATATAATATTATAGTCGCGATACGCTGTGTAGAAATATTTTAAATTAAAGTTTAAAGCCGCCACGAGTTAAGTTTTGCACATTTTGGCATACGAAGAGAGACGTTTCTCTTTTAAAAATCTAAAAAGATTAGTTTTGGCTGAATATGGAGTTGTACTAGAAGACTTTCTCCAAAGTGGATTAAGTGGAAGTGGTCTTCCGAATTCTTTTAACATTATCTTGAAAATTGTAAATTTAAATCTGTGGTTGATCTTTTCTTAATAATTTAAAGATCTTTAAAATCAAAAGCATTATAATATCAATTAGGGATGCACCTTTTAAAAGCCAAATTAGAAATGCATACATGAATAATTGTTGATATGAATAGTAATTGAACCCAAATTGGTATAAGTATGTGTGTTTTTATAAATTTCCGATATCATATTATAATTTACTTAGCACAACTATAATATTATACTTTGAAATTCCTCTCTATCATAATTTCTATGATAGTTCAATGCATTTTCCTTGGTTCAACCAGCAACGATCTACGTGATTTCTCTCGATCCACTTTGTGGTTTTTTATTGCGCTATATTTACAGTCTATTAATTTCAGAAAATTCTAGTTTCTCGGTTATTTGCGGTGGCTTTTGACACTCGTGACATGATTTTGATGTGATTTTATATGAAATAAGATATTTTCCTCATGGAGTCAACGACGTTCAATGAAAACCGCATTACCATGAGGAAAGTTTCCTTATTCATTCATGTTTACATTTTGGAACTCAATACTCCGTATTTCCGCATAAAAGTGGAAGCGGAAGGGCCATAACTGTTTTCTTTTCTTATAGTAAAAATGCAACGGCTTAATGGCAATCACAATTTGTATTGTAGGTACATCGATATTACATACTGCATTCCTATATTGTTTTATATTTTACGTATATTTTATATTTTAATTAATTAAGGAAGAGTGCAAGGGCATCAACTGAATATTTTATAATATAAAAATCCTTTGGATGGACATAATCCAACACAAATTGAAATTACAAATTGTTTCGTTCAATTTCGAACATGCAAACTTGGCTTGTACTGTGATAGTGTGATCCCAACCTAAGCTTACAATTGTCAATTGCCAACTGTCAACGGAACCGGAACGGAATGCGTAGATTGTGATTGAATCTATTTTATATACAAAAAGCCGCTGTTTAAGTGTCTGTATATTTTGAAACATGGTGAAACTTACGCCAGATTTAATAAATCAATCTATGCAATACATAAACCCTTGTCGGGAACGAGAGTTGGATTTAAGGGGTAAGCAAAATAAAGGGTTGCTTGCAAATATTCGTATTATTATGAAATTGCAGGTTATAAGATTCCGCAAATTGAAAACATGGGAGCAACATTGGATCAATTCGACACAATTGATTTTTCGGATAATGATCTACGTAAACTGGATGGTTTTCCGTATCTTCCTCGGTTAAAGTGTTTGCTGCTCAATAATAATCGTATAGTGTACGTATTGAATTCTACTTGTAACTTCCTACAGTAAGAATATCCTTAGCCCAACACTAATTTTTTGTTATAATCTTGCAGGCGTATCGACGAATTTCTGCATGAATGTGTACCAAATTTGAATGCTGTAATATTAACAGGAAACAATATACAAGAGCTTGGCGACTTGGATCCTTTAATACATTTGAAAAAACTTGAAACGTTATGCCTCCTTGTTAATCCAGTATCAACAAAACCCTATTACAGGGAATATGTTGCTTTTAAGTAAGTTATTGAAGACTGTATTTCTTACAAAAATACTCATTGGACACTTGGTATAGGTTCCCTAATTTACGCTTACTGGACTTTAGAAAAATTAAACAAAAAGATCGAAAGGAAGCGTTGGAATTCTTTAAGAGTAGAGAGGGTAAGGATGTGTTAAAAGAAATCGCTAAAAAGTCGAAAACACCAGCAATTGGTCATAGTAATACATTGGAATCCAAAGACAAAGGTTAAGATAATATATAAATACTACTGAATATGTTTTATATAAAAATATAACTAATTTTTCAGTGGGCGCATCTCAGCAGCAGCTGCAGAAGATTAAGCAAGCTATCAAGAATGCAAATTCTCTTAAAGAAGTAGAGAGGCTGACTAAGATGCTCCAAAGTGGGCAAATATCTGAGGAGTTTTTGAACAACTTAGGTATGTATTTTTGTAATGTTTCAATGTATGTTCAAGTCCGAAATAATGTTTTAACATTGCAGATGAAGAGATGCAAATGGCTGAGTGAATTCATTGATTGTATTTTAATGTTAAGTAAATAATGAATATACATTTCCTTAATAAATTAAAGTAATTTTTTTATGGGATTGCTTTTTAAGGGAAAAGAAAAATATTTGCATTTCTGCAAGTATAACGCATGTATAAAAATGGAATGAATTTATTACATAAACAATATTAACAAGTTTATAAAGATAAAAGAGATTCATTGATTTGAATCATTATCAACTATGATCTGGAATTTTTAATTCGACTAGAAACCAGGTAAACAAAGGAAATTTTCTAGTATTGTAAATTTCATACTTAATGGAATTTAGGCCGTCACTATTAAATTTCTTGGCACCATTGGCGAGATTCTCGTATCTGTAAAATAACAACATTATCAATCTTCATTAAATTTAACATAATTTAAATAAACCGTTTGGGATTCGCTTTTTCCTTTTGATGATTAAGCATCATATATCTAGCAATATTGATTGGATAACGTGAAATATGGAAGTTTGCGTGTTTTAGTCTGTTGGACATATCATCATCCTCGCCTCCCCAACCCCAGAAGGAATTTGAGAAGCCGTTCACTGTTTTGAATTGGCTGGTGGTCATAGCCGACACACCTCCGAAAATAGAACTATACGGCAACCTGTAAAAGATATTTAATTATCATTATGGGAAATATATTTTCAAAAAATCCAGTGGAACTTACTTGAATCCGAAAATATTTATAGCAACAGACATATGCCGGGGCTGATCGGGGCAAGTGTATAAATTCCTATCATCTAGCGGCAAAAGATCGATATCGTGGAATATGAAACAATCCCATGCATATAGTTTTAGGGCTTCCAAAAAACCAACATTTAATAAAGCTGCCCGATTGAATGGCTTTCCATTCGTTTGTTCAATCACGAATATTCCATACTCAATTTGTTGCTTCATTAGGAATGGATGAAGATTTTTTAAAAATATCGGAAGATGTGCATATCGATCCCTGAATGGAACAATAATCGCCACCTTGTTTCGAGGATTGCACTCTTTCGGTCGATGCCAACCACCACGATATAATTTTGACGATAGTCGCTTCTCAATACGCTCAAGAGATTCAATTGTTACATCAATTTCCGAAGGACCTTCTGTTATTTATATTGAAAGTAATTAAATTAAAATCACATTTCATTTGATAACTTACCCAGCGAAGGAGGCACTTCGGGGCAAATACTTAGACTAAGACTTCGAATAATGGAACGCAATAAATTGCTGATACTGCTGTTATTATTTGTATTGTTCGAAAGGTTAAAACCATTTAGAAATAATTGTTGATTCGATAAAAAAAATTTCCCTTTAAAATCTGTACTATCCACTATCAAAGCACTATTATTGGAATGACTGTAATTGTCTGGCATCAAATTGAATATCACATTTTCTACTGTAGAGTTGTCTGCATTATAAACTATTGTATAAATATTTGTTTGTTCAGCAGCTGAATTACTTGAATTTTCCTCCAAAGATTTTTGCAGGAGGGAGCTGTTGATATACAATAGGTAAATTATACTTTTAGTTTTACATATAAAACTAATTTTACCTTTCGTGAGAGAAATAAAATTTGTTTTTAATTTTATTGTCATAATGATTAACCATAAAACTGTATAAAATCCAAAATAGTACAATTAGAACCACAGCTCTAAGAGCATGTCCCTTATTGCACATTGCCATCAGTTCTTTAAAATGCGGATCATAATGGTTACCTTTAGCGCTTGAACTCCATAAAATCTGTGAAACAAAAATACCAAATGTTCAAATCTTTACAATATTAATACTTTACTTGAAGACAAAATGACTTCTTTACTTGGCTTTGTTTTAACTAACATGCATTCTTTTTGTTGCTTTCTAATAATTGGAAAATGTTTTTACATGTCCGTTATAGTATTAGATTTATGTTTTTTAAATTTAATTCAATCATTAAGTACTAAAAGTGAGTTGAGTTAGCACCACTAAATCATCTTTTTTGTTTTCTTTGTGATAAGCAATATTATCACTAGATAAACTGCAGATTGGATCCACTGCAGTTTTCACTGCACTGGATGCACTGTGTCAGTTTTCGTTAGGGCTTTAGTGTGCTAAAAAACATGATGCAGGAGCAACTCTGCAATTAAATATGTAGGTAAGGAGCTTGGTTTTTAAAATGTGTTATTGTGTAGTTTATTTTCTAAATAATAATTTGTCGTACATATTGGGGAGAAGGGACAAAAGGGTGTAAAACCATTGAGACAATAAACATTGCGTTTCGCCATTTTGTGACTGCGGGCTGTGATCGAAATACTAATACCTACAATATTGTAAAAAGGAAGCATTTGAACATTAGGCTAGGATATAACGGTAATAGAAAACAAAGAATAAAATAACAGTCCTCTTCTGTGCTGTGAGCCAGTGAAGTTGTTTTCAGCAAAGGGTTAATGTAAGTTGTAACAGTTATATCCAAATTAAAAGCAATTAATATCGATAAGTTTCGTTGGTGCAAATTACTTTAATCTTTAATGGCAATGTGAGCGATTCAATTGGTGCAGTTCTTTTTGTATTACTGCCAGAAGTGCCGACTGGTGTGAAATTAAAAAAGTTCTTGCTTTAAAAAAAATAGAGACCAGGGTTCGTG
Organism: Leptogaster cylindrica; assembly: GCA_963082835.1. NCBI lineage: Eukaryota > Metazoa > Arthropoda > Insecta > Diptera > Asilidae > Leptogaster > Leptogaster cylindrica. The sequence goes on from OY720106.1 coordinate 8,075,977, forward strand.
GAATACCGGTGCGAAGGGGCAGGGGGGAAGCCTCTTCAAGACGTGATTTGTGAAAAAATCAAATACATTGTTGTTTGTTATTTTGTGTTGAAGTTTACTATCATCATGTTGCATTAAATGCTGCTATATATGTTCTTTTTTGATACTGTATTTTTGGAAAATCTCAATTAAAAGAGTTTGAGAACAAAGGTATTAGAGGATGGGTGTTCCCTCCTCTTCATACAGAGATTTTAATGGCTCTCTCCCTTTTGTCTTAGGGGATGGATATAAACTCCTCCTCGTTGTCTTCTGGTTGTTCCTTTAATTTAAACAAATGATTTGAAGTTACTTGATGATTTATTTAAAAGTATTTATTCTGGCAGTCATAGTTGAAGATGTAAATAAGTAGTTTGATGGAATAAAGTAGAATTGAAGAACCTGACTCAGAACCGACAATATTCTTTTACCTATTTACAGGTTCGAACAGCCACTTAAATGCAGATAACTTTAAGACCTTCGCCGCCTGAAGTTGATCATTTTAAAGACAATAAACAGTTAAAAAAATTCTATGTAGGTATGTAAGACAAACACTTTAATAATTATAATACTATAGAAAATTCGCAATCGTCACTCGAATATTACATATTGTTTTATTATCTTTATAGTTCCATCATACAACATGCATAATATGTAAAACAATAAGCAATAAACAACTTTCTAATATAACAAGTTTAGAGCCACTTAAAACAAAAAAAGAAATATAATAATTTATTATTATCGTTATGGAAATTAATAATGCATTTTTCGATGCAGTAATGTTCTACGAAAAATGGTTAATAAAAGGTGATGAAAATAACGTTACCATTTACCATAAGTAAGTAATTCTAATTTTCTTCATCTCTCAACTCCTTTTTGTTTCTGCAATTTTGACAACACAAATTCTGGTAAACTTCGATGAGATTTCTCCTCCAATTAAACTTGTCAACAGCAATTCGGCAGTGACCGTTTTCGTGTTTTCGGACCAATGTAATATTACGTATTTTTTTTAAATTTGTTTTGTAAATATTAAACAGTTATGTAAAATAGAGTTATTCTTATGCATGTACGTAACGTAGTTCCATTATAAGCCCATTCCAACTTTTATTACATTTTCAAAATAAATTTAACCAAATAAATTAATGTGTATGTGTTTGAATTTAAAAAGAAAAAGAGCGAAAGTATTCAAAACAACTAATTTATTATTCTTGTGTTCAAACGTAGCATATTTCGCTGGTCACTTGAAAGAAAATCAATTCAGCGATATTGAATTGATTTATTTGCATCTGGCAAGGCTTCAATTTGAAAGCACGTTGTACGTTTATTAATGTCAAAATGTGATGGAGAAGAATTTGTGGCAGATAACTTGGAGGGTTACAACAAAACGAGGGTTAAAATAAAATAATTCATTTGGAAAATAAGTGTAATTATGGAAAAAGATCATAATATGGAGCTTGAGGACAACGTAGATGAGGATGATGAAATGGGAGAGGATGATTCAAGTAGCGAAGATGAAAATGAGACTCAGGATGGGTCGAAAAAAGTCTACCTTCCCGGTGATCCTCTGAACAAGGATGAGGAATTAGTGTGTGATGAATCTGTGTACGTTATGCTACATCAGTGTCACAGTGGTGCTCCGTGCTTAAGTTTTGATATAGTACCTGATGAATTGGGGGAGAGCAGGGAGGAGTTCCCACTGACTTCTTACTTAGTTGCTGGCACACAAGCCGCCAGAACTCATGTAAATAATGTTATTGTAATGAAGATGTACAATTTATCGAAGACACAGAAAGGAGATGATGATGATGGCGAGCTCAGTGATTCAGAAAACGAAGGCGATGGTGAAGACGAAAGCAAGAAACCGAAGATGTCTTGTGCCTTCATCCGACATCAGGGCTGCGTGAACCGGATAAGAACGAAAAGAATCCATAACACTGTTTTTGCGGCCACTTGGAGCGAATTAGGACGAGTAAATATTTGGAACTTAAACGATCAGCTGCAAGCAGTGGACGACGCTAATATCTTGAAAAAATATGAGAAAACAGTGGCGGAGCACCCTATTAAGCCGATTTTCACATTCAGTGGTCACCAGCAAGAGGGATATGGACTCGATTGGAATCCCATCAAACCTGGGGTTCTAGCTACTGGGGATTGCAAGTAAGTAGATTTCAGCAAGTAAAGCTAATGGTCACTAACAGTTTCCTGTTGCAGGCGTGACATTCACGTATGGGAACCGTTGGAAGACGGAACATGGAAGGTGGATCAACGCCCATTGGTGGGTCACACTGACTCCGTTGAAGATCTCCAGTGGAGCCCCAATGAGAAAAGTGTTCTGGCATCATGTTCGGTAGACAAGACAATTCGAATTTGGGACTGTCGTGCGCCACCGCAGAAGGCTTGCATGCTAACATGTGAAAATGCCCACGAAAGCGACGTGAATGTAATCTCGTGGAACCGTAATGAACCATTTATAGCAAGTGGAGGGGACGATGGTGTCTTGCATATTTGGGACTTGAGACAATTTGCGGAAAAGAAATCAATAGCTACATTTAAGCACCACACAAATCATATTACCACCGTGGAATGGTATCAAAGGGATTCAACGATCCTTGCTACTGGTGGAGCAGATAACCAACTTGCTATTTGGGATTTGGCTGTTGAAAAGGATTTGGATGAGGGTGGAGAGCGATTGGAGAATGAGGAGGATATTAAGAAACTGCCACCTCAACTCCTATTTATTCATCAAGGGCAACAAGACATCAAGGAACTCCACTGGCACCCACAATTACCCGGAGTAATTATTTCCACAGCTCATAGTGGGTTTGATGTATTTCGAACTATTAGTGTATAAAATTTGTTAAACGATCTTATCAACATATATTATTACTTTTTTAATAAACATAAATTTATAAAACGTAAACTGTATAAAAAGAAAACTAGTGGAAAAGTTGTTACTCCAACATTGCTAAGTTCACCAAGTGTCGCATTGTCGGTCTGCCATGCGGACAATTCTATGAAACACAAAATGAATATCTGCACAAATTTCTGTTAGAAAGAACAAACCCATGGATGATCAATTTGTCCCATATTTAAAATCAATCTTTTCATTTTAGATTTATTTAGAGCAGTACCAATCATCACTGACTTTCGGCAAGCCCTTGAAGCAAACATCGATCGGATTCTTGATGGACGACAAATGGAATCTGGTGGAGCCTCCTGCAGCATAAAAATCAATTCGTCAATGTCCTCCTTCCCAAACTCCCAATTTTTGCTAAAAGGTTTTGCTAACAGTTTCACTTTTCTAGTCGGCGGAGCTAAAAGATTTAAACAATTGAATTTATTTTAATTTTCGTCAATTATCATTTACCGTTGTCATCGATTTGAAACTTAAATCCATTTGCTTCAAATACTTTTATATTATCGATCAGAATCATTTCATTAACTGCTGTGAGATCCAAACGCTGGGGGAGCACCAGTTGTTGGCTCTGTAAAACAGTGGTTTTCTGCAAGTTTTCAAAATTATACTTTTCGTCGCTGGCATGTTGATCTACAATGAACAAGTCTTGATCTAGTTTGACAATGATGAATCCGAAATTGAATTGCCCAATTATATCCATTCGGGCAAACATATCCTTGTTAATCTCTCGCTGTAGTTCATCCTCTGCAGATTTGTTCTGACTGGGATTGATGGCGCTCTTAAATCTTAATCTATTGATGTTTAATGCGGTTTTGGCTTTTTTCCGACTCTCTGCCTCTTGAAGGCACAACATCTTAATTTCTTCGATGCTTGTGTTTATTTCTGCGCTAGTGGAATTTGAAGATATAACGGTTTTTTCATCATCACTTGTATCTAAAACGATTTCAGGTTCACTTTCTTCGCAATTTGATTCTGACTCATATTTATTGAGATTTTCAGGTTGTGTTACACGTTCAACGGATTTCTTTTCATTATTGGAGATGTTTTTGCAAGAAATCACGCCAACAAGCTCTTCAGATCTCTGTTGCTGTTCGTTTTGCTTCTTCGTGGATTTTATATTAATGAGAGGACGTTCTTGAACAGATGATCCCGTCAATACATCAAATTCTAAAAAAGTAACGTTTCAATATTGTACATTATAACTACAATAACTACCTTTTGAATTTACATAAAGTTCGGCAGGGTTCACAGCACTTGTACTGAGCGATGTTTCCTTTTCATCATCAGATTCCGTATCGGACTTATAGCTTGCAAAAGTTTCACCTTTATTTGATTCAGAATTGGTGTCTTGTGTTAAATACTCCTGAATTTTCATCATTTTAAAGTTTCTTGCTGAGATTTCGTCGACTATTTTCCTCTTATTGTTGAGCGGCTTCGTTGGTCCGTCAGTTGATCCAGTTGCCTTCCATTGCGACAGCACTGCCATGAACTTCTTCGGATCAGATTTTAATTTTACATCATCATCACTATCCATTTCAGTTGTGTTCCGCTCCTGGGAAAGTGACGAGTCCAGAAAACTATTCTGAACTTTAAAAGTTGACGGAATATGCCCGAACGTTTTCAACAGTGATTTTTTAATTGCTAATAAAAGTAATTTCTCATTGTTTACCAGAACTTGTCTTTTGTCTGGAGTAATGTTAACGTCTACTTCAGACCTTTCAACAATAACGTTGAGGAAGACAAAGGGATATTGATGAACATTGTATTGGTGATAGATGTCGTTAACTATTTTACTTATCTAAAGAATATGTTCACTGTAAATATATAGAGGAGAAAAGCTTTAGAGTATAGTTACATTTTTCGGATCACAAGGTCTTGAGTTCACGAAATAATACTGGCGATCCTTGGAACTCCGGCCACTTCCGTGTTTACAGCTCGATATCCAGCCTTCAAATTTAAAAGGATTCGAATTGAGACGTTCTATATCTTCCTGGTCAATTGTAAAACTGGAACTGGATTTATTCATTTCATCTACAACATCTTCAGAGAATATTTCATCCTCAGTCAGTGCTTGTTTTATTTCTACAAGATCAGAGACTTGTTTTGATCCAAAAACCGACCGAATGTTTTCTAAAACTGTGTTTGAGCCATGCGTAGAAATGAAGGTTGTTTTTGATCCACTGGAACTAATATTGGTGCAAATGATTCGGACTCCTTGTGTTGCTAAACAATATGCTTGTAGGATTTGGCACATCTTTTGAAATTCCTTTCGGACGTTTTTAGTGAACTCTTTTCTTCGAACTGGTAGAGATGAAAATAGATTTGATAAGGTGACTGTAGTTCCCACTTGTCGCGGAGCTAATGATTTTTTAACGATTTCTCCCTTGTTATTTAATTCTATTTTGGTTCCTATAGAACAATACAATTAAGATAATTTTTACTAGAAATTAAACAGCCCCTAATTTCTGGGATAAAACTTGCCTACATCTGCAGACGCGTGCCTGGTTACAATTACCATGGAGCCTAAAGCACACAACGAACTAAGGGCCTCCCCTCGAAATCCAAAAGTTGCTATGCCACGAAGGTCAGAAAACTCTCTCAACTTGGAAGTATAACATTTAGCAGCTAAATTAGTACTCATGAAAACAGAGTTTCAGGAATTTTTATTTTTTATGTACTCATTGCCTGCAAGTTTCCATCTTCAACTCCAGATCCATTGTCTGAAACTTCAATTGATTCCAAGCCGTGTTCTTTCAATTTTACTTCAACCAAGGTTGCTCCAGCATCCACTGAGTTTTCCACTAATTCCTTCACAGCTATCGCTAAGTTTACAACAACCTAAAATATAGTTGATTGTTAGCAAAGATGTATTTTTAATGAAATGAAATATATTATATATTACTTACTAGCAATATCAGAACAAAATCTTTTATACTTATTGCTAGGTATACTAAATAGGCAGCATATTACCTGTCCTGAGCATATTTTGTGTACAGAATCCTTGTCAATGGCTTTGATAGCTTTAGAAGCCTCTGTTGTAGGTTCAGGTGAATCGCTAACGTTATCTTCTTCCATTTTTGTCAGTTTTATTTGCTTTGTTTTACAACAATACTATTTATTATTACATTAAAAACACAATTTTGATCATGCAAAAACTTTTAAAACCAAAAATGCACACAACGTCACAACAGCACTTTTTTACCGGTCTTTTGACAACTATGACAAGTTGCTAACAAATGGTGGAGGCATCTTTATTTCAGTCGGTAAACTACTTTTTAGCTATGCGTGTTTCGGGTGATTTTGAAAATGATCGGCCATACAATAGTTGCCAACTTTTTAAAGTAAAACCAATCAACAAATTCTTTATTTTTGGCAAGCACAAGAGATTTCATTCACACAGGCAAATATTCCTCCGTTTCTTTATTACTCTTTAGTCTTTGTTTTGTGTTTCCATCTAGTACTGATTTAAATTTTGACAAATTTAAAGTGCGTCGTGTCTAATTAACTTCGCATATCGACAAGCACGCATTCACAATTATTAAATAATTAAATTTAATATAAAAAATAAAATAAAACATTCAAATTTAAAGCTTTCATTAAGTCAAGTGTCATTATGAAAAATTAAGGAAGTCCGAACGGACTCTAAAAATCAGTAATAGATTTCAATTGCAACGGTTCATCTAATTGACAGGGGATGTGTGTCAAATTGAGCAATTGCAAACAATGGTATAAATAAAGAATTTCTCTTTTAATATAGTGCTGTGAGCCGTGAGGTGTGAAAAAGTGATAAATGTGTTCAAGTGAACTTGTGGCAGGTTTTTTTCAGTTTTCGTAAATAAACTTTGTGGATATAAATGCGGAAAAATGCCGTTAAACGTAATTTTTCCAAAAGAATATGAGTGAGACAACATTTTGTTGCACATGCATTTTTAACTGAAATATATGTCTCCACAAAATTTCATTTGAAATCCGCCACAAGTCGTGAAACTTAACTTCTTTTGGAAAAAGTTATAGTTTTCTATAATTTTTAGCGGTTTGTTTTGAAAGTTACGGACTTTTTTGTAAACTTTGTTCTGTTGGTGGTTTTTTTTAAAAGTTATGGACTTTATTCCATAAACTTTGGTGGTTTGGGTTTGGTGTTGTTTAGTTTAGTGTTTTTTAAGTTTTTTAAGTTTTTTAAGTTTTTTACTTTTTTTTTTGTAATAATTGTTAATTTTAGGTTGTTTAAATTTATATTCTATAGAATTATTGTTAATTTCATTAAATTTTACTTTTTTATGTAATAATAAATCATGATTTTCTGCAATTCCTCCCCAAAGGGGATAAAATAGGGGACGAAATTTCGTCTGAAAATCAGCCATTTTTGAATTAGTTCTTCATAAAAATTGGTAATTCGCCTTTTTGGTTAGAAAAAAATCTCAATGAGAACTACCAACCTCTATCCTAATTCAAACACCCAAAACCACCATTGACCAGGGCCGGATTTACGTGTTGGAGCCGACTAGGCACGAATATTTTCAGCGCCCCCTCCCACCTCTCCCATGATTCCACAACCAATTTTCTGTAAACACTTTCGCTGCTGATTTTTTAGTCAAAAACACTGGTTTCCTTTTGCATTATTAACACTATCTTTTGGTGATAAAAGATCAGTTCGCTAACGGTTATTTATAAAAAATGCATAAACAATTAATTAACTTGTGTAATTATAATAGAGTTCATGTCTCTAACAATAATACATAGCTAAACTGAAACATTACATTTACTTACTGTTTCCCTTAAAAAAAAAAAACACATATAAATAATAATATTATTTATTTTTTTTAACATATTATTATGGTTACATGGGTTTTTTCCTAGCTTTTGCAGCAGCAAACTCATTAATGATATTGTCGTAATCCACATTCTTTGTAACGTCTGATTCAATAGCAATAATGGCTGTAGAAGACAACCTCTCGGCTCCCATGGTAGATCTTGAAAAAAATTAATAAATAAATGAATAAAAAGGTTATGTACAATTATCCAAAATAATGGGTGGCAGTGAGAAAATTTGCTAGAAAATTTAATTTATTAGTACTTACCTTAGGTAGTTTTTTATTCGGCGAAGTGTAGAGAATGACCGCTCTCCCGTGCAATTTGTAGCCGGTGTACTAAGAGCCATCCTTAAGGCTATTTCCACATTCGGGTAGACATCAGTTAAATCTTCTTTTTTCAACAGTTTATTTAGTTCAAGTAGGTTCAAATCAGTTTTTTCCATATCACTTTGCTCCAACAAAAAGGATTTAAGATGTAAGCATTCTTGGACGATTGACTCTTCGAGATCATTCGCGAACACTGTCCATAATTCTGTAGCTTTTTCGGTAATTGCAGACGATGCAAGCTGCTTCAGTTCTTCAAAAACCCCAAATAATGTTTGCAGGTGTTTGTACTTGTCTGCCCGAATCCTAAGTTCAGTGGTGAGGGAATCTACCATAACATAAAAAGTGTTTACGCGAAAATGGTCGGATCCTGATAAAACTTCAGATTCACTGTTCCTACATTCATCACGAGCTAAGGCTCTTTTCCTTTTCCTTTGTTGTTCTGATTTGTACTCAGTCAAACCAGACTTTTCTTTTGCCAAGGTTTCTAATCGCCCAAAATCATTTCTAAGCTCTACCAAAAAACCCGCCAACGACTGGTAATATCCTTTTACTTTACTTAAAGTTGTATTTTCACACTGAAGCTTAGTACTGACTTTTTGGAATCTTTCTAAAACAGTACTCCAAAATATGGACAAAAATGCTGTTTCTAGTGATTCGAGATTTATTCTTAGGGCAGATGCATCACTACGGCATGAAGGTTTTTCATTTCTATCATTCTCTATTAGTTTCAAAGTTTCTATAATTGCAGGCCAATTTTCCTTCAGACCTCTGCAAGCATCATTTCTCGCTGACCATCGTGTTTTAGATAAGCTTTGAAGTACCACAGAGCTTTTATGGGTCAAATAAAGCTCCCATCGATGTGTTGAGCTTGTGAAAAAATTATACAGTTCTTGAAGTAGGCCAAAAAAAGAAACAGCAAAAACGCATGAACTAACGGCCACAGATCCTACCAGATTTAGGGAATGAGCAGCGCATGGGACATATTCAGCCTGAGGACATAGCATTTTGATTCTGGCTTGTACACCCGAGTATATCCCTGCCATATTACTAGCATTGTCATATGACTGGCCACGACATTTTGTTATATCCAAATCGAATTTCTCAAAAACACCGACAATGGCATTTACTATCTCTTCAGCTTTGTGTCCGACGTTAGGTAGAAAACACAAAAATCGTTCTACAGGCATGCCATCTCTGGTTACATATCTTAGTACAAACGTTAACTGGTCAATGTGAGATATGTCGGGAGTAGAGTCTACCACAATCCCAAAATACTTTGCTTCTTTAGCTTCATTTAATATTTGTCTTCGAACATTTTGAGCCATAAGAAGAATAAATTCTTCATACGTTGTCTTGGATATGTAGGAAGTATTTCCAGATCCACCATCGCCATAACGTTTCAAATGTTCAGCCAGAAAAGGATCAAATTCTGCTAAAAATTCAAGTAAACCCAAAAAATTGCCCTGATCAAATAATTCCAAATGTTCATGAGAACCACGTAACGCTAGTCCCTTAGTAGTGAGATATTTAACAGCAGCAACAACACGTTTAAGTACATTCCTCCAATATTCTATTTCCTTATCTAACTGTTCGACAAGTTTTAAATTAACATGGCCTTTGGTTCTGCCTCTCATTTTCAAAACTCCAACGTTTGACTTATGAAAAGGAGAATTTTCGTGACCTTGTACTCTTTGCGAGGCGTTTTTCCAATCATTAAACCCTGTCGTGAATGCATTTGTGTCTTTTTTTCCACTAAATAGCATACAAGGTACACAAAATACACATCCCTTGGTTGGAGAATATACCATCCAATTTCTATTTATTGTTTCCTCATTTTTGAGTTTTCGAGAAAATAACTTATCTGATAAAAACCTGTCTATGTTCTCCTGGTCGTATCGGCGTCGAGATGATGTATAAACTGTTTGTCGGTTTTGTGGTGCGCCATGTTGAGATACATGATTTCGTAGTTCTTCACTGATATTCCAGTGAGCAGGATCAGATTTAAATTGAAATACCGTGTCCCTACTGTCAGTGACAACGGCCTCAGAACTTTCGTTATTTGTTTCCAAAACTCTTTTTTCACCTTCATTACGATAATCGCAAATTTCACTCTCAGTAGTAATTTTGTCTATACTATCATTCTCCTCAACAAAATTATTTGATGAAAGGCTCGATGGTTCGTCTTTATTAACTTTTTTCTGTGTTTGCTGCGATTCTTGACAAAAATAGCTTGTCAATTTTGGAATTTTGTTTAAAAGTTTTTCGTTTCTCTCCTGCCGCTCCTCTCGAAGCTTTTTGTACTGATAGCCACTCGGTTTATTTGCACTCATTATTTTAAGTTATTTTTCAGGTTTTTTTAAAAAAAATAAAATAAACAGTAATTTAAACAAAATACAAAATTAAGTTGCTAATTATTATTAACACTAATTTCTTCTCTTTGTAGCTAACTATGTAGAACTTATACCTTCAAACGCGGGACTGCACATAAACTAAAAACACTTGATTATAATACACGAACTATACCATTGCCGCCTACTTTCATTCATTCCTGACGACCAATTTCGTTAGAATTTTCATCAACAAAATTTCACATGAATTTTCATGCAATGTACATTGTACGTGTTACCTAGCCGTTAAATTTGGCTATGAAAAATGTGCCGCAGTATAACAATGCAAAAAAGATAAAATAAGAAATTATAGAGGATTAATAATATGATAAAGCATTCAGGCATTCAGAAGAAGCAAGTTTTTCAAACTAAAAGAAATTCATTTTCATGCAGTGTTAGCAACAGTGTGTATGTAAGGAAATTTTCCCTATTGATTGAAGTGGAATTATGCTATACTACAGATCACAGATGCCGCCGCGCCGCCGCCGCCGGTGCATAGCTAATAAATTTACCCACCAGCCGCCACTTGAGTTTGTCTGAACGTTTTCGTTAGAACTTGCCTCAAATCTGACACAATGCGAAAATAAAACCGTGAATTAAAACCGTAAGTTTTCGCATAGCCCAATAAATTTAATTTTTTTTTATGGTTTTAATTTTTTGTTACAAATTTGCGCCCCTCAAAATTTCGCGCTCTAGGCAACTGCCTAGTCTGCCTATGCCTAAATCCGGGCCTGCCATTGACTTTAAAAAACTAACTCTACGGGAAACGGTTCTATATCATATGTATTATACATCGCATTTGGGGGTAGTTGTAAATTCAAAATGTAATCTATAATGTATTATGATTTTGACCGACCCGGAAAGTGAAATTGAAAGTGTTGTCAAATGTATTTTTTTTCTTTGAATGTAATTTATTATTGAGTTGTGTAGTTGCCTTTGCATCAGCTTGTCACTCAAAGAAGCTCTTAATAATAATGAAATTGGTCAACTTTGGGGAACTAATTTGTTTAGTATTCCGTTAATTGAAAACAAAAGCTACATTAATTTAAAGCGTTTGTCAACAGTTTTGATTTTTTACCAAGTTTTAAGAATACGATATAAAAACAAAAAGCAATAAGATATAGTTCAAAATAAGGATAAGATGGATTTTCGAGCTACATTAATGAAAATCTTGTTGTTGTTTCTTAATACTCTGTACGCAGTAAGTTTATAAATTATTCATAAATATTAAAATCTGTCTGTTCTACCAAATTCGTTCGAGCGTCAAGAGATAACGGAAAATAACAAAGGACAACTTCTGCCTTTCGTTATAATTTTTTATCTGCAATACCAACTTACATATGAAGTTTGCAGTTCCATAAGCTTATATACCTATTATATCCAGGTCCTCTAGAGAAATGGTTGATGTAATTTAATTTTGTTCATTTATTAAGAACAAAACTAATCTTCATATTTCTATAAGTACAATGTACTTGCTATATATTTTTTTTTATCTGATTTTTTGGAAATCATTATACCTTATACCTAGTCTATGTAAATTTTGGTATATATTTAGCAATTTATATGGATTTTATTAACTTTCTTCTATGTATAAGATCCTTGGAACCATTGGAGTAGTGCTGTATTCAGTTATAATCCTCAAGGTAGAGCCATTCGGCTCATTTCAAAAGTATGCTTTTATAAGTTTACTTGTTCTTAGTTTCGTGTTTTGCATTATTGCAATTTTTGGATGCTTGGCAGTTTTAAGAGAATCGCACTGGATGTTAACAATTGTAAGTAACAGTGTAATTGGTTATAAACATTAATAATATTTCGATAATATGTTTCAGTATTCAACAGTATTCATTGTTTTATGGATTTTGCAATTTATGTTTCTAATAACGATGATTGCAACCATAGGTATGCTCAAAAAGGATGTTGAAATAAATATTTTTGAAAAGTGGCAACAAGTTTCCGAGGATCCAAGTGGAATGAACACAATTCAACGATTGGTAAGTATGGATGTAATATGTAATATAAGTATAGCTCTAAAGCAATTAAGATTTATTCTCGATATACACAGATTAGCAACAATCCGTTAAATATACGGATGCAGTTGGATGCAGTTAAAGGTCCGTCCAGATAGTTTTGCTTTTGCCCATGTAAATTTTTTTGAGGATATAATTAAAAATGGCGGCTTCAGGCACAGTGGAGTGACTGCACTTTTTTTCGAGCCGGTTGCAATTTCTCCTCGACAGTGGCGGATTTACGATTTCCGGGGCCCTAAGCTTAAAAACTTTTGGGGCCCCTTCCCCAACTTTTTCAATTTCTTTCAAAACAATATTTTAATGGAAACTCGGTTTTTCAAAACAAAACTTACAGTCTATTAATAAAATATAGGGTATATCAAAACAAAATATAAGAAATGAATAATAATCAATAACAAAAGAGGAAACTATTTTAACAAGAGTAAAGGTACAAAATACAAAATAAAAATTTTTTTACAAAAAACAACATTATGAACATCTAAAATTATTGAAAAATTAAAATAGAATATAATATAAACTAGTAAGGAAGCAATTGGTCACACCAATTACGTGATACCCTAGATGTAGAAAAATATACTCATTCTTATATCAAAATTTTTGTATAAAAACGACTCATGCTTATATGGCAACACTAAGAAGGTGTTGCCCGATTTTGCAAATCTTCGAACTTGACCTTGCAATTTTAATCAAATATTATTGTACCAAATTACAAGTCTGTAGCTACAAGCGTTCTCGAGTTATCGTCTGGACAGACAGACAGACACAAAGACAAACAGACAGACAGACAAGCAGACGGACATGCATAAAAGGGTTTCTTTTCACTTCCCAATCATGAATATATAGTTCTTTCTTTTCTGTGACGATTATTTCTTGGCGTTGCAAACGTTCGCTCAAATCTAATATCCCCTACATCTAGGGTATAAAAACGGAAAAACTAATATCACAATATTAAAATTTTTTTCTTATTATCAATATAATAAGCAATAATATCTCACATAAAATACAAGTAGAATGAAGAATAAACTATACTCGGTCCGTCACAGTATGATGGTATTTTTTAACTAACAGCTGAATTTTGTTTTTCATTTAATTGCGTTTCGTGTGACTTAGGAAATATAGTAGTTTGAGGGGACAAATTAAGGATTTTTTTATTTCACTTACACATATAGGCCGAATTTTCATTCTGAAAAAATATTGATACGATGGGGGGCCCCTGTGGGTCTCGGGGCCCTACGCTTCAGCGTACTAAGCGTACCGGTTAATCCGCCACTGCTCCTTGACGGATGAATCTCGAATAACGAATCAAAATAATTTCGAATTTCGATTTAGTATGTTATTATCTAGGAAACATCGTACGGGTTTTAAAAAATATTTATTTTTGAAAATTTTATGAGCATTTAAAGATAAACAACCAAAAAATTAGGAAAAAATTATTAAATAATTGTTTGTAAAATCAACAATTTTGCGTTAATTAAAAAATCAGTACAGTGTTCCCTGGGTATTAGTGTGGTGCAAGTGTGTACCAAATTTCAAGTCAATCGATTGAAAACTGTAAGAGTTATTGGTCCGGCGAGTTGAAAAAAAGTGATTTCGAGAAAAACGCGTTTAAAGTTTCAACTACCTAACTGAAAAAATATGAGCAAAAATGAGAATACTAGAGTGGTGTTACCCCTGAAATGAACCTGTTCTAGTACCCCCAGACCCATCAAAATTTTTTCAAACATTCTTGACGCTATAAACGATTATTTAAGCAAAAAAAAAATTTTTTCGATTTTCCGAAAATGCTAGAGTGGTGTTACCCTTAATAGCAATGGAAGTACTCAGTGAGGATCAGGGAATTCGATTGATTCGCTTTTATATTAAAGATCCAACTACTTCCAAGTCCAGCCATGCATAATGTATATGTTGTGGCAGACAGAAAGTGAGATTATACCTTTCCTGTCGTTTCGTTCGTCTAAAATTCGAAATTTGTCAAACTCTTTTGTGTTTGTCTCCGTTCATTCTCGTTCGTCTCAATGTGGGCATTGCCATCGAAGTACAAGGGGGCCAGAAAACTGAAAAAAAACGAACGGAGGTTACCGAACGAAAGGAGCCGGAAATATCTGGGCGGGCCATAAATCGATATTCAGATAATTAGTTTAAATTAATTGGAACTAAGTATACATATAATATAAACTATACTTATGTTTACACTTTGGAAATATGCATCAATTGTAAAAAATATATTTTTAACCTCAGTTCAAATGTTGCGGTTTGAACGGACCCAAGGATTATGGCTCTCCTAAAAACATCCCGAAATCTTGTTGTTTTAATAACGGAAATTGTTTAAATGCTTATTACCAGGATGGATGCAAAGAAAGATGTATACATGTTTTGAATTCATTTGTAATTGCCTTAACTGTTACAGATTTTGTAAGTCTCATCATAAAAGTACGTCTTGATTTTAAATCAACTATTGAACTACTATTATATTAAATAAATACTTTCAGCTCATTGTAATTCTCTTCGCTTGTTTTTTGGCAAAACGACTTCGAGAAATATCAAATCGGACCAGGTACCATATATCGTCTGAGCACATAAGTTAAATAAATATTATATAATGTTTATGTACAAATACATTTCAAAATAAAATAACTTTCAATATAATTTATACTATTTTCATGTTGTTTGACAAATGTATGGGTTATGAATGTTGATAAGAAGGTGTAACAAGGTGTATACCTTACATATATGTAGTATCATGCGAAACATAAGCAACGCTTTACACGGGAAAACAATAATCTGAAAAAAATAAGAATTTTCGCTGCCATTTTGTTTTTTGCAAATTTGACCTCGAAATACCACCTGTACCAAATTTCGTAAAGATTACTCAATATTTTCTAGTTTTGGCCAGTTTTTTGGGATGTTAAGCCACTGCGCGCCCCTTGCTTGGCTAGGACTCTAGGAGATCCCTGTTCATCAATCTAACCAATAACCAGTGGCAATAATGCAAGTTTGAAGAATTTGAAAAATTTGCACTAAATTTATTTTTGATTTACAAAACGCTTTCGGTTACTTATTAGTACTACTTTGGTATGAGAAAAATTTCAAACAAACGCCAAACAGAAATGTGTCTGAAATCCGAATCCGAAAAAATGTTGAAATCCGACAATTCCGAAATTCGAAACTTTCCGACGACACTTATTTTGGGCACACACCCAAAACCCATCAAGAACCGAACGAACGAACGACCTCTTCACCTCTTTGGGTGGCGTGGGGGATGACGCCTAAAATATCACCCCATAAATTCAAATTTGCAAAAGTTAATCAAATTGTACATTGGTAAAACGTGTACATTGCAATGTATTGTTGACTCGAAAAAATCGGTTCTCTATATAATCATGTCTGTCTGTTGTGTGTTGTCTGTCTGGCCAAACGATAACTCGAGAGGCCTTGTAGTAAGACGATTGAAATTTGGTACAGTAATATGTCGGTAAAAATTGTAAGGTCAAGTTTGAAGATGAGAAAAATCGGGCAACTCCTTCTTAGTGTTGCCATATGAGTCTGAATCGTTTTTATACAAAAATGTTGACTTTGTTTGCTGAATAATGAATATATTTACATATTAGGCACCTTTTTTCGTTATTGTTGTAAATACGTATTGCAATTAATTATTTGCATGAAACTGTTTTTAAACCGATTTTTTTTTACACGATCTTGAAATTTTGCAGACATAACTATCTTTTTTTAGATAGATTTCGAAGAAAAATCTACCTATTGAGATGTATACCATGTGTCCATATCACGACTTTCGAAAAATTCTTCCATAGTTCGAAACTTTATAGATATATACAGGGTGTTTCGCTAGCAAGTATTCCAACATGCACCAATCGATTCTTTGAAGTGTTGTGATCAACTAGTACGATGAGACATTTTGTCGTATAACCCCGCCTTCACCCCTTTTTTAAGCGCTGAAACTTTTTCATCTGTGTAGGGAGGTCAGCTAAAAAAACCGTTATAACTTCTGTTCGGAACTAGATAGAAGGGCAAACAAGGTGTCAATAAAAAGTACGTATTATGACCTTTCCAGCAGTGTCTCACATGTCTCGATCCGCTGTCAAATGTGGCAAATATGAATGTTCAAATTCAAAATTTTGGTTAAAATTTACTTTTCTAGTTTTATCTTTCGTCCTTAAAAATTTCCTTCCTTAAAAATGTACCTATATATTCTTCTTTAAAAAAATTTTTGTGGAGTTTTGTGGAATTTTCCGCAGTCGTGCAAAGCAAAACTTTGGAATCGGTCGGTAGACTGCTAAATTTTCATTTTCACATTGTTTTAGATGTTGAATACGTTCGTCGTTGTGGGCAAAAATTGAATTAGGAAAAAATAAGTTTTAACCGTCAGTGGTCAAAGATACAAAATAACAAAAGTACAAATGAGCGAGTGCCATGGACAGTGCATATGACATCCTAGTTATTTAAATAGTTTGTCTAACTAACTAACTGTGAAGCCAAATAAGAATGTGGCGAAAGCAAAATACATTGCTGATTGCTAGACTACAATAGATTATGAAAATTAAATGAAGAGATCTCAAGTGCCTCCAAAATATACTTTACAAGCTAAAAAGAGTTAGAATTATCTGCAATATTATTCAGACAAATTTCGCTTCCTAAAGGATTAATATTTTTCCGTTGGGAAAGTTTTACAGTGGAATATAAGTCTTATTGTGTACTTAACGATTAACTGCTAAGTTTTCTGATGTGGTTCATGCTAATTCAGAAAATAACGAATGAACGTTAACTAGAAATTATTTGATCAACTTTTTGGCAAGCATTTAAGAATTACTTACAGTGGTATTGATATTTTATACATTTCAATGAACATATTCTTGAATAACCTGCAATTATCTATCGTCATCAATTAGGTAAATATCATTCGCAGACACCAATCCATTAATAAAAACACCATATTTTACTTAATCGTTTATTTGAAATTTACATTTTTTATATTAATTGAAAGAAATTTTAAATGAAATTTGATCGATTTGAACTCTCCTTATATGTATAAACTTATGTTTCAATAAAAATTGTACGTACATGACATAACTTCTACAAATAATTTACATTCCGTAATTTATACGAATATTGATTAGAAAAATGCTGCTAACTATTTAACTTGACTAAAAACAAAAAACAATAAAAAAATTAATTGAATCGATTTTTGTGTCAATAGACATTGATTGCATTTTATAAAATTTCTTAAGAAAACATTAGTGCTAAAAAATTTAGTGATTTTAAGCAATCACTGCGCGGGTATAGGTTTGGATAAGACTGATGTGTCGGCTCGTCTTACAAATACGCGTTGTTGTATTTATAAATGAAGTGACAAAAAAAATCAAGACTGAGTTAATGGCGGTAAAATGTTCCTTAGGCATGACC
Source organism: Leptogaster cylindrica (assembly GCA_963082835.1). Lineage (NCBI taxonomy): Eukaryota > Metazoa > Arthropoda > Insecta > Diptera > Asilidae > Leptogaster > Leptogaster cylindrica. The sequence goes on from OY720106.1 coordinate 8,093,879, forward strand.
CCGAAAAATTGTAATAAAAGGCCCTCAGTTCGGCAGTTGAAATGAAAGAAAGGGTCTCAGTCCTGGACTGAGTGCCTCACTTTAAGTAGTATCAGTGAATAAAAGCTGCAAAAACAAGGAGTTTTGCAATGAGATCTGCTTTAACTGGCCTGTAGTAGAAAACGGTAATTAAGAAGATGAGGCAGAAGAGGTTCTCAACAATATAACAAGTTTTAAAAACTAAAACAACATTGTGCTAAATCAAAGTTATCCGCCAAGTATTATACGTACATTGTACATTATATACATATAATTAAACATTTTTGAGATTTCTTGAACTTGGGTATATGAGGTAGGTATCTTTTTTGTTTTTTGTAGGGTGAGGAGATTAAATCTGAAGCCGATTTTGACGAAAGAGTGTAGAAATGAAAGAAAAAATTAAAAAAATAATTAAGAAACAAAATGAAGAAAAAAAAGCCCGCTAGGCCAATAATTGTTCCGCGTTTATTCACTGACTCTGTGCGACCTGTTGGTTTGGGCAGTAATGTTCGCTGACCTTTGTTCGGAACTTGGGGGTCTCTTTACTCAGGCGTCAAGCGACAATCGTGTTGTATTCACTCTAGAATAATAAGCCCATGTGTAAGGATTTTGCAGCGTTTTTTAGTTTTCCCAGTTTGTAAAAGCGATTCAAATAAAAAAATCCCTTTAAGAAGGCCTACAGACTGAGGTAGTTTCGAAGTGTTTTTGATTGCCTGTTTTGGGGTAATTTTTTTCAAAATCGAGAAACTAGCTATTGATTTATAAACTACTCATCAAGAGAAGTTTGAACTTCCACTCCCACTCTCAGAACCCATGAATCGTTGATGTCGCCATAAACTTCATAGGGAGGACTCTAATTTATGCAGACAAATTTCTTTTTAAACTCCAAAGGGCCAAGATATATTTTTTTCAAAATTTCAACCCCCTCTTCTGCCCACCACCTTGGGCTGATTTTGCTCATTAACGAACTTAACCGAGCTATTACGCCTGGAAATAACTTAAAAAATTTGGTTCAATTATATCTTCAAAATTGCGACAGGTATCGTGTCCCTAAGGACGCGTTAAGAAAGCGTTGTATAAAAAATTCGAATAGAGGTCATTTTTGGCGTCCAGGGACCATGATCGAAAAAACTATGTAAAAAAATTCCGAAATTTCCGCCATGAGGGAGACTACAATAGGTAGTTTTCTTCGAAATCTATACCTAAAACAGGTAAGGACATTTGAAATGTTTGTTTTATATTTACATTGAGGGATTGTGCTTTACTTTTTTCATGATGTGTCGATTATATCATAGAGTAGAATGTGCTCCCCAATTTGTGTTTTTTAAATTAAAGGTCACTTTGTATTTGATGTGACTTGCCATGAGTAAAAATGAAAGCTTCCGATGTTTTTTCCTGCATTGAAATTCTAATTCTCTGTTCTAGATATTCTTGAAGATGAAAGTTTTGCAAGCACAGATTTAGTAAAAATACAACTTTATTCAATAGTTAACATATGCGCAACATGATAGAATTTTCTTTGAAAGGAAATTGGTATATTATTAGGTTAAGAATCAGTTTTATATTCAATATGGTACCAATTTTGTTTTGAGTATACGTCGACTACGAAGAAATCCTACAAAGCAATCTAATTAAGGATAAATGAGCACTTAAAATATCATTTCGATTACAGTACACACTTACAGTGAATCCTGAACTTTCGCAGCCGCTAAAACTGTACTTATTCCTAATCTTAATGGTTAATTAAATAAGATGCATGTTTCACAACAAATCGACAGCGCATAAGAAATTTGAGAAAAATAATAAATTATCAAAACAATGATTTTTCAAAATCTACAGTTTTCGTTTTTCTAGCACAAAAAATCGTCAAGCTTTGTCTATTCATTTTGTACAATCTTCAAGTTTCGTAAGAAAGCAATTTAAAACCAAATTGAACAATTTGATTTAAATATATTCTAATTCCTAACTGCAACTTCAAATAAAATCTTAAATAGATGAAAAATTTCGCAAATTACATTATTTATAAAGAAATAGAAATTACTTACAATAATTAATCCAATTTGGATTTAATTCACATTTATACCATTTTCACTTCCATACAAGGATATACCACTTAAAAAAACTTGAGGTCATATTATTAAATTAGAATGTAATTATTATGTTGCTTGAAAATAATTTGGATAAAATTAACGACTTTGTAATATTTGTTATTGTGGGAGCGCATTCATTTCAAACAACCTTTTGTGATTGCATTTAAAATGTTTCATTTTTATCGGTTTTCCAGATAAATCTGCCGTTTACCGTTATCGTGTAATTTAGGCGTCTTTTTGTTCAAGTGACAAATGAATCATAATTGAATGAATAGAAGTACATTAAAACTGAAAGGATGAAAGTCCAGTGCGGTTTGCAAGAGAAAAATGATTTTTGCATATATTTTATGAATGGAGATGTTCAACATTTTAAATTTTCCATTGGAAATCATTTTTTGTAATGAACTCCTCCTTCTAGGGACGGTGACAGGATTCTCGGGCCCTATGCTAGGGCAACTTAAGAAACCTGTGGCCTCTTGAAATGCGAAGTATATATACAATAGGTAACATAAAACAACAACAAAAAAGCAATGATAATTATAATTGAATCCTTTATATCAGAAACTATCTAAGTATTTTTTTTATGAGCGGATTTTTTAATATTTCAATTCATGAATAAATACATTGTTTACAGTAGAAATCAGCTTGGTAAGTAACATATGAGCAAGGTTATGAGACAGCATTTTAAATATTACATTTATTTCAGAAGGAATTCATACGCCATCGCGCGTACTTTAAAAAAGTGCACTTATGTGGTTTCTGAAATAAACGATACAATTATATCAAGATACGAGCAGGTCTACCCGGTTTCACTCAGGACGGTGAAAATCATAATATAATGTACATCATATTACTTTTTGGATTTGCAACTGCCCCCAAACGCAACATATATTACATAGAACCGTTTCTCGTAGGACGATTTAAAACAATAGTTGTTTAGTTTTCTTCAGTCAAGGGTTGTTTTGGGGAGTTGAATTAGGATAGAAGTCGGTAGTTCTTATTTAACTTTTTTTCTAACCAAAAAGCCATACGAATTTTTATGATTTTTTTACTTCAAGAATGGGGAATATTCATAGAAACTTTCAACTCCTATTTTACCCCCTTAGTGGTTGAATTTCAAAACATTCTGATACAGATGTTTCTTTCTATCTAACGAAAGGTCGAATACCATTATTTTTAATTTTTTACCTCCAAAATGGCGGATTTCCAGACGAACTTTCATCCTCTATTTTACTCCTTTATGGGTGGAATTTGAAAAAAGGCTGATATACATATATATTATATACGAGTACGTGTTTCTTTATTTCTAACAAAAGGACAAATACCAATTTTGTGGAATTTTATGTTTAAAAAATGACGGATTTCTAAATAAATTTGCATCCCCTATTTTACCCCATTTTAAAAGATATTCGGCCTTGGGAAACTATAGCTTAAAGCCGGAGGTACACGATACGGAAAACGTCATATTTATAAGGAAATATCTTTGTAGATGTCACTTTTGTGACATCGAGTCACACGATAAGCAAAAATGAGTTTGCAACCTGTATTTTGCAATTCACAGATTACCGCGACGCCGCGCCGCCCGTAAGAGCAGTAATCTCAAAACTGTGTACATAAAGTTTTGTAATTTAAAATTTATTAGATTTCAACTGTTTGGGCACAACCGCACGGTGTGAATAATCGAATCATCGAATCGAATGGAGTTGTCAAACGACAGGCTCGCCACCAACACCATCTGGTGGTGTAAAATGCATTCTCATACAAAACGCAAATCACGATTTCTTCGATTTTTCGGCTTTTCCTTTGGGTTTTTCCGAATTTCCTTTTTCCTAAACCACCCCTATATTGAGACAAACCAAACAAAAAAAAGAATCATTCAAATCGGTCGAGCCGTTCTCGAGTTTTTGTGAGACTAACGCAATGCAATTGATTTTTATATTATAGAGAAGATAGAAAAAGAAGATATAAAGAAAAGAGTACTGAATGAAACCCGGATGAAACGGGTCAAACAACATGCTAGTGCTCTCATAATATGTATTTCGTGTTTTTGTGTTGTTTTTTGCTCTCACGATTTTAAAATCCCAGTCACTTTCAAAATGAGATCCCGAATACATTAGTGCTGGGCGCCAGGGTATCTGCCCCGGTTGTTTCCCCCTGTCGACGGCAGTATATTAATTTCTTAGTTATTTTATAGCGTACAATATTCCGTTAAAATAGGAATAGACTTTAACAATTCAGTGATATTATGCTCTTCCAAATGTGCAATTAATTTTTCAGAAGTTCGTAACAATGTCGTGAATTTTTGTAAATTTTCAACAATTTCTTTAGTCATATTATCTGATGAACGTTTGATAAATTCCGATAGTTTTTTACCTAATTCACAATTAATGTATAAATCTTCTAAGTTAATATTTGAATCATTTTTACATAAAAATAGCGTTGACAAAATACTTAAGGCAATTAAAGCTTCATTTTGCATAACAAGATGCTGTGATGTTAACATATTAACCATGCTTTCGACGGCGCCTTCTGTGTTTATAAAGGCTCGCAGGCTGCTGGTATTATCCTCGGTTTTTGTTGACGATGTACCCTCAGCAGTTTCAGATATTTCAGATGCAGTTGATAAATCCTTTTCCTTAGATGCACTGCTTCTATTATAGTATGCATGTTTTATAATCCATGCCATCAGACGAAGTGATTCTCCAGTAACTCCAGCATAATCAGATGATTTACTCCACATTACTAATTGCTTTATTAATGATCTATTTTCCAGTAATTGTAGAGCTAATTTTTCTATTTACAAAAACTTATTTAATAATAATATTGTTAATTGTCAATAAATGTTCACCTTGACCATCAACAGTCATCCTTAAAGTGCCAAGCAATTTGAAAACAACAGGAGGCTGATGAATTTCCAACATTGGCAGAATCGTTTCCACTAATCCAGCCTGAATAATGGCTCCTTTGTTTGGCTTTGGTATAACAAGATTCCTTAGAGCACTTAGCAATGCATGCTGCAGACGCATATCATCCTGTACACCGTTATTCTTTGAAAGTATTGCTACAAGATGTGAATCTTAAGAACTTCACACAACAGCATGAAAATTTTATATCCTTACCCAAGAGTTTTCTCATCACATCCTGCTCCACCATGTATATGCAATGACTGTCGGTGCGAGCGAAATTCCCAAGTGCTAACACGCCAGTTGTTAGCAAATCTATGTCGTATGATTCCAGCCAGTCTTCCATGTTCTTCAGTAGCGGTGTAGTGTAGAGGTAGTGCATAGATTCATCTGGAAACCAATTACACTTTAATTACGTTAAGACCTAATTTAATGGCCCCAACCCCATCACCCATCCCTTGCTCCCCAATCCCATTCAGGACATCTCTTTCTCACCTCCAGTTAAAATTAAGACAATTAGATCACATGCCAGTTTCATTAAGGCTCTCGCTTCGCTCGTGTTCGCCAACATTTTGTATTTTTCCAGAAGCTTGTAGATGGTCTCACATAAACCCTCCTTTGCCAGCAGCAATTTCACGTCATCTGAAATTTTAATAGAATTTTGAAAACTCACTATCTACATCGAAATGTGTAGAGACAAAATAATAGAATTGCGTCTTTGCGTATCACTTACCATTTTCTGCTTGATAGTGCAGTAATTCAAGGCACATTTCCGCTAAATCAGGATTTGTTGATGTGGCTAAAATCTGGGCAAGTTGCTTATTGAGTTTTGGCTCAAAATTCAAATCGGACACATTTTCTGTTAAAATACTGAGTGGCGGTAAAATATTCAGCAATAGATCTTCACATTTTTCAGCATCGTTCGCAGTTTGATCAACAATTTTTTGAATTTTCTCCATTATTCCAAGTTCCATGGCACGTTTCGCCAATGTCTCACCACCGAGGAGATAATTTGAAATCAAACCACCCCGAACTTTAATAAACTGTAGCTCGTTGGCTTTATCACAATGCGCTTCAATATCCAGCAACTTTATCAGATGCTCATCACCTTTTATGCTTAATATTATATTTCGTGCCTCGTCATTTAAATAACAAATATTTCCCAATGCACGACAAATTTGCGTTGTTAGTTCCATATTGAAATTCATTTCAATATCTTTTATGCATTCTATTAGAATCGTTATTATTTCTAATTGTGTAAATTTTTTTCGTTGATTTTCAGTTTTTGTTATTTCAGCTATGCATTTTGCAACTTCTGTGTTTAATTTTTTGTTATTTGCTTTTAGCAAATTTAAAAATGGTTCGGTGAGCTCATATTTGTCGTAACAATTTGGTTCACTTGCAATGATTTTATGCAATGTTGCTACTGTTTGTTCTGTGTCTTCTTCAATTGATGCTTTTTTTAGAGTTTCAATGATTTCTTCAAGATCGCCTGGAATTTAATAACTGATTTTAGTTTAACTTTAAGATAAAACATTAACGTAGAAATATGCAGGCCCTGCCCGCTAAAATTTATTCAACAATGTAAATATTGATATATGTACTAGCAAGCCCTCGCTCACTTCGCCACGCGTTAATATGTATGTGTAAATAATTAATACGACAAAAAATTGAGCAATAAATATCTATAGATAAGAATAGATTCTTAGATTATTAGATTATTATTCTTTGAATTGGGTTTGAATTTTTTTTATTTATAGGCATTTATTGTAAAGCTCTAAGGTAGACAACATTTTATGATTTTCTATCTTGTGTGTAAATGAATAATGCCGATGGCTTGCCTACTCGTGAGTGTGCAACATAAAACTGTCCATGCGGCGAAAAGACTGGGTACTCCAAATTTATTACTCTCCACACACCCCAACCCCAATGAGTAAATTTTTTTAACTAATTAGAGGTTTTAATTTTCAGCTACTTTTCTTGCACCTTACATAACTCTTCAATGAGGACTACCAACCTCTATCTTAATTACCATTAAATAACTACCACCAAACGCGACCGCGACGTAGATTACATAGAACAGTTTCCCTTAGGTTGGGTTATAATAATAGATAGTCTGTTAGTTTTTTTCACTAAAGGTTGGTTTTGGGGGGTTGAATTAGGATAGTTGTCATTGAGCTTTATCTAATGATGCAGAAATGTAATTTTATACAAACATGAAATTGAAATATGTATTTGAGAACATAATTACATATAACCTGAAGAAAAATCAATTTTAAAAAATATTCAAAAATAACGGTCATTAACATATCCCTGTCGGCCATTTTGAGTAAAATTTATATGGGTGAATTTTTTCTAAAACTTAAAATTGCTATCTATAAATTGAGATATAAATTATAAAAATACAATTACATATATGTATTTGCAAGAGCAGTTATTTTTTGAAAAATTAAAATTTGTTAAAATTGTCATTTTTCAAATCCCGTTATAAACCAAACGAAATTTTTTTTTGAGAAACCACCAAATCTATTTCATACTACCTACGAGTATCTTATGAACAAAAAAAAATATTAAAACAATCGGAGCTCATGAAGTCAGAAAATTTCCTAATATTGGTCGATTGTTTGTGGAATGACCCGTAAAAAAGATTTTTTGTTTTTAAATATTTGTAAAAATAATCAGGAGGCAAATTAACACAGATTTTCTTTTAAATTCTGTAAGTCTAAGGCATTTAGTATATTTACAAACAATCGGAAAAAGGATTTGAAAATTTAAGTTTAAAACTCCAAAATTTTCAAAAAATCTGTACTTTTCTCAAAAATGCGTTAGGTATATATTTGTGAATATATTACTGTCTTAATCTGTGGAGTCTTCTGAAAAGTTTAAGACGAATTTTATTGTGATATGATCAATACACCCAAGTTATAAAGGTGATAACATGTAATCGATGCAAAAAGTTTTAAAAACGAAAAAACGCAAAACTATTTAGGCAGCTTCAAAAATTCATATCTCAAAAAGCATTTGAAATAAGAAAAACAAATTTCATATTGTTAATTAGGACAATATAAAGAACCCAAAAAAAACATTAAATTCTGAGAACATGGGTGACATGACCTGGATGAAGTGACATGGAATGACCCAAGAGTGACTAGAAGTCTGTCTGTTAGTGAGATTGACAACCTTATTTTTGTATCCTGCTTTCGAATTTTCGCTTCAACTATAGACAGGACGTTTCAAAAGTTGTATAGTACGACATTCTCTAAAATTTTTTTTAGCTATGTGTGAACCTCTAGATTTAAATCATTGAATAGTGTATCTTGAAAGCTTAAATTCGCTTTCTCATCAAAATACTTCTCTTTTTTTAACAATTTGTTTCACTCTCTTTTTTCTATTAATAATGTGCAGCAACGACAGCGGCTTCTCCGACTTTTACGCACGAAATTTTCCTAAAAATTTATCACTTGCGAATCGATAAGCAACTATGTGGAGACACTTCTGGAAGCACTTGCAGCAAGTCGCAGAAATGAACTCGCAGAAGATACTTGCGGAAGTAAACTTGCAAAACTTTTCCTGTTAGTAGAAGGTCCTTCAGCAAATATTTACAGAAGTATGCAAGTGGACACACGCCTTAAGTGTTTAAACTAATTGATATATAATTGTGGAGATTTCGTTCAAAATTGTTTGAAAAAATAAAGTGAAATTGAGAGCAATCAAATGTTCAATTAAATTAAAGTCGAAGAAGCCAATATGTCGCCATTTCCGCATTTAAGGCTCATGTATTGTATATTTTTCGAAAAGAGAATGGTCAAAATTGTATGGAGCGTGGGCTATTTGCGGCCAAGATTAAGTTTGATATTTCTTGATATAGTTTAGTCCTACTATTAATGTGCAGAAGTTTTATCGCCGCCATGTACTTCTAAAAGGGATAAAATACATTTTTGTTTTGAATAGATTTACTATGTATCCTGCCTTATGTTCAATGCCAAAATAAAAAATAAAAGTGAAGTAAATAATCTAGAAGTATTTATTAAATAATTAAGCAAAAAAGATAAACAATCGCATAGTGCACAATGACACAAACGTAACCGAAGGAGTGCGCGGACGGCGCCCATGACCCTCACGCCGCGCCACCGCACATTTGGGGCGAAAATTCATTTTGTTAGCCAAAACCTCTAATGTGGTTAGAATAGAACGAAATCGGTGTTCCGTGGGTTCTTCGACATGCTAAGTCCATTTTTGATGCTTACAGTATAGTATGTCTGTCTGTCTGTACGGACAATAACTTGAAAACGCTTATAGTTAGAGGATTGAAATTCGGTACAACAATGTTTTGTTGAAATTGTAAGGTGTTGCCATGTAAGGCTGACTTTTGTTCTATGCAATCTTTACATTTAAATATTTTTTTTCCTAGATGAAATACAATGTAACGCCCATACCAAAAGTTGTTACTAAGTGACAGTACTTTCATTTGACACTAATTTTATAGGTAGCCGCCGATATCCCAAAAACGCCTATACTCCTTTATCAAATTCCTTTTTCTTACCCCATTCCATAAGAATATTTCCCCGACATTACACAGTATTTACAAATTAATTAACTCTTAATAACATTCAACAATGCAAAAGCTCATTTTCTTCGTTACAAAATAATTGCCTGAATAAGAGCCTCCCCCGCTGTAAAATTACGTCTGAGGACATTTCAATCATCAGAATGAATGACGACTTCAAGCCCACAGCCGTACTTCCTCTTATTTAAAAAAAAGAAGAGGAAGGACGAAGAAGGTAAATCCTTTTGCTTAACTTATAAACCTCAAAGGCGGAAGACGAAGCGGGGTATTTACACAAAGTGCCTCCTGGTCGGATAGGAATCATTAACGCATCTCCATCTACTTGATTTTGTTAATTTATCTTGAAATATATTCCACTCTAGTTATATTGCAAACGTATTACATTTTTAAACTCCCACTCATTATTAAAGGACTAAAAAAAACAATACAAACAAAACAGTCCGAACTGCAAATAGCTTGAAAGGCAACCTTTTTCCTATGTTTTTCTTCGTTTCTAGTTTTTTTTTTGTTTACTTTTTTTAAAATTCTTTGTGAGGATGTCAACCTTGCTTTCCATTCAAACTACAACAAAAGCTGGAAACGGGATAAAAATGGAAACTGAAATGGAAATCATAAGCTGTGATGTATATCACGTGTAATCAGAAGCTGTTTTCTCATTCACCTCATCCTTTTTTTTTTATCCAGTGCCGTTATTAGTGAATCTTTTTTTCTAGTGTTGCTATTTCGCAGGTGGGGGTGGCATTGTGAACTTCCTTTGCGAACACTTTTCAGCAAGTTAATTGCTCCTTATCGTCTGGGTTTGGTGGGGATGGAGTTGGGTTGGAACATTTATAAAAAAAATCCTTTGTACTTTTAGAATACATAGTTGTCCTAATTTTTCGAAAAAAAATATTTTATAATAAGAAATATTTCTCTTGTTTTTCCCGGACTGATTTTAGATTCAGTGATATTTTCTCGAGCAAATGATTTTAAGTACAGATCCTTGAAATTGGACTTCTCTGTTCAATATATTAATGAAAATAGTCTCCACAAACAGGAAAACCGTTTTAATCTGGTTCGTTGTCCTTCTGTGAATAATATAATTCGATTCGAAATTTGTTTCAGCAGACAACAGATATTATTACGCGGCATACATCACCGTTGAGAATCACATTTTAATCCTCCTTTATTCATTCGAAGGGAAGTCCTTGTCGTGCATCGTCTGGTGACATCAAATAGATTGTTGCCATCCAGTTCATATAGCACGAACATCAGCCACCCTCGCCTGGATATTCCAGCATTAAAACTCAGTGTTCGGAGTACGTCCTCAAATAATGTTTTTGTACTTATATTCCCTTCAGTTATATTTTCGCACGAAGCCTCTTCTTTCTTGTACACTGCATGTGTTTTTATTTCTTGTGCTTGTCGCAGACATTTTTGCGCAGGTAAGAAAAAAAAAAGCATAAGTAATTGTCACGTATCGCAGCGTGTGCAGGTGAATTATATGGGCAATCCTGGAGATGGGATATTGTCCTGGAGGTAATTATAGTATCTCTTCAAGTTAAGCAATTCAGAATTTACGTGCGTGGAAGTGAGATGCCGCCGGAGAGATACAAGGAAATATTTCAAGTGCTCCTCTTCTTCATAAGACACAAGCAGGATTTATTTCCTGCAGCCTCATTTCGCACTATTTTCTACTACTTTTAAAAGAACGGAACTTCTAGTGATCCTGGATTCTTGATTCAGTTTTATAGAAGAAAATCGACATCAGTGTCGGGTCATCGACCTCGAATGGATTATACTCAACCCTTAATAATTGAATTCAAAGTCGGAATTAATTTAAGGTTGGCATGAAAAGTTAACAAGTCATTTTAAAAAAAAATCCTTTTCGATGGTTGCAAGACGAGGATTTAAAACAAATTTTTTTTCTTTTGAGGGTTGTTAATGGAGGACGTATAAATATAATTCCTTGTGTTGGGTTGATAAAAGATATCTTACATTGGCCAATACTGGACGTTTTGGTAAAATCTTTGTCTTTAATTCAACTATTTGCGAGTAATAATTTTTTGAAATAATTATCTTTTGGTAGTTTGCTAAAGACAAAATTTCCTTCCACTTCCATTAGTTCATTTCCTTTTGCATTTGATATTTTACACTTTCCATTGCAACACATTTCAAACATTTGCTCGTCTCGTAAATTATCCTTGTAGTTTTCCAATCACAGCCCTTTCCCAAATCCCCCCTTCTGTCCTAACAACTTTAAAGTACCTACACATACGTCCTACATCTCTATGCAATTAAAGACCCTGGCAGCAGTCATCATTCCTATCCAAATCTAATCGAGCTATGATAATAAAAAAGGAAGAATTAAATGCAAATGAAATTTTTTGTGGCTGTGTTTCTCATCATTGCACTTTTCCTAGAACATTTTTTTTGAAATGCATACACCTGAATGGGATCCAATCCTTGTAGAATATTGAAAACTTCTCAGACTTGTTTGTTCGAAACTTGGTTTTTTTTTTTTAATTCAAGGATCAGTGAATTGAAAAGTTGGGTTGAAAAGTATATTCCCAAAAAGCGAACAGAACATTTGCAATAATTGGATGTGTTGACCCAGATGAATCCTTTGTAATATCGTGCCTAGGATGCATCAACAACGGCGGTAGTCACGCCATTCCCCACGGGTAATGTTAAATGAATTGAGTCTGAATTCGTCCTTCTATCCGGCTGAAGGCAGGCAAGAGGATTTTGTGAAGATATCTGCCTGGAATAGCTGCCATGGACGAAGTTTTTAGTGGAAATAATGTGAAAATTTCATGATGAATATTCTCAGTGGAGTTTAAGTCCTCATTTATTGCAATGAAAAATGAAACGAACAGAGAAAATACGGCGGATGATTGTCTTCCTTTGAAGGGTTTCTTTGTTTTAAATTGCTAGAGTCGTTAGTCAAGGATTAAACTTCCATTTGAAAGTCGGTAATTTCTGTTTGAGCAAGGAGCAACCATAATACGAATACTGAAACGCTTTTCTACATTCAACGCAAAATAATTAACAAAAATTAAAAAAAAATTGTTAGTTGACAACAAATAAGAACTTCCTTATTCAAAGGCTTCAACTATTCAAGGAGTTCAACAAGTCCATGCTTAGAATTTTTTTTAGAGAAATTGGCGTGAAATGTTCGTTCAAAAAACAAGGACACCTCCGCAAGTTGTTCTATTTAAGAAAAAATGCTCAAGATATGCAAATAAATTGTACTGATTTTTCGGATATACGATATACATTTAATTAAAAAGAGTCCTTAATAAATATTTAAAAATTAATACTTTAAAATAAAACTGAATATTCGCAAAATTAACCGTTGGAATAGCAAAGATGTTTTGAAGGGTTCATTAACCCTTCCGGGTATTTTAAAATAATCGGATAAGATTCACTTCTGTGCAAAAACAGAACTACAAATGTTGGAAAATTGCTCCGGGTGAAGGACCGCGATTACTTCCAGCTGCGAGAGCAGCTTAAGTAGATGATTTTCCTGTCGTTGTCATCAGTAATAATTTCCCAGTTGGATTAAATTACGCTAATGAGGCTGTTCTTGGCCGCAATTACTTCCCGGTGAGTGCCAACGGCAGCCAGGAGGAGACCACTGCGAAATCTCATCTGACCTATTTTTCCACTCCAGAGAAATCAATACCTGAAAATAGCAGATCGTCTATTGTGCATTAAGTCGATGAACGTAGTTGAATGCTACGTTTAAATCGCCTTGATTCTAATCTTATGAATTCTGCAGAATTGAGTGCGATTTGCTGGAACATTTGAGGGAGGCATCCTATCAAAGAGGCCACAGTTGCCCTCAGGAACAGCCTGCGCAGCGACACTTTTATTCATTTGTATAAATGCATATTTTTAAAAACAATTGTCATAATCCAGCTGGGAAATAAAAAGGATGAACTGTGCCCCAATGGTAATGGTGCGACACGACAGGTGAGGAGCAATCGCTGAGTGCATCAAGCCATCATCAAGTCCTGGATGGTAGGCAAATTGAGGTTATGTGTTTTTATTTATAGTCGAGGGAGTCGTAAATATTGATTTTCTGCGCTTGTTTATAAGAAATGCGATTTGAGTTTCCCTTTGGCTTACGAATGTTTTCTGTACAATTGGAAACTGCGAATTAATTGCTTGGAATAATCAACAAAACTCGCCGCTGTCAGCGGTGGATACGAAAAAAAACACAAACAACCAAAACTCCGACATAAACAAACCTAAAAATTGTGCCTGGGAGCGATTCTCCGTCATTTTAGAAATTGAATTTACTTCTAAAGCCTCAAAAAGCAAACTTACTTGCCATTGCAGAAATTCTTTTGTTTCACAACCAGAAATAAAACTCCCGAAAAACCAATTTTTAATGCGAATTCAACGTGGTAAATCAAAAATAAGAACAAAAAACAATCGACGCACACACACACCGCAGGAAATTATTGTTTTTTTGTTTTTTGTCAATGGTGTATTTCTTATGCCACCCACAAAAACTGTACACAAAATTCCGAAACAGTTCACATTTGTTGCAACACAATGCCCATTCGTAGAGGATGTGGAATCGAATTGCAATTTCACAGAAGTTCCCTCTTGACGTTTTTAAATGACTCGCGAACAACGAATTCAGCTTGACTGACAAACTGCCACTGCTTGACAGAAATGTTCATAAAATTTTGTTTGGATTTCCCCTTTGGCCCTCCGAGCGAATCAATTAACAAAGTTGCGAGAGAAAGAGATAGACACCTCAAGCGGTGGTTTGGCGTAGCTTTATCTGGATTTGGACTAGATTTTGTGCTTGGAATTCGAGGAAACGTATATTATTTGAGAAAAGAAACGCACAGCTTTCATTCAAACTATATTTCTAGAATCTAGAACATTCTGCTTGTTCTTCTCTGAACTAACTCTCAGTCAAAAGAGCTTCTTAATCTAAAGCTTACATTTTCCAATTGAGACACGGTTAAAAACTGCCGATATTCAGCTATTGGGTAATTGTGAGGACATTTTTAAAGTGTATTGTGAAATGCAGATGGTGTTGTAAAGGAATTTCCATTCTGTACGTCTTTATTTATTATAGAAAACCCATTTAAAAGTCGAATAGATATTCTCAATGCTTCATATTTATATATTTATTTACCTTGTGTAGAATCGGGGACCAAGCGCCTTGTTTCCTACTGAGCACCGCCGATCTTGGGCTTATTCAATTTCATAATAACAAAATGGTTATAGTATTAACACGCTCTATAATCTATAATCGTCTATAATAGAATTTTTATTGATTTTAGTATTTAGATGCTGTGCCAGATAAATTAAATAAGAATTGTAATATGTTTGTATAAATGATGTCGAGAAACATGAATATGTAATCAATTGTAATTTTGTACGGATTGAATAAATAGAAAATTCACACCAATTATTTCCAAAACTATCCTTTTCTCTAAGCTATTGTCCTTTCCAATATATTTAAATATGGTTCCTAGTTTACAGGACCCTGATTTTCATATAAAATTATTGCACAATATCATGAGCATTGATTTTTACATTGCGCAATTTTCAACAACTTCATTTCTTACGACGGCTATTTTCAAATATTTTTCCAAATTCTTGTACAAAAATTCAAAAATCGAAATTGTCACAGTTTCTCGTGGGTCTCACATCGCATTTGTATTTTTTTTTAAATTACAAAACAAACATTTTTTTAAATATCAATGAACTTTTCTCCCAATTAATTATCCATGGATCTCCTAAGCGAACAGTACATCTGACAACATTTAACAGAATCAGTAAAATAATTCGTTATTCGGTACTTAATATAAAACAAATTGAGTTTCCATTCATATTATAGTATAATAGTTTTAAATTTGCAAGAATGCAACAATGGATGTTAAGTCACTGACAGTTTTATAGTGAATAACTGACGAAAGGCGCTGGACCGCTGAAATGAAATTTTGAACCAAGATGAAGTGAAGAAAAAAACACATTTGTTGAAAAGTGTTTGCTTTAAATTGTAGATGGAAATATGTATTATCAAAAAAATGATAAATTGTTCCACACGTCCAGTCTGCTAACAACCATTTCCTCACTCCAAAAACATGTTCTCCAAACATCTTCGTACGAGTTATAAACTTAAAAATGCTTGACTTCCTTAAATTTATTTAATCTTATAAAAAGCTCTTCTTAAATTTCATTATCATTAAAATCAAATCATTAAAATAACATCACCTGCTAAAACAGTCTTCTTGGGTAATGTATTTGCTGCGCTTGAGGCGGAGGCTGATCGGGCATGGGGGGTTGATTGTGACCGGGACCCCGACCTGGATATCCTTGTCCCGCATTACCCGAACTTTTTGAATTCTAGTGGGGAGCACAGAAAAGTACAAAATATTCATTTAATAGCAACACTCATCCATACTGGTGGCTGACTCTGTGGAATTTGCATTACAGTCGGGTGCATTGGGATCCCGGGAATCATCGAAGTGTAGGCAACTCCCTCGGGAAGATGGGGCGCCTGCTGCTGAGAGGGATCAGACTTAATTTCCATCGGCACATGACCGGGTGGCTTCACATGCGGTCCTCCGGCTGCATTTTGATGTTGCAATGGCATGTGAACGTCAATATTGATGTAGACCGTTTTGTCGTTCTTTTGCGGATGCACTGGAGCCTGTGGCGGCTGTGGCGGAAGCTCCATGTGGTAATTCGGTCGTGAATGCATGTTAAAGTTGTACGCCGGATACATGATTGACTGCGATCTGGAGTCGGGGGGCATCGCCGGAGCGGCCTGGTATATGATCCCCGATGCACTCTGAAATGTTTGAGGTTCTGGAAAAACAAAGTATTAGAAAAGATTTCGAATGGCTGTTTCAACCGTACTGTTCCACAATACTCGGGCAACGTCTGCGCGGCGGGGGTCATCATGTTCTGAAAAATAGGCCGATCAATGGTAGAATTTTTAAGAATCGTGATGAAATACTTGGCGATAGGGAGTACGCAGGATTTTTGTAGTATCCTTGTGGGGAGGGCGGCGATGGACTTCTGCCTCTTTTCATTGGAACATTGCCCATATTCAAGACACCTCCCTGGAATGATATTCGAGTGTTCAACGTGTACCAAACCTACTTAGTCAATTTTACCGCTTTTTGTAAGATCTGTTGCGGTGCCTGCCTCGGAGGCAGGAAAATTTGTCCATGTGGCGTGCCCTGCGGCGTGAGACCATGCATCGCAAATAGTTCACTAAAATACCATGTCACCTGAGGATTATTTCAAATGCGGGACAATCGTACCTGTCTTTCTGTTGCTGCTGCTTCTTGCGATTTTCATCCTCATTTAACACCTTCTTTAATTGCAAAAATAGCTGCTGCTTCTGGTTCCGAAGCTCCTTCAATTTCAGATCCAATTTCTGAATTTGTTCTCTAGTTTCACCAAGGGTCATTTCGTCCTGCTTCTCTCTGGCCTCACGTTCTCTTCGTAGTCGCTCCTCCTCTACTTCAGCCTCATGTTCTGGGTGAACAGATATTAGCAATTTAATACGAGAAAAGTGAGAAGTGGTAAATAAAGTTCTTGTTTACCTTCTTTCTTCCGCTGTCGCTCCTTTAATATGTGCGTCTTTAGGGCTTCCACTAGACGCTCTTCTCGCTCGGTTTTTACAGCCTGCGTAACCGTCGCAGCAGGCATTTTTGATGAGCCCTTGTCGCCTATTTTGAAATTGTAATTTGTAACTTACGAAATGAAGGCTCAATCCCTTGAGTACTTTGACGTTTCAGTCAATGACATTCAGTGCGTGTGGAACTAAATTTGTGTATGTGCATGAGAAAGCTTGCCCGAAAGCTGCCATCCGCATTCAGCCAGCCATTTACTGTTCCCCTCTATTGGGAACATTTTCTGCAATGGACCGCTTTCAAAAATGTTTCCACAGATGGCTCTCGCGTCGACTGAAAGTCGTTATTTTTTTTAATTATTAAAATCTGACATTTTACTATTCCTAATTTTTTATTTATTAATTGAAACTTTAATGGACATGTTTTTGTAGGTGTACTCTTTTAATCCTTTGAACTAGATTTGTGAACCCATATTAGCAACAGGTACAAGTATCTACCAAAAATTATAAATATTTCTTCTGCTACTTACATTGATAACGAGATAAAATTCAATTTTTTCCAATTTTAAAATGATGTATCTAAAATCATATTTTGTTTTACATTTTGAATTTTTTTTTCAATAAATTTAATATGTTTATTCTGTATTACAGAAAATTGATAAACTTTCATACACATTGAAATAGATTGATTAAAAATACAAAACATTTGAAATCATATTGAATTCATTTACATGTGATTTACGTCCGTATAAATGTTCATCGTTTCCTGCTTCATGCAACCAGAATTCTCTGTGTTTTTGCATCGAAAAACATCAAATAGATCATTTTATGCCATTGCATTGTACAATACAACTGTCATAAATGGAATCGATCGCACTCCTCGACATAATGTAATTCTTTTATTTACTCATATAAAGGGAAATAAAATGACACCGCTTAATGGAAATAATTCACTAAAATGAAAGGATTTGTATAACATTTTACGGTTGCGGTCGATAAATTTAAAATAAGTGTTTTTATGTAATTTTAGAACGTAGAAAAATACTTGTGGAAAACAAGAAAAAGATCTCAACTTCCTGAAAACGACATCCACCAGAGGAGTGGCGCAGGGGAGCACAGATTTAAATCTTGGAATTCCTAAATCGGGCACTGTCAGCACCAGACACATATTTGAATTTTCTCAAGGACGAAACTTTTCATCCTTGAATTGCAAAGTATGGGGCAAATACTCAGAAAGTTTCTTTCAGTTTTTGAATTTCTGAAAAAAAATGCAACTTAAAATGTCCGCCAGGATGTCAGAAATTATAAATCACAAAAAAATGACTTAGGTAAACAAAGACGGTAAAGAAGTAGAAGAGGATTGAGAGGGAAAAATTAAAACAAGAGTGTCATAAAGTTTTCGTGACAGAGTTAACGGATAAGTATGCCAAAAACCCCCCTTAAACAACGGTGCTGCAAAAGGCGTCCTCAACAATCTTGCCCGGTACATTAACGGGCACTTCCATAGGCCAATTTATTAGACAGGGACACCCAAACCGCCGCATAATGTCCCCAAGGTGGAAATTTATAGCGTTACTTTGCCTGTTTAGCTCTGGCTCCACATCGGTGTCTTGTTTTTGAAAAACAACACCCAAAATCCCAATGTGCAATGAACAGTGTTTACAAACATGTCATCGCAAGGACCTTCGTCCGTTATTTTCAGTCGGCCATTAACGAGACACAACAAACGATGGATGTGGGGACCATAACTCGATCAGCACATTTATCTTAATTTAATTGACTAATTGCCCTATCGATTATTCATCGGAAACAACATTTATTGCTTGTTAGTAATTGCCATAAATTTTGTAGCTCATCGACTGCAAAACTTTGTGTTGTATTCGAACCACGATAGGCCGAAATTTATTGCAATTTGTTGCCCACTTCGGGGCGCACAGTTGCGGTGTTAATATTTATAACTTTTTGCATTTTTATTCGAACAGTCTCCACACCAATGATGATGATGAGATATCGATGTTGGTCCAAATGCGAGTTTAATGCATTCGGAAATGCTTCCAAAGGTCATTTACAGAGCATCATAGAGAGGGTCAGGGAAAGGGGTGTGTAGAGTAGTTTGGTTTTACAGTTATGTCTGTTGTTTTCCAGTTGTTTATGAGCCAGAGCAGATGCTTTTTCATGACTATTGTCCAATAAATTCAAAGGATTGCGAAATGCCAAGCGTATTAATGCCTGAAAAATGCTCTAAATAGCTCTATTATATTGAAGGGAGCGGGGAGCGAAGTTGCAATATCAGAATTGCATTGTGTATCAGAATTCTGTTTATTTCCCTCCCTCAAAATGCCGTTAGATTATTTTCGGGGTGTGGTTTTGTTCGAGAGAGAAGGAGCGAGATCAATTTTTTGTAAATTAACTTTATGATAAAATCAGATCAAAAGCTTAACGTTATGTTAACAACTTTTTTCAATCTAACTTTGTCAATGTAGAGGTTTTATTATATTTTTCAAAAAGTGTTTTATCACTTTCAACGAAAAAAACATGAAAAATGATATAAACTTAATTTATTTTATAACGGCAATTTTGAGGAAAAAAATGCAAACAAATTAAAATTTTTGGATGGTTAATAGTCCAGTCGGTTTAGGCAAAAAAATGGAGTTACTCTGAAAAAATTCGGAACTTAATGAAACTTTCAGGGATTGTTTATGGTTGCCTAGTGTACCTACTCCTAAGTTTTCCAACAAAAATTCCTTGTGGAAAATTTTTGGTGGCCAAAAAACCGTTATATTTTGGTCAATTTTTAAGTTTTTTGCAGATATCTTATAAACAAAGAATATTTTGTAATTATATGCCTTTAGAAAGTTGTAGAGCATTAAATTTCCTTTAATTTGACTGGTCAAACGTATATTTCGAGCCCATAGGTACCGAGATTCAGGCCTTTGAAAAAGGAAAAAGGGGTAACTTTCTCAAATTAGCAAAAAAAGG